>JAKOGI010000454.1:0-102500 GCA_029747015.1 Carnegiea gigantea
AATCTTTATTATATTTTTTTTATTGATTTTTGTAGGATTGGCAAAGCTAGATATCCATGAACGATCGATTTTTATCTCATGAGGATTGGATTTAATCCTTTGGATCTTTTGCACAGGGGCAGGACTTTCAAACTTCTCTACCTCTATCATTATCACCTTGGTCTTAGGGTTTATAGTATTATCTAATTTATAGATAATTTTTCAAAATATCCTTAAGGGATATCCTCCTCTTTTCATATCCATCCCAACTATTTTTATCTTAACGGATAGGAAGTCTTTAGCAAATTCATCTTTTAAACTCACATAATATCCTGGTCGGCAGTTGAATCCTACTGACCCATTATATAAATTGGTTTTTATCCCTGTGATGATCTGATTATTAAATTTGGTGTGCCTAATATCACAGAGTAAAGCGTAAAGGTTAATATCTTTACCATAATATTATAATGGAATAATTTAAACTTGGACACTTCCGATATGGATATACCTATACTTTCTATCTTTGTTATGTTCAAGGATATTCTCCCAATTAATGAGATTAACTTTTCCAACGTCATACTCATAATCCTTTATCTCAAGATCTCCCTCCATCATTTCACCTACATATTTGCTCTTTAATTAAGAGATGGATTTTTTATAGATCATGTCTTTTTGAATTATGGGAAGAACTCAATCTCCTTTGACTTCTTCGTGATCATTGTCTACAATAAACTCTTCTCCTTGAAGATCACCAAGGCGAACTGAACTACTTTCCTTCATATGACTTGTTTCTTCATAATCACTTTCTTCATATTCATTGTCCAATATAATTTCAGCAATTCCTTTGTTGTTGTTTCAGGCTGGGTCTAAAGCGTCATCTTCGCTAAGCTCAACATAATTTAAACTTCCCAAAATTTCAATCAGTTTGTTATTCTTCCTATTTTTGCATTCATTAGCATAATGTCCTACTTCTCCACATGCCTAGCATTTGTAATTGTTTTCCCTGCTGGACAATAAGTTGCTTTCCTCAAAATCTACGTTTTTTAGGACTTGACTTGTTATAATATTTTCTCTTATATTTTTCTCCCCTTTACTTGTTAAAGCTCTTTTTCTTATAAAACTTTCTTTTTCTATAAAACGTTCTTTTTCGTCTTCTCTTAGGTTCTTTTCCCAATTGGTGAGGTGAATTCCAACAAATTAGGAATTGCTTCTTAATTTTTTTTGGCTTGTGGAGATCAAGGCATAAGTCATTGACCCATTTTCTTAGATAAGTGATTCTAGAACCAAGGGTATCAATGATATCTGCTTGCTAGAGATATGTAATATATTTTTCATTGATTATGGAATTTATAGGATATAGCACTTTGTCATAAAACATACCAAGATTGGTTCCATTGTGCCCAATTTTGTAATAATATTGACTAAATTCAGCAATATAATTTTTCAGATATCTCCTATCCCATAATTCTATGTTATTAATCTTTCTTTGCCATTCTCTTGTTTTTTCTTCGGAATCAAGTTTAGCTTCGATGAACTCGGTTTCAATTTCTTTACATAAATTTTTAAACATTGTGGCTGGTGTCTCTATCATTCTTAAGGTATTTTTACCTTCTTCAGTTAATGAATCATACCAGTCAACTACAGCGTCAGAAAAGCTATGTTCGATGTAATTTAAGAAATTGGCAGCAGTCCATGTAGTATTTAAGTTTAAGACTCTATTCATGCCTCTTTTCCAATGCTTAAATATTTGTTCTCTATTACGGGCTCCATCAATATTTATGATATATCCTATTTGATTAATTGGAGTAAGGCCAATTTCTTCGAAAGTTGTGATTTTCCTTGGGACAAACCCAAAGGAAAAATGAAACATACCTAGGTCTTAAGAAATGAGCATTTCTCCTAGAAGGTTCATCAAATTCTTCAGGTTTAGGAACTACATTGTTAGCGAGAGTGGTCTCAATTTCATATAAGTCAATCTCTTCTCTAATTTCGCTAATTGCATCCTCAGCAGCCATTTTACCATATTTTTAATCTAATTTTTGTTTAATTTCTTCTAATGATAATGCATTAAGATCATCAAGTTTTATAAGGTTTATTTGCTGATATATTTCTTCTTCTAATTGTACATTATTAGTCTCTTCATTATCATCCGATAATATATCATATTTATCACTAATTGCGCTCATGATTTTGTTTAGTTCTTCTAGGTTTTGCTCTTTGTCGAACATATTTTGTAGTTCGTCAAGAGTATACTCCATCTTCTTCTTCTTTCTCTACTTTTTTAGCTGACTTTTCATCCGATTTTTTACCTAATTCTTTTTGAATTTTTATCTCATGTAAAGGAAATGAAATCTTGTTTTTTGGATTTTAGAAAAGATATTTATGCTAAAAAGGAGTACTAACACTAGAAGTGGTTTTACTGCTATGCCTTACTTCGTTAACTAGTAAAGGTTGGATTACGAATATCTGCTTCTTAAGCTCTTTTACTTCGGTTTTAATTTTAGCTAATTCTGCTTTTAAATCTAAAACTATATCAGTGATATAGTTTAGTTGTGGTGCGAATAGAGAATGTCCTTCCGGTGAGTGAACAATGTGAGAATGATTCGGTCCAGGGCAAGCCGGTGATGATTCAAACATTAATCACAGTTAAACACAATTAATTATCGTAATTAATCATTAATTAGCTTAATTATCTCAATTATTTTTGGTCACGTAAATCTGATACTAGCTTAAAGAGGATGTCAAGATCTATTAGTGAGCAAAATCCCACAAAGAAAATTTAAAATTTTTCGAAAGTAAGGTTTAAGGATTGAGGGTAGATTTGCAAATATGAAAAGTTTAGGACATTTGTGCAAAATTGGTGAACGGTTAATAGGGCCCTTTTTGTCAATTACCACAAAATATAGGACACCTCATAATTAGTTATCAAATTAGAGGACCCTTAAAATATTTTACGATAAACAAAGGGTATCTCTATGTAATTTGTCCCATTTATAGTATAATTTTGCTAGGATTTTCTTTTCTTGTAGGATGTCTTACTCTCTAGGTCTTCCAATCCCTCTTTAATTAGGAGTAATAATCTTGTAACCCTAGGCCAAACAAATCATTAAGAAAATAATATTTTTCATAATTCATTATTTTTTGGACCGACTTGATAATTCCGCTAGAATCCTTCAATCGAACCCGAACTTCGATGTCTTTTCTTCTCCTCTTTTTTTTATTAATAATTAACGGAAAAAATATATAAAATAAAGTACATTAGACAAAATAATATGTATAATATAATTAAAATAATTATTAAAAATATGCATAAATTATGACTTAACAAATATATTTTATTTTTCACATATGGTTTGGATTTATATGCATTTACAATAATTTTATATTACTTTGTTGATGTTAATATATTGTGTATTTGTGCCTTTTTATTGTGCCCAACTACATTATTTTCATTGTTATAACTATAATAATTTTCATTGATTTTATGACTATTATTATCCTTATGCAATGTTTGTAACCACCAAAATAATTGTATAAAATATTAATACTTTTATTTTTATTTTATTACATGCAAAACCATTTTTAACTTCTCAAATCCTATAAATAATAGAGTACATAAATCTTAAATTATTGCTATTCACAAATTAAATTTAATTGTAAAATATTTTTTATGTTTAAGACTTGTTTGAGTAAAAGAGTACATTAAATGCTTATTACTATTATTATTTTTATTTTGAACTAACAATTAATAATGGGTTAATTGAAATTAAGGAAAACAGCCCAATAGTGCTGCGACACTTGTCAATCATGCATCAATCTATTCAGTTGTGTATATATATATATATATATATATATTATATATATATATATATATATATATATCATCATATATATATATATATTATATATATATATATAGTGTTTGTGTTGTGTGTGTGTGTGTGTGTCTATATATAATATATATATAATATATATATATATGATATGCCACCGTCTGGCTACACCTATACATTACACCATCATGCTGGAAAAAAATGAATTTTTGTGTTTAGTTAATGTTTTTCTTTCTCCAGGAGTGGTTTTTTGGGGCAAAACAAGGCTAGGAGTACGCTTTACAACTTTAGGCTCAATTTGGTCCTTAAAAAATTTGGTAGAAAAAAAAGTTGGAGGGAAAAAATTATGAAGGAAAAAAAGTAATGAGAAAACGAGTTTTTCCTCTTGTTTGGATTGAGGAAAAAATACAAGAATTTGGATGAGAAATTTAAATATTAATAAATTACTTGAATCATATTGATATTATCTAAGTAATACAAGGTTGGAAGAGGTCGGGGTTTCTTTTGGGAACTTTTTCCAAAATTTCTCACAATTTAATGCGGAAAATTTTATCATTGGTTTCTAACAATTTTTCCACCTAATTTTCCTCATTTGTTTCTTTGTGATTTTCTCAAAACCAAATACAAGAACAAAAGTTACTTTTCCAAATGTTTTTTCCTTTCCTCCAAAATTTTCATGGTCCAAATGGAGTCTTGATGACTGGGAGCAAATTGACGAAGCTATCACTTATTTTTTTTGTTGGTATTTTATTTTTATTGTAAAGGACTGCATGGCGGAAATGTCTTCCCTACCATGGGCTTATGACAAGAGTGATATAAGCACTAAAACATATAGCAAGAGGGGCTTGTGTGGATGGTGAGAGATAGAGCTTTAACTAGACAAAGACGTATGAAATAAAACATGTATGTATACGAAGGACACACAATTTATAGAGAGGGCACGAAAGCTGTATTAAGTGGGTATTGGATAGGAAATCTAGTGTAGTCCAAAATGTCAATATTAGAGCTCAACGACATACACAAGCAGACATATTCTTGCTCACTTAGAAGTTGTAGTTTTTTTAATTTTCTAAAATGCAAGTTGTGGAATAAATATAAGTTGAAATCAACAAAGTGAGATGAGTCATGTCATTAAGGTAGACGCTATAGAAGGCCATTAGTCTTATCTAGGCTGGAGATATATGATGTAGAAGGCCATCAGTTAGACAGCTTGTGGTGCGAGAGAAATCCTTTATGAAACACAAGTAATATCTAGCTAAACCCATAAAACTTTGCACCTCTGTTTAGTGGGGCAGGATCGTTGTGTGATAGCTTTGATTTTACATAAATCTCTTTTGCTAACGCTGCATTTCCCACAATGGTAGCATTTTCTAACAGAAACTCTTATTCCAACAATTTCATATGCTCCTTATTTTTTTAGGGTTTAAGAAAGATGCATACATTCTTAGACTCAAAATGTTGTTTTCTTCACGTGGTTAGTTTATATAGAAATATTTACATTTGGGTCCATTGCGTTTTAGCTAATTAATTTTTGGGACCTATGAGATTGAAAATAATTTGCAGTTCCGTTCTTTGGTTTGTTTAACAAGTTGTAGGACCAAATCATAGATAAACTGGACTTATTTAAGTAGAAAGCTAATCTAAGTATAAAACGACACAACTGTCCTTCTTTTTAACAAAATGCCGCCAAGACAACAAGTGAGGAAGAGGGAAAAATAAAGTGAAAAGAAAATGAGAAAAAGAGAATTGTTAAAGCCTGCCTATGTAACAAAAAAAGACTCCTCATGTGTTGCCTCAGCATGATTTTCTTAAAAGTAATGGTAGTTGTATCATTTTAAATTTGAAGTAGGCTTTCTACCAAGATTAGTCAACTTTTTCTCAGATTTATCTTCTATACACTAATCAGAAGATAGATTTGTAAAGTATTCTCTAAACTTATAGGTCTGAAAAAATTAATTAGCCACGATATGATGTATCCAAATGTAGATTTTTCATTAATCTATTATAAAACTTTATATTTGCACATTTAAATATGCTTAGAATTTCTCATAAGCTTAATTAGCAATTTGATTATTGCACATTACGTAGGATTTTTAGTTTATAATATAGATATCTCTCAGATATAAGTCCCATACTAATGACATTGTTGTACAAGATAGATCTTATGTGACAATGCTTTTGAGAGATTATGCTTGATTTTCAAGTAACTATTGTTTGAAATAAAGTATTTGAAAATGTTTAACAATTAAGCGTAACTTGTTACACAGTAGAATTCAACCGGAAAAATATAATAAGCTTATCTAGATTATTATCGTGGCGTAGCATGAACCACTTAATAAAAGATTAATTATGCCTAGCCACCGGTGCATTTGTGACTAGTTGGCGAGCAACGTCCAGGCTACCAGCCCTGACTATTCTCGTGCACTCGAGGAGAGCTGAGTAGAAATAAGAACAATCGAACACCTAAGGCTTTGAGGAGAATTTCTGTAAGTCAAAGACGGAATGTTCTCTTCAGTATTTTCTGAATGAAGAAGATCAACGAATTTTCTAGGTGAACTTTTGAGTGGAAAAGGAAGCAGACAAGGAAGTTAAAATTATGTGGAATGAAATCATTAATTAATGACTACATAATAAAAGTTGCCAGGAAAAAAAATATTTGATGAAATTAGTTTAATACTTTCCAAAATGTTTAAATTAACTTATATAAAATATAACCTAAGTCACTGCATTGCATCCTACGCCCTCGCCTGAGCCTGGCTCGATTGGCGCCTGCGTATGTGTTCCTTAGCGCATGAACATTTTCGGCTAAAACTTTATTCAAATGGTCTTGAAAGGCAAGAGCATAAAATCTTTTTGTCTCTTGTATGATAATTTTGAGTAAAAAATAAAAGCCGCAAGCGTATAGCTTTCGCTGTAGTACTCGAGCGTTGTGTCCTCGGGGATGAGAATGGGATTAAGGTCACTACCTAATTCATTCTTAAGCTAACTAAAACAATAATCAACTAAACATACTAATTACTCACACTCACGTGATTTCATAATCAACTAAGTATACTAATTACTAATACTTTAATGGAGCAAGCTCAAATACGAATCATCACATTTTCTAAAGGAGAGAAACCAAGTCTAAGGAAAATGAAACTAATCAAACAAACTAGGCATGCTAAATATGTATAGAACAAGCTAAGTATTCATCATAAGCACACTGACAAATGACTAAAGCTGAACACTCATATACCATATTCTAGTTTTCCAAGTCTCAATAATCTAATCACTAACACTGAAACCCTTTGACAAGAAGGAATAAAACTAAAGACTGAGCTTTAACTAGCATAGCCTTTTGAACCTGAATACTCCCACCTAGCTAAACAAAACAAAATAAAAAAACCCAAGGCAATGCTTAAACAGCATAACAGAGCAGAACGTTTAAGGTTCATCCAAGACAAGTCATGAGTCAAGTCATGAATCACAAAACAGAGGAGCATACATCAACCCAGAATCGAAACTAGAATACTGAGCAAACATCAAGTCATGGACCAAAACTGAGCATACTCGGTTCATCAAAACAAGCAAAAAAAGAGAGTAGTAGGGGAGAGGAATTTCAGGATTTCTTAACAACATTTAGCTAAAAGAATTGCAAGAGATTAAACATAGAAATCAAACCAACAAATCCAGAACCTGATGAGCTTCACAGAGACATCATTAAACGCCGAATGCTCGAATAAAGAAACCATCAACATGGAACCAAATTTGCAAATTCCTTAACTAAAATATGATGTTCTAGTAATCTCAACTCATCAAAAACACGCTACAAGACTTTCAAATGCTAAGAATCCAATATGGGAACTGAAATGAAAATAAAGAAATTGCAACAAAAGTAAACCCTAAATTCCTCAACTCAAATTAAACTAACAAAGAATCCTAAAATTGAACCTGAAAATGTAAACCTAACCTAGAAAAAGACCCTAATTGTTACCTAATATCTTCCAAAAGCGCCGCTAGCTCGATTTATACTCAGCCCTCTTTATCTCAATCATTGATCTGGCACGCGTGGATGGTGAAGATGATGCAAGCTGGTGACGTGAGGAGCGTAGATGGTGCTTGATGATGATGGCGATGCTAGTGGTGCTTATCGTGCCCTGGTGTTCGAAGGAGAGAGAGATATGATGGTGAAGAGGAAGAAGAAGCTGAGAATTAGGGGGTTTACCGGGTTCTCTGGGGTCTGAGTTTCGGGAGAGAGGAGAGAAAAAGAAGATAAAAATGGGGGAAGAATAAGGTCACATGAGGTGCGTGTGGGGGCTGGGTTTTTTTATTTCCAATTTCATTTCCTTTTTTTTTTCCTAATGGGTTACAAAAGCAATGGGCTAAGGATTTTTGGGTCGGGTTTGAGTCAATTTGGCCCAATGCTTATTTTCGGCATTTTTCAGCATTTTTTCTCACATTTTGCCAAAATTATTCAGTACCTACAAAACAAAATAAAATCAAATAAAAACCTAAAAATAACAATTATAACAGGCATAAATCAGGTATAAAAGTATCGTAAAAATAACACATTTTTGGCACGAACAAATACCCCCACACCAAGATTTTGCTCATCCTCGAGTAAAATGGATGAACTAACTAAAAAAAAAAAGAAAATAAGAAAAAGAAAACCCTAACTCACTGTCGTAGAAATCACGATTGCATTTAGCTTATACAACAAGCCCTTTAAACCCCTCGATCTCCCAAGTGGACGAGTGAGTTCTCGTAAGGGTTTTCAAGTGAAATACCCACAAAAATTATTTCAAAAAGAAAATCTTTTTAGTTTTTCTCAAAGCTAATATGTGCAAAATTAGGAAAAGATATGCACACGTTCTAATCAAATAAATCACCCATGCAACTAAGTTATTGACCTGCATATACACAGAATGTATTTCAAAGTCCTCTACCCCATAAATGACATCCAAACACTAATTTTTCACCCCATTGAACATCAAGATTTTGAATCCATCCCAGTGCTCGTGTGCAAGTGGATCATCACCCCAAGGCTTAGATTTATCAGAATTAGACTCAATCCCACTTGGCTAACACAACTACATTATTATCATATTGACATTGGAAGCAAGCTTTCCTAGTAGCAGTATTGCCTCAAAGGGCAACATCCAGTAGCACGTGCCTCAAAGAGTAACGCCTAGTAACGCATGCCTCAAAGGGATACTTGTCATTCCAAATTTTATTTCATCTCTCTTTTTCTTTTCTTTTCTTTATTCATTTTTTTTCATTTTTTTCAAAGTCATCGTGTCACAAGTAAGTAGAAGAATCATTCATAGAAGCCTAAGACCTAAAGATAATGATGAAGGAATAAATAAGGATTAGATTACACAATGTATAATGAACAATTGGAGTTAGAATTAGGGCTTAGAATGATACACTGAGGCTGAAGACTTATCATGCACATCGTGCTTACATACAAGCTAATACTCAAATCACAGGGGATTTAAGCTAACTATACATAGTACAAACGTCCTCAAAAACAAAAAAAAAAACTTCAAAATTTTTCAAAAATGGGCACCTCACCCCCACACAAAACTTCACAATGTCCTCACCACACGAAACGACAAATATATACGAACTAGGACACGATGAAAACAAAAACCAAAGACATAAAAGAGCCAAAATCAAAATTAAAACTATAACTAAAACCATTACAAAAACCAAAAACCAAAATCAAAACAAAAAAAAAAGTAAATGAAAAACAAAAACCAAACCAACCAAACCAAACCAAAACTAGACCAAGACACGTATAACCAACAAAATAACCAAAACCAAAACCAAAAACTAAATAACCAAAACCAAAAACTAAAAAAAAAACCATAACCAAAAAGGAAATAACCAAAATCTAAGTCAACACTAAAATCACAAAAGGCAGAACCAAAAACCAATTCTAAAACAAGAACAAAGCCAAAACCAAAAACAAAATCAAAACTAAACAAAACAAAACAAAACTAGACCAAAATGCACATAATCACCAAAATAGAAACAAAACAAGAATAAGGGACTACAAAATACCAAACTAGAAAACAATATCAAACTAAATAGACTAACCATAAACAAAACAAAACAAGACTCAAAAGAAAAGAAACAAAACACAAAACCAAACACATCCACTAAAACACTGAAAAGGAGCAAAAACAAAAGATTAAACAAAAACTAGTAACCAAAAAAAAAAAAAACAAATTGAAACATAAAAACAGTCATAGGTATTCATAACTAACAAGTATTCATAAAACTAGGACACAATCAAGGGTGAACATAGCCCATACGGCTCAACATATTCTAAATTGCTTCTCAAGATTGATCACCCATATATTCACAGTCCTAAATATCCACAACTAAGTACAAAAAAGAAAGAATAGAAATGAAAAAGAGAAGAAGGGAGGATAGAACAATCATACCAGGTTGGATACAGGTTGTACCCAAACTATGCCTCATGAAGATGATGCAACATGAAGCTTATGGAGCATCAGCCACTTCATATTAAGCTGAAAAATACAACTTAAATAAAAACTAGTCAAAGCACATAACAGCTTATCAAACAAAGAAGCCCAACTCTCAATCACATAGAAACAGTGAAAAGCAGTGAGTTGGAGTCAGAAAGAGTACATCCATCAAGCCAATAAAGCACAAGTAAGGGCCCACTTCAACTTATCAAACAGTTGGGCCCAATCAGAAAGGAAATGAACATACTCAGAACAAGTCAGTATTGAGTTCATTACCTAGAAACTATATAATTATGAACGAGCAGTCTAGACAAAATAGGGGATGCAAATTTCACAAGTCTGTTAAGTCCAATATGCATAGGAGTCTGGTCTAAAGCAAAATTTTTAATGGCAATGATCTCAGACTCAATAAATTCAGACTTGCAATATTTAAAAAGGAAGTCAGTTTAGATGTGGTCAAAAGAAAAGGACTCATAATCAGCACAAAAACCATCATCAAAACTTCCATGGACATCAAACTCATAAGAAAAAGATTCATGTTCTACATAATAGAAGATTATCGTCTAATTTAAATAGGAGGTCAGGAATGATGGGATCAAAAAAGAATGATTGATATTCAACATGAAAACCCACATCAAGACCTTCAGTAACATCATACCCACATGAAAAAGGTTCATATTCTGCATAAAAAATATCATCATCAAAGTCCAAAATAGTGGGTTCAGTTTTCTCATCACATAACTCCTGTGAAATAGCTTCTTGTGACTCATCTAAATCAAGAGGCTCAACTTCAAGTGTGATGCTTATATCTGACTCACTAACAGTATCAGATTGTTCATCCACATCAAACTCACAAAAGTCGTTCCGAGTGGTAGGTGGGTCGGTAGAAACTAGGGCATCATCAGTGATACCCTTAGGTGAGCTAGTGCGGGCTGCAAGGTCAGGTGATAGAGACATAGGGAAGTCACTCTCTTGATCTAAACTAGACAAATACATGTCTTCATTTAAGTCAGACCTAGCAGAATAAGAGGGTTCAAAATCATCATAGAGACTAATGTCAGGTTTAGGAGATCCTAAACTAGAATCAAGCTTACTATAAATCTCAATATTTTGATTAAAACAATGAGAACATGCAGCAATTCTCGCTTTCATGGTCTCTGTCATTTGATCAGTCATTTCATTGATCTTCTTTTCAAAACTTGCGCATGTAACATCAACATAAGCACAAACAGGACGAGCATCATGATCAAAAGATTCACAATAATCGCACAAAATAAGAGGCATACAATAGTAATATGGGTCATTTAAATTCATAAAGTGGTCTAAAGGATAAGAATTAGCCTGAAAATCATACTCTCCATGAGTTGGGTATCTAAAAGTCTCGTTAGCTTGTTCAAACGCATAGGTTTCCCAAGCTAGTTTTTTCAAAGAAATTCCAAACTTCATCTTAAGTTTTAGATAATAATTCTATTAGACCTCCAGGATAAATTGATTCAACATAACTCCTTGATTTAACATTTAGACCCACAGTAATGACCTCACAAATTTCTCATTTTTCAAAATTATGATTTAGTTGAGCACGAAAATCATTAAGTCTTGAAAGATAACTACAAAAATGTTCATGCTCATATTACAGAAAATGGAAAACTGACATTTGAAGTTTTTAAAGTTTTTAAAGTTTTTCAATTTTTAGAGGTTTTCAGGTTTTTCTAATTTTTTTAATGGATTTTTGGATTTTTTTTCAAGAAATGAACTAAATATATCACAATTAATAACGAATAAACAAAGTAAGTCAAAGCATAAACAACTAAGAAGAACGAAACTAAGAAAAAGAAAAGTGCTCAAACTAAAGGAAACATAAATTGCCACTTTGTTTTTGAGGTTTTTAAAATTTTCATTTTTTTTTTTGTGGTTTTCAAGTTTTCTAATTTTTTGGATTTCAGGCTTTTCTAATTTTTTTGGATTTTAGGAATTTTTAAGAAATGACCAAGCTAAGTAACAATTAATAATGAAATAAACAAAGTGAGACAGAAAATATGTAGCTAAGAAAATAAAAATATGACCTAATCTCATGCCTTCATCCCCGACAACGGCGCCAAAAACTTGTACGATAGTTTTGGGTGAAAAATAAAAGCCGCAAGCATACAGCTTTCGCTGCAGTACTTGAGGTTCGTGTCATCAGGGATGAGGATAGGATTCAGGTCACAGCCTAATTCATTCTTAAGCTAACTAAAACAATAATCGACTAAACATACTAATTACTCACACTCACATGATTTCATAATCAACTAATTGCCAACACTTTAATGGGGCAAACTCAAATACAAATCATCACATTTTCTAAAGGAGAGAAACCAAGTCTAAGAAAAATGAAACTAATCAAACAAACAAGGCATGCTAAATATGTACAGAGCAAGCTAAGCATTCATCATAAGCACACTAACAAATGACTAAAGCTGAACACTCATATACCATATTCTAGTTTTCCAAGTCTCAATAATCTAAATCACTAACACTGAAACCCTTTGACAAAAAGGAATAAAACTAAAGACTGAACTTTAACTAGCATAGCCTTTTGAACCCGAATACTTCCAGCTACCTAAACAAAACAAAACAAAATAAAAAAACCCAAGGCAATGCTTAAATAGCAGAACAGAGTAGAACATTTAAGGTTCATCCAAGACAAGTCATAAGTCAAGTCCTGAATCACAAAACAGAGGAGCATACATCAACCCAGAATCGAAACTAGAATACTGAGCAAACATCAAGTCATGGACCAAAACTGAGCATACTCGGTTCATCCAAAACAAGCAAAAAAAAAAAAAAAAAAAAAAACAGAGTAGCAGGGGAGAGGAATTTCAAGATTTTTCAACCACATTTAGCTAACAGAATTGCAAGAGATTAAACATAGAAATCAAACCAACAAATCCAGAACCTGATGAGCTTCATAGAGACACCATTAAAAGCCGAATGCTCGAACAAAGAAACCATCAATATGGACCCAAATTTGCAAATTCCTTAACTAAAATATGATGTTCTAATAATCTCAACTCATCAAAAACATGCTATAAGACTTTCGAAGGCTAAGAATCCAATCTGGGAATTGAAATGAAAACAAAGAAATTGCAACGAAATTAAACCCTAGATTCCTAAACTCGAATTAAACTAACAAAGAATCCTAAAATTGAACCTAAAAACGTAAACCTAACCTAGAAGAAGACCCTAATTGGTACCTAACATCTTCCAAAAGTGCCGCTAGCTCGATTGATACTCAGCCCTCTTCATCTCAATCGTTGATCTAGCACGCGTGGATGGTGAAGATGATGCAAACTGGCGATGTGAGGAACGTAGATGGTGCTTGTGGGGATGCTTAATGATGACAGCGATGCTGACGGTGCTTGTCGTGCCCTGGTGTTCGAAGAGGAGAGAGAGATGATGGCGAAGAGGAAGAAAAATCCGAGAATGAGGAGGGTCTATCGGGTTCTCTGGGGTCTGGGTTTCGAGAGAGAGAAGAGAGAAAGAAGATTAAAGGGGGGCAGAATGAGGTCACGTGAGACGCGCATGGGGGCTGGGTTTTTTTATTTCCAATTTCATTTCCTTTTTTTCTAATGGGTTATAAAAGCAACGGGCGAAAGATTTTTGGGTCGGGTTTGAGTCAATCTGGCCCAATGCTTCATTTTCGACATTTTTTCATCATTTTTTCTTGTATTTTTACCATAATTATTCAGTACCTACAAAACAAAATAAAATCAAATAAAAACTAAAAAATAACAATTAAAAGGAGCATAAATCAGGTATAAAAGTATCGTACAAAAATAACACATTCTTGGCACGAACATCTCTCGCACTCTTCCTCAATCTTCTTATATGGGACAAGAGTTTCACTTTCCTGTTTTCAACTTGCAAACTTCCTGAAACCATCAAATTTGAGATTAGATTCCAACGTTCTGTATATAATACAATATTTTGAAAATTTAACAAATTCTTTGTATGACTTGGGCGAACAAAAGGAGAAAGGTTTAAACGCTAGTGGTCTCTGTATCCCTTTCCTGGATGCTTAACGGTGCTCTAAAGAGTAGCTCAAGCTCTCATAAGAGGCGGCCCACCTTAACATCAAAGTAGGTGAACCCCTCAAATATGTATTATCCTAGCACAAGGCTATGGATTTAATAAGAGCATAGGTCATCCTTTATTTCACAAGGAATTTACACATGTCAAGATTCCACTACAAGTCATCATAAAGAGGAAAAGTCATCATAATTCTCCAACAATTGCCCATTAGTTAGTAGCTTTCGTAACTACTTAGCTTTCTTACCTGCCAACTCAAGTGCAACAAATTCAGATTTCATAGTTAAGTTAGGAGCATATGATTGTTAGGTTGATTTCCATGATATTATGACTCCATCTAAGATGAACACAAAACAACTAGTCAAGTTTATCTCATCATTTCATGTGATTTGGTTTGCATCAATATATCCTTCTAATGCTAAAGTGTGTTAACCATCATACAAGTCCCAATCCATAGTACGCCTTAGATGTCTGATACATGGTTAAAAAAATTCTAGTGTTCTCAACTAGGATTATGTGCATATCTACTCAACTGGCTAATAGCACAGGCAATGTCTGGTCTAGTGTAGTTCATCGAAAACATAACACTACATATGATCTTAGCTGAATAGTTGGATTCCCTTTATTCTTTTTCAAGTATATACTAGGATCAGATGACAGTATCAAAGGATCTATATCAAAGTTATTGAATCAAGATTTTTTCAACATAGTGGGCTTGATTTAGAGAAAATCCATGTCTAAATCTTTTCACATTGATCCCTTGAATCAAATTAGCTTCACCAAGATGCTTTATTTCAGACTTAGAGTTCAAGAAATCCTTAGTTAAATTTATCACTTCAATGATTGCTCCAAATATAAACATGCCATTAACATATAACCATATAATGGGCAACACCATGCGCATCAAAGTTATAACATACATAAGAATCAAATGCATTGACGGCAAAACCATATGACAAAAGAGTTTTATCAAATTTCTCATACCACTTCTTTGATGCTTATTTTAGACCAGATAAAGATTTTACAATTTGTATACCCTTTGTTCTTCTCCAAGTACTATCTTTCCCTTATTTCATCTCATGTAAATCTTTTGTTCTAATTCTCCATTTAAAAAGGTCATTTTCACATCCATTTGATGAAAAAGCAAACTATGCAACGATCTGAGGGCAATTAATGCTCTACAAGTGGTAGCTTTTGTCACTAGTGAATGTTTATCAAATAATCTATATATTTCTTTTGATTGTTGCCTCTCACTATAAGTCCAGCCTTAAACTTATCAATTGACTCAACAACTTTTAATTTATTTCGAAGACCTATTTGCTACATAAATGCTTGTATCCCTTGCGTACGTTAGTCAATATCCAAGTATAATTAGACATGATAAGCTCAAGTTCATCATTAGTGGCCTCTTCCCAAAATTTAGAGTGTGTTATCATCATGGCTTTCTTATAGGTCCTAAGATCCTCTTTTAATATGAAGACTTGTACAAAATTTTCATTCAGGTCATCTAGGTAATTTATATGACCATTTTCAATTCGAAAAATAGTAACAAAACTAAGGCAAAATAAGGATTCGGTTTCAGGTCTTTTGTTGTCTAGGCTTAATATTGACATTATTGCTCGTTGATGCATTGCTAGTAGCTAATACATGCAGTAAGCAATATGCGAGGAGTAGAAGTTTTCATAAGAAGCACATTCTAAAAAAACCTCAGCATCTATAGCATCATCAATAGCCCTAAACATACCATTTTTATGAATAATAATGAACCTATAAGCTGTAGTGGTTTGAGCTGTTCAACCAGAAATTATGATATTTTCTACCCTTTTATATTTGCTCTAAATAAATTGTTAAATTAGATTTTTAACAATGTTTTTGTTTATTTTATAGGAGTTGGAAATAACTTGAAGAAAATAAATAAATTTACTCAAACAGGTGCTAGAGCTGGATCAGATTGAAACATACAAGAAAGAAGGAAAAAAATGAAGCTAGATGAACCTAGCAGAACCCGAGGCCCAGCTCCCAGCCCATCTCTCCCTTCTCTCTTTCTTTCTCCCACGGCCCAGGCCCAACAGCTTCCTTACTTAAGTGAGGCGTGCCTCTCATGTGACCTGCCCCCCCTCCCCATTCTCTTCTTCTTCCTTTGTACCCAGCCAGCTGAAGGAATCAAAAAAAAAAAAAAAAAAAACAGAGACACACAAATAGAGCTCTTCGGCTTCCCCATAACCGGCCATGGCTACCTTTCTCTCTCTTCTTAAATCCATTCATCAATCAAGCCATATCATCATCTTAAATCCATTCCCTTCTCTCAAAAGGTGGGCATTAACTGGAGTAATCACAAGGTCAGTAACAAAAAGGGGATTAAGTGAGGATTAATGGGAGAATTGAAGGAGGATGAAGAGTCGAAAGGAGGCTACAAGAGGAACCCAAAACAGAGTGGATCAGGAGCAGATTAGGATAGCGTAGAGTAGAGATTAACACAGCTTTAATTTCATTCAAATTATGGGTTTCAAACTCGAGTTGGAATGGTAGTTTCAGTTTTTGATTTCATTTTTATTTCAATTTCAAATCTAGGTTTTAGTTTCACCAATTTCATGTTATTGAGGCTGAGTTTGTTGAATTCAAATTAAGCTTTCGAGATTTAATTTTCGGTGCTGTTAATTTAAATGTTCGGGTTGGCATTGAAGTTTCATTGCGTTGCTCTGCTTCGTTCCCTCCTGCTATGTGCTTCCCCTGTTTTGTTTCTCTGAAGCCACGGCTGAATGGGGATTCAAAATAAGAAGACTTTTACGGCTAAGTGTTGGTGGCTTACCTTATTTTCCGTTTGGTGTTGCTTTCCTTGGCTAGGGGCTTGCTAATGTATCAGTTAGTGTTTGGTACTCAATTTCATTACTTTATCTTAATAGTTTAGTTTCATATTTAACTTAAATATTTGGTAATTAGCTTAACTTAATTTGTATTAATTTTGATCTTGGGTTAACATATATGACTTAGTAACTCAATTTAACATCCATCCCTGAGGACGATACCCGTTAGTATTACGACGATAACCGTCAAATTGCGGAAAATCATAACAAGTTTTTGGCGCCGTTACCGGGAATGGCATCATGAGATTAGGTTCCTTCGAGTCATAGTTTAGTTATTCGAGTCATTTGCGTCAATTTCGTTTTAGTTTTATTTTCGTTTTAGTAGGTTTCGATTGTGTTTTTATTTTATTTTAGTAATTCCATTTAGATTATTTTCGATTGTTGAAGTAAGTTCATGTTTTGATTCTTGTTGTTTAGATTAGTTTCATTTCAATTTTTAGACATTGTTCTGGTGTGATTTTTGCAGTTCTAACCAATTTGGTTTTTGTGCAGAAAAAAAAAGGCAACAACTTTCTGGTTAGTCTTTGCTTGTTTAGGGTTTTAGTTTATTTTCTATTTTTTTAAGTTTATTTCCTGTTTTCTATTTTTGTTATCCTGAAAAACAAAAACAAAAAAAATAATGCTCATGCTTAGTGTTTATGCTTTGTTGTTTTGGTCTTTTTCTTTTGGTAATATTATTTTTTTTTGTTGGTTTATTTTGTGTGCTTAACTTGCTTATGTCAGTCTCATGTTTTGTTTTAGTGATTAATTCATGATTAGTGTCCTAGAGCCATTTTCATTCCCTGAAAAAAAAACAATTGAAAAGCCAAAAAAAAAAATTGAAAATTCTTAAAAAGTCCCAAAAAAAAAAGAGTTTCAGGATTGCCAGTTTTTAATTTTCCACAATTTGAGTATGAACCTTTCTGGAGTTATTTGTCTAGGTTTAATACTTATCGTACTCAATTAAATCACAATTTCGAGAAATGAAAAATTTATGAGGTCATCGTTGTGGGTCTAAATTCTGAATTTCGTGGTCATGTTGAGTCTATTTATCCTGGGGGTCTACTAGGATTATTAACTAGAACTCAAGATGAGGTTTGGGATTTCTTTGAAAATTTAGCTTGGGATAATTATGAATTTGAACAAGCTAAAGCAACCATAGGATACCCAACTCATGAGTCTGATTTTCATGCTAATCCTTACCACCATGATCACTGTATAGATTCATATGACCCCTCTCATGCTTATGTGCCTCCTGTTTTGTGTGATTACTGTGAATCTTCTGATCATGATGCTTATTCTTGCCCTTATCGTGATTATGTTGATGCTAAATATGCAAGTATGGAAAAGGGGTTACATGAATTAACTGGTAAAGTAATAGAGATAATGAAAGAGAGAATTACTGAATATTCTCATTGTTCTCATCGTAGTAGGGAGAATTGTGATGAGTCTTACTCTAGTTTAGGATCTCCTAAGCCTGAAGTTAGTCTTTCTGATGATTTTGAGCTCTCTTATCAATCTACGCCTCATTTGCATGATGATCTGTCTTTGCCTAGCCTTGAAAAAGAGAGCAACCTCCCTGTGTCTCTATCGCCTGACCTTGCACCACACGCTAACTCACAAAAGGATGTCACTGATGATATCCTAGTTTATGCCGACCCATCCACCACTTTTGATGACTCTTTTGAGTTTGAGGGTCAGGAACCTGAGAGACCTAATGAGTTAGATATGAGCATCCCATCTGCCATCGAGCATCATGATAAGTTAGACGATATTTCCCAGGAGTCGTGTAAGGAGGAAGTTGAGCCCACTACTTTAGAATTCAATGATGATATTCTTTCTGTAGAATATGAATCTTTTTCATGTGGGTTTAATTTCGATAAAAATTTTGATGAGAGTTTTTGTGTTGAATATGAATCATTCTCTTTTAACCCTCTCATACCTCGTGAGTCATTCCCTGTTGAATATGACTCATTTTGTTTTACCATCAATGTGAGTTTGGATGTGGATTTGTGTGCTGAATACAAATCTTTTTCTTTTGACTCCATCTACACTGACTTCCTCTTTGAAGCTCACAAGTCTAAATTTGTTGAGTTTGAGGCCATTGTCACTGAACATTTTGATTTAGATTTAAAAAAACTTGAAAAAATTTTGAAAATCCAAAAAGATATTTATTTTGTTTTTGGGGAAGTTTTGTATTATTCTGATCAGCTTAAATTCCATGTGCTTTGATTTTTAGCTTGCATATGAACTGATATGCATGTTAGGTCTTGGTCATCGGTGTGTCATTCTAAGCCCTGATTCTAACCCCAATTATTTATTATCACTGTGTAATCCAATCCCTATTTATATTATCCTCATTGTCTTAAGGTCTTAGTTTTCCATGATCGGCTCTCCCACTTATTTTTGACATAATTACTTTGGTTTTTTATTGAAAAAAAAAGAAACGAAAAAAAGGGGAAAAAAAATGAAATGGAAAGAAAAAGGAAGAAAAAGAATGAAATTTGGAATGACAAGTATCTCTTTGAGGCATGCATTACTGGGCGTTATCCTTTGAGGCACGTGTTACTGGGTGTTACCTTTTGAGGCAATATTGTTACTGGAAAAGCTTGCTTCCAATGTTAATAATTGAATAATATAGTTTGTGTCCGTCAAGTGGGATTGAGTTTGATTCTGGTAAGCCTAAGCCCGAAGATGATGATACATTTATACACAAGCACTGAAATGGATTCAAAGTTTTGATGTACAATTGGGTGAAAAGTTAGTGCGTTGATGTCATTCATGGGGTACAGAGCCTTGATGAATGCATTTTGTTTATATGCACGCCAATATCTTTGCTACATAGGTGATTTAGTTGATTAGAATGTGTATATATTTTTCCCTAACTTTGTACATATTAATTTTTGATAAAAAAGAGTTTTTCGATTTTCTGTTTTCTGTTTTCTGTTTTGTTTTATAGATTTTGTGGGTATATCTTCTGCAAACCCTCACGAGACCTTCCCCGTCCACTAGGGGTTTAAAGGGCTTGTTGCACATGCTAAGTGCAATCATGATTCTTACGAAAGTGAGTTAGGATTTTATTTTATTTTCTTTTTCTAGGATTTTTTGTTTTGTTTTACTCGAGTACGAGCAAAACTTAGGTGTGGGAGTATTTGTTCAACCGGAAATTATGATATTTTATACCCTTTTATCATCTAATATTTGCTCTAAATAAATTGTTAAATTAGATTTTTAACAATCTTTTTGTTTATTTTGTAGGAGTTGGAAATAACTTGAAGAAAATAAATAAATTTACTTAAACAGGTGCTAGAGCTGGATCAGATTGAAACATACAAGGAAGAAGGAAAAAAATGAAGCTAGATGAATCCAGTAGAACCCGAGGCCCAGCTCCGAGCCCATCTCTCCCCTCTCTCTTTCTTTCTCCCACGGCCCAGGCCCAGCAGCTTCCTCACTTAAGTGAGGCGTGCGTCTCACGTTACTTGTCCCCCCCTCCCCATTATCTTCTTCTTCCTTTGTACCCAGCCAGCCGAAGGAACCAAAAAAAAAAAAAAAAAAAAAAAAAAACAAAACAGAGACACACAAACAGAGCACTTCAGCTTCCCCATAACCGGCCATGGCTACCTTTCTCTCTCTTCTTAAATCCATTCATCAATCAAGCCATATCATCATCTTAAATCCATTCTCTTCTCTCAAAAGGCGGGCATTAACTGGAGTAATCACAAGGTCAGTTACAAAAAGGGGATTAAGTGAGGATTAATGGGAGAATTGAAGGAGGATGAAGAGTTGAATGGAGGCTACAAGAGGAGCCCGAAACAGAGTAGATTGGGAGCAGATTAGGATAGCGTAGAGTAGAGATCAGCTTAGCTTTAATTTCATTTAAATTATGGGTTTCAAACTCGAGTTGGAATGGTAGTTTCAGTTTTCAATTTCATTTTTATTTCAATTTCAAATCTAGGTTTTAGTTTTACCAATTTCATGTTACTGAGCCTGAGTTTGTTGAATTCAAATTAAGCTTTCGAGATTTAGTTTCCAGTGCTGTTAATTTAAATGTTCGGGTTGGCATTGAAGTTTCATTGCGTTGCTCTGCTTCATTCCCTCCTGTTATGTTCTTCCCCTGTTTTGTTTCTCTGAAGCCACGGCTGAATGGGGAATTCAGAATAAGAAGACCTTTACGGCTAAGTGTTGGCGGCTCACCTTATTTTCAGTTTAGTGTTGCTTTCCTTGGTTGTGGGCTTACTAATGTATCAGTTAGTGTTTGGTACTCAATTTCATTACTTTATCTTAATAGTTTAGTTTCATATTTAACTTAAATATTTGATAATTAGCTCAACTTAATTTGTATTAATTTTGATCTTGGGTTGACGTATATGACTTAGTAACTCAATTTAACATCCATCCCTAAGGACGATACCCGTTAGTATTATGACGATAACCGTATACTTGCAGCAAATCACAACAAGTTTTTGGCGCCGTTGTCGGGATGGCGCCATGAGATTAGGTTGCTTGGAGTCGTAGTTTAGTTGTTCGAGTCATTTGTGTCAATTTCGTTTTAGTTTTATTTTCGTTTTAGTAGGTTTCGATTAAGTTTTTATTTTGTTTTTGTAATTCCATTTAGATTATTTTCGATTGTTGAAGTAAGTTCATGTTTTGATACTTGTTGTTTAGATTAGTTTCATTTCAATTTTTCGACATTATTCTGGTGTGATTTTTACAGTTCTAACCAATTTGGTTTTTGTGCAGCAAAAAAAAAAAAAAAACACAACAACTTTCTGGTTAGTCTTTGCTTGTTTAGGGTTTTAATTTATTTTCTATTTTTTTAGTTTATTTTCTGTTTTCTATTTTTGTTATCCTTAAAAAAAAAAACGATGCTCATGCTTAGTGTTTATGCTTTATCGTTTTGGTCTTTTTCTTTTGGTAATATTATTTTTTTTTTGTTGGTTTATTTTGTGTGCTTAACTTGCTTATGTCAGTCTCATGTTTTGTTTTAGTGATTAATTCATGATTAGTGTCCTAGAGTCATTTTCATTCCCAAAAAAAAAAAACAATTGAAAAGCCAAAAAAAAAATTTGAAAATTCTTAAAAAGTCCCCAAAAAAAAAGAGTTTCAGGATTGCCAGTTTTTAATTTTCCACAATTTGAGTATGAACCTTTCTGGAGTTATTTGTCTTGGTTTAATACTTATCATACTCAATTAAATCACAATTTCGAGAAATGGAAAATTTATGAGGTCATCGTTGTGAGTCTAAATTCTGAATTTCGTGCTCATGTTGAGTCTATTTATCCTGGGGGTCTACTAGGATTATTAACTAGAACTCAAGATGAGGTTTGGGATTTCTTTGAAAATTTAGCTTGGGATAATTATGAATTTGAACAAGCTAAAGCAACCATAGGATACCCAACTCATGAGTCTGATTTTCATGCTAATCCTTACCACCATGATCACTGTATAGATTCATATGACCCCTCTCATGCTTATGTGCCTCCTGTTTTGTGTGATTACTGTGAATCTTCTGATCATGATGCTTATTCTTGCCCTTATCGTGATTATGTTGATGCTAAATGTGCAAGTATGGAAAAGGGGTTACATGAATTAACTGGTAAAGTAATAGAGATAATGAAAGAGAGAATTACTGAATATTCTCATTGTTCTCATCGTAGTAGGGAGAATTGTGATGAGTCTTACTCTAGTTTAGGATCTCCTAAGCCTGAAGTTAGTCTTTCTGATGATTTTGAGCTCTCTTATCAATCTAGGCCTCATTTGCATGATTATCTGTCTTTGCCTAGCCTTGAAAAAGAGAGCAATCTCCCTGTGTCTCTATCGCCTGACCTTGCACCACACGCTAACTCACAAAAGGATGTCACTGATGATGTCCTAGTTTATGCCGACCTACCCACCACTTTTGATGACTCTTTTGAGTTTGAGGGTCAGGAACCTGAGAGACCTGATGAGTTAGATATGAGCATTCCATCTGCCATCGAGCATCATGATAAGTTAGACGATATTTCCTAGGGGTCGTGTAAGGAGAAAGTTGAGCCCACTACTTTAGAATTCAATGATGATATTTTTTCTGTAGAATATGAATCTTTTTCATGTGGGATTAATTTCGATGAAAATTTTGATGAGGGTTTTTGTGTTGAATATGAATCGTTCTCTTTTAACCCTCTCATACCTCCTGAGTCATTCCCTGTTGAATATGACTCATTTTGTTTTACCGTCAATGTGAGTTTGGATGTAGATTTGTGTGCTGAATACGAATCTTTTTCTTTGACTTCATCCACACTGACTTCCTTTTTGAACCTCACAAGTCTAAATTTATTGAGTCTGAGGCCATTGTCACTGAACATTTTGATTTAGATTAAAAAAAGCTTGAAAAAATTTTGAAAATCCAAAAAGATTTTTATTTTTTTTGGGGGAAGTTTTGTATTATTCTAATCAGCTTGAATTCCCTGTGCTTTGATTTTTAGCTTGCATATGAACTAATATGCATGTTAGGTCTTGGTCTTCGGTGTGTCATTCTAAGCCCTAATTCTAACCCCAATTATTCATTATCGTTGTATAATTCAATCCTTATTTATGTTATTCTCATTGTCTTAAGGTTTTAGTTTTTCATGATCGGCTCTCCCACTTATTTTTGACATGATTACTTTGGTTTTTTATTGGGGAAAAGAAAAAAGAAATGAAAAAAATGAGAAAAAAATGAAATGAAATGAAAAGTAAAAGGAAGAAAAAGAATGAAATTTGAAATGACAAGTATCCCTTTAAGGCATGCGTTACTGGGCGTTACCCTTTGAGGCACGTGCTACTGGGTGTTACCCTTTGAGGCAATATTGCTACTAGGAAAGCTTGCTTCCAATGTTAATAATTGAATAATGTAGTTTGTGTCAGTCAAGTGGGATGGAGTTTGATTCTGGTAAGCCTAAGCCCTAGGATGATGATACACTTACAGACGAGCACTATAATGGATTCAAAGTTTTGATGTATAGTTGGGTGAAAAGTTAGTACTTTGATGTCATGCATGGGGTAGAGAGCCTTGATGAATGCATTTTGTTTATATGCATGCCAATATATTTGCTACATGGGTGATTTAGTTGATTAGAATGTGTATATATCTTTTCCTAGATTTATACATATTAATTTTTGATAAAAAAGAGTTTTTCGATTTTCTGTTTTCTGTTTTCTTTTATAGATTTTGTAGGTATATCTTCTGCAAACCCTCACGAAACCTTCCTCGTCCACTAGAGGTAAACTAGGGGTTTAAAGGGCTTGTTGCACATGCTAAGTACAATCGTGATTCCTACGAAAGTGAGTTAGGATTTTATTTTATTTTCTTTTTCTAGGACTTTTAGTTTTGTTTTACTCGAGGACGAGCAAAACTTAGGTGTGGGGGTATTTGTTCAAGTAGAAATTATGATATTTTATACCATTTTATCATGTGATCACTACAAGAAAGATTGAAATTTGCGACCGCTTTTTTGTGACCTACAAGGAGTAGTCATAAATTGTGACCAATTTTGTGATAGATAGAGGTTAGTGAGAAATTTCTGACCAAAAGTAAAGAGGTGTGAAATTTCGTCATAATTTATGACCACTTTTCACACCACTATAAAATTGGTCACAATTTTCAGAATTTTGAAACTTAAAATTAATTTTTCCTTTATTTAAAAAGGCAAGACTGATTTTTCCTTTAAAAAAAACACTAAAATTAATTTTGTGACCATACACAAATTGAATTTAGGTTACAAAATTGACTTCAGAAACCCTAGTTGCCCTGCTAGTCTCTCTCCTCTTAAGCCTCTCGCTCATCTCTCCGGTCAAGCCTCTCGCTCGTCCACCGCTCTTTCAATGCCGGCGACCAGAACGGACTGGATCGAACGCCGGCTGTCGCACCAGCCCTTCGCACGGCGGCTTCGTCCATCGATCTTCAAACATCGGCGACTTCTGTTAGGTGAGGTCGGTGGAATTCTTGCTCGTGAACTTGGCCGCCAATTGTCATTCGATGAGTTCTCGCTCTTTTGATCGACTTCTGTTCGTGAACTTGCAAGATTTGAGAGTTCCCACTACTATAGTCACTCTTGCTCCCTCATACCAGCTTTCTCTTGCCCTCTATTCTTCAATACCTGATATGAACTCACTTTGGATTTTAATTTTAATTTTTGCCTAAAATTTGTGCAGTATTAGTGGAATTCTTGTGATATAAGGTTGAATTGCATAGTTTAGAGGTCGAGAACCATAGGAGTCGGTTCTGCTGGATGCTCTGTATATGTTTAGGGGTTGAATCACATTCCAGAATGCCGGTTGTCATTCTTGAGAGTTCCTATGAACTCTCCTTGGATTTTTGCCTAAAATTTTCTGGCCTATGTTGGATGCTCTGTATATCTTGTGCACCATAGGAGTCGGTTCTATTGCCCTGTTGCTGCAGGCCTCGGTTTACAACCTAAAAAGGGTGAAATGATTGAATTTTTTAAAGGGTTTAGGTTTATATGTACTGGAAGGTATAATCCCCCCTATTAACACATTGATTCATTGCCTGAGATTTTTTACGTACTGAGAACCATGCTTCTTATACAGTCAATACTTACTTCCAGAGGAACCCTGTGCTTCAAGCTGTGATTTTGCTATTGTGTGAGTTAACACTGATCCTAGCAGTAAGTTCAAATGATATTGATTACATGAGTGTTCTTAGAATTTTGGAATTTATGTAATAAATAAAATCAGAGAGTATAACATTTTGCATGTTGTTTATTTGTTTTAGGTACTGGTTCTTGCATATACTTATCTTCAGCAACATCAACTACTGTGTATTCATCGATGTGTTCACCTACAACTTCAGCATCCTCATCTGCAGCTATTGGGTATGGTGTTTAGTTAAGATATTGTTGCTTTTCCCACCCACGCCTCCGTTACTCTCCCCTGCCCAGCAACGCCTCCATCTCTCTCCCCCTTCCCATCAATCAACTCTGTCACTGCTCCCGGACCATTGCCCTAATTGTGATTCTCTCCTTGGCTTTGTTGCCTTGTTGCTTATTTGATATCTGGTGATTCTCAGGTCCATTTCATATAGAGCTTATAAAGTCATAAAATTTTCAACTTTGGATTATAATAAACTTAAAAAATTCACTGTATGATTAGGGTGGGGCTGTTACATTTGGTCCTTGACATACCCTATCTATGCGGAACTCTCAAGAATGTACTTTTGATTATACTTTTGGTTCAGATTTTTGAATCGAGATTATTAGTACCTATCTTCTTGTTCCTATCTAAAGTGATCTTAAAATATCTGACGTTTCTATTATGGGAACTGTGATCATGTATGTAAGATTTCATTCTGTACGCAAAAAAATTGAGGAAATTGCAAACAGGAACCTTGGTTAGATTGAAACATTGGTAGTTGGATACAAATTCAGTAGGTATATTACCCATTGTAGCACTATAATAGTGCTTAAATAGCATACTTCCATTCATATGGATTAATTAGACCAGCAAAAATGGTCCCTGCCTAGTACTTATCCAACCTAAATGATGTAAATTCTTATTCGATCTAAAACTCTAAGTATGCCAACTCGATTATGATCCAAACATTCCTATGCTCAAACTGACTTGACTCTGAATTAATTTCCCACAAGTTAAAATTGTCATTACTTTATAAAACTTTTTATTGAACCCAACAACGACAATCTCAAAGTAATGTTGATTAAACCTAAAATAATGACATGCGCCCAAACATGACGTCACCGAAAATTAACCTACTTTGAATACATTTCGAATGATCCATTAAACATAGATTGGAAGTTTTCACCTCGAATTCTGGGTTTGGGCTAATTAGAATCCCAAACAATTAGGACTTTTTTTTGGGTAAAGGACAACACGGATGATATTTGAGCCCAATCAATTAAGCTAACTGATATCCAAATAAATAAGGACTATAATTACTCCTATATATTAATGGCACTTTTGGCCTTACTCAATTAATCGAGTTTTTTTTTTTAAATGGGTGTGTGTATTCTTTCACTCAATTTTCTAAATATGCTTCTAATCTAGATTGCTTAAAAATAAACATGAATATGACTGATCATCCTAATTCATTTACAAAAAATAATAAGTAAAAGGGTAAAACGGGAAAGGAGGTAAATTATGAAATAACCTCATATAAGACACTAATGTGACAAGTTTTAGTTATGTAGATCCTTTATCTTGGAAATAAGTTTATCGACCTCTATTGCTAATTTTGAGTGTATATATAGACCTCTACCTTGATGCCGAAAACAGGTAATAATTAGTAGTTATATGTTATTTTTTGTTGTTGTAAAGGAAATGAATTGAGCAAAATAGACAACACAAAATGTATACATTCATTAAGGCTTTGGCTTATTATATAGCATAGATTAGTTGAATTGTGTGATTGTTTTGACTATTTTTGTGAACAAGTATTTAAATATTTATTTATCTTTTGAACTAACCTAATATTTTCAAATTCTTTATAATATAGGAAAAGCTTAAAAAAAGGACTTGCGGAGATCCAATCATCTACCCAAGATGAAGGTACTCAAGGTGATGGAACACCGCTTCCTCAATTATCAATACAAACCCAAATGAATATTTGGAAGAAAGTTGTTGGACTCACCAAGAAAGGTAAAATTTGTGGATTTGGAATGCAAGGGTCATATGCTTCATCTACTAGTCCATCAACTATTAAGCAAATTCCTATTGAAGTACTTGAAAAGGAGAAGCAATCAAAGAAAAAGTTAAAGAAGAAGTTGCATTAGGTTGAGAAAAAAAGTAGACCAAACCACGAAAGAACTTTCCCAAACCAACGAACTTGTTAGAACTTTGATGAAACAAATGAATTTTACAATTCCACTACATGTCAATGTTGATATTGGAAAGGGAAGCAATAGTCGGGGTGGTGAAGATAGTGATGAAGATGACAATGATGATGATGATGGTGATCAACAAGAGAATGAAGATGAGGGTGAGGGTGAGGATGAGGATGAGGATGACGTATGATTGTTATGCAAACAATATTTGATAGTATCATGTGTTTTGCTTTGCGTTTTGGATTACTTGAATGATGTTGAACCATTGTAATTTAAATTTGAATGTTTGATACTAAACTACTTGGATGGGAATCTTATTTGGTTGTTATGAAACTATAGAGTTTGGTACTAAACTACTTGTGTTGAAACCTTATTTAGTTATGAAACTATGAACTTTGATACTAAGTTACCTATGTTGGGAGACTTTAGTTAGTTGTTATGAAGCCCTGAAGTTTGGTTCTCATGTATATGTAAATATGTATTGGATTTTTGTAAATTCAAGGAGACAATCACTATACAAATACATGATTCTAATTTTTACAAAAAAATTCAGTCACAAAAACAGTCACAAATTATTTTCCACCATATCATAATCTGTCACAAATACGGTCACAAAAATGAGCAAAATTGTCAACAACATCGGTCACAAAGACAGTCACAAACAACGATAGTCACAATCTCGGTCACAAAATTTATGATTCACATCGGTCACAAAATCAGTCACAACAACAATTCGGTCACACATACGGTTACAAATCGGTCCTAAATTCTCACCGCAAAAGTAGTCTGGAAAACAGTGTCAAACATGATGTGATCACAAATTCGGTCACAAACAGTGACTATAGAATCAGTCACAAAAGTCGTTACAATTTGTGACTGAATCGGTCACAAAATTAATTTTCGACCAAAGGTTTTGTGACCACCAAATTCGGACGGACAATCGGTCATAAATGGCATTTGTGACCGATTTTGCTCTATTTGTGACCGCTTTTTCAGTCACAAGTAGACGATTTTCTATAATATTTGCTCTAAATAAATTGTTAAATTAGATTTTTAACAATGTTTTTGTTTATTTTGTAGGAGTTGGAAATAACTTGAAGAAAATAAATAAATTTACTCAAACAGGTGCTAGAGCTGGATCAGATTGAAACATACAAGAAAGAAGGAAAAAAATGAAGCTAGATGAACCCAGCAGAACTCGAGGCCCAGCTCCCAGCCTATCGCTCTCTTCTCTCTTTCTTTCTCCCACGGCCTAGGCCCAGCAGCTTCCTTACTTAAGTGAGGCGTGCCTCTCATGTAAGTTGTCCCTCCCTCCCTATTCTCTTCTTCTTCCTTTGTACCCAGCCAGCTGAAGGAACCCAAAAAAAAAAAAAAAAAAACAGAGACACACAAACAAAGCTCTTCGGCTTCCCCATAACCGGCCATGGCTACCTTTCTCTCTCTTCTTAAATCCATTCATCAATCAAGCCATATCATCATCTTAAATCCATTCCCTTCTCTCAAAAGGCGGGTATTAACTGGAGTAATCACAAGTTCAGTTACAAAAAGGGGATTAAGTAAGGATTAATGGGAGAATTGAAGGAGGATGAAGAGTCGAATGGAGGCTACAAGAGGAAGCCAAAACAGAGTGGATCGGGAGCAGATTAGGATAGCGTAGAGTAGAGATTAGCGTAGCTTTAATTTCATTCAAATTATGGGTTTCAAACTCGAGTTGGAATGGTAGTTTCAGTTTTCGATCTCATTTTTATTTCAATTTCAAATCTAGGTTTTAGTTTCACCAATTTCATGTTACTGAGCCTGAGTTTGTTGAATTCAAATTAAGCTTTCGAGATTTAATTTCCGGTGCTGTTAATTTAAAAGTTCGGGTTGGCATTGAAGTTTCATTGCGTTGCTCTACGTCGTTCCCTCCTACTATGTTCTTCCCCTGTTTTGTTTCTCTGAAGCCACGGCTGAATGGGGGATTCAGAATAAGAAGACTTTTACGGCTAAGTGTTGGTGGCTCACCTTATTTTCAGTTTGGTGTTGCTTTCCTTGTTCAGGGGTTTGCTAATGTATCAGTTAGTGTTTGGTACTCAATTTCATTACTTTATCTTAATAGTTTAGTTTCATATTTAACTTAAATATTTGGTGATTAGCTCAACTTAATTTGTATTAATTTTGATCTTGGGTTGACGTATACGACTTAGTAACTCAACTTAACATCCATCCCTAAGGACGATACCCATTAGTATTACGACGATAACCGTATACTTGCAGAAAATCACAACATGAGCATAGCTAGAACACAGAATTAACAGTTTTATAACCTATCTTACTTTCTGTGAGCATTTGGTATGTCAATCTTTACTAGACAAGCCCACACTTTTGGTTATTTTGGATTAGGAGCATGTCTCTTCCATAATTCTAAGGATTCTTATCTAGTTTATTATAAGGTACCTTATTGAGAATATGACAAGCAAAAAGAATAGCGCCCTAATACATATTGTCATGTAAACAAGAGTTGATAAGCATAGCATTCATCATATCTTCAAAGGTCCTATTCTTTCTTTTGGCTATCCCATTTAGTTGTGATGTGCAAGAGGTTATGGTCTCATGAATAATCCTATTTTTTTCATAGAAAAATCTAATTGTGTTCACATCACATTCCTCTCCCGTATCTGACCAAAGTCTGCTAACCTTTTTCTCCAACTGATTTTCTACCTCTACTTCATATTTTTATAAGCATTTCTTCAGCATCATCCTTTGATCTAAGTAGGTAGACTTTTGTGAACCTGGAGTGACCATCTACAAAGGTTACATAACAGTTTTTACCATCCTAGATCATGGTATTTTTGAGATCCTCCAAGTCTTATGAGTCAGTTCTACCAAATCTGTTTGTCTTTCTGATGTTTTATGAAAGGGTTTCTTAGGGTCTTTGGCCTTTCAACATACTTGAAATTTATTTCATTCAAGTATTAGATAAATTAGGAATTATGTACATTTGTCTTAGTTGTTTGACAAATGCCACATTCAAATGTCCAAGTCTTGTATGCCATATTTTTAAGGGCTCAGCAATACAAGTAAGCTTACAAACATACTCATCATTATTAGCAACTTTAGAAGTTGCATCTAGCACAAGCAATCCATCATTATAAGCATGATTTTGACTAATAACACTAGTTAGAACTAACTTATTAGACCAAACATATATTTAATGCTAGCCTTATTAAGCAGAAAACTAGAAACTAAATTCCTCAAATTACAGGAACATTCAAGACACTGTTCAAAGACAAAAATTCTCTAGAAGTGAGTCTAAGACTTATCTTCTCTTTGCTAATAATTTTTGCAGTGCTAAAGTTCCTATGAAGACTCCTTTACTATCTGCTACCTTCCCGCACTCATTGAATAAACTTTGGTTTGAAGAGATGTGCCTAGAAGCACCCATAACCGCTATTCTTTCAATCAGATTACTTATATGTTTGCTTATGAGACTACAGTAACAATGATCTCTGGCTCTTCGATTAGGTGGCTTATGACTTATCCTTCCATTAAGGGCAGTACTTGGCAATGTGTCCTGACTTCCCGCAAGCTTAACAAACTACCTTCCCTTTGGACTCTTGGACTCCTATAGAAGCTTTCATCTTCTATTCTTGCTTCATTGTATTACGCCGCCCTTCTTTGCAAAACTTTGCACCTCTTATATTCTAGATTTCCCCTTTAAGCCTATCAAATTTGGAGAAAGATTAGAGGTTATCATTCATAGAGCTATGGTGCAGTACCCTTTGCTTTGAGTTTGATTATCCTCCATGGTTTTAATATGGCCAATCATTTCCTTCAGGATGAAGTCTTTTCTCTTGTGTTTTAGTTGATCATGATAATCTCCTTCTAAGATGGGGGCAGTTTCTTAAGTAGAAAACTAGCTCATAAGAATTCACACATTTTCATTCCTTCTGCTAGAATTTTAGAAACTAAGATCTCACACTCATGGACTTAAGGCATTAGTTTATCATCTTCCATTAGAAATTTAATCCAACTACTTACAACATACTTCTTAGTTCCTACATCCTTATTCCCATAATTTTCCTGAACAGAATCCCATATTTCCTTACGCGATCTCATTTTTGATAAATTTTGATGCCCTAGTGAGATAAATACTTGATTAAGATTTAACGCCTTATTTAATTAGAGAAGCAGACAGTGGAAACATATTTTAGTTGAGGAATACTGGTGTCGCTTAAAGAAATAGGGCTGTTAAAGACTCTTCACTATAATTTTTTTCGATTGACATAGACACATGCCATAAATAAACTTGAGGTCAAATTTAAGAGCCTTAATTCTGTAAAAATCAATCTCCTTCTTCTTTGTGAAAGAATTCATTCATGCTAATATCTTGATAACATAGCTTGTTAGAAATGATCATACAACCCTTTACAACGTCTTGCACATCATTGGAAACACTTTATGTGATTAAATACACATAGTCGACCTTACAACAACAACAATCTCCTAGTATGAGTCCCGCTTATGCAAAGTCTGAGAAGATCCAAATGTAAGCGATCTTACCTTTGTAGGTATCAGTACCTACAAAGAGGCCAACTCTTAACGACCTACGAAAAGATTTGAGAAAACATTTTATAGGTTGAAATCCTTTGATAAAAATAAATATATAAATAGATAGATATAAAATAAAGCCATGTACTATAAATAACAATAAGTCGCATTATAACCAATACAAGCATACACAGGAACTGAAAATGCACTTACAACCAAAACCAAGAACCAGCAATTTCAGCACCCTCTTTAATTAGTTCTGAGGCATACCCTTTATTAGTTCTAAAGTCTTCAAATTGTGTCTAATCAGTTTACTCCGATTCTTCTTCAAATCGCGTCTAATCAGTTCGCTCCAACTCTTCTTCGATCTACCTTGACCACTTCCATACCCAAGAAGATTAATTTTCTTAGATCTCCTCATAGGTGCATCCATGCTTCTTCTCCTTATGTGTCCAAATTATCTAAGTCTAGTTTCTCTCATCTTATCCTTTATAGGTTCTACTCCTACTTTGTCTCTAATCATTACATTTCTAATCTTATCCAATCTCATGTGGTAGCACATCCAATAAATCATCCTCTTCTTCGCGACCCCCAGCGTCTAGATTTGAGACTTGATCGGTTAACACTCTATGCCTTATAGACTTATTGGAATGCATGCTTTAGCATCTAACAAATCCTTAAAACATATAACCTTACACACTTAGTTCATAAGGCACAAATGTGCGACTTAAAGTCAAACATAAAATAAATAGGTCCTTGAGTGATTTTGGTGCATCCAAGAGCCTTGTCTAACTTAAAAATGTAAGATGCTTGAACACATGAATAGAACACTCAACTAAGATGCATCACATCTTCAGGGTCGCTTCCTTGTCCTCTTTACCTTTATTAACCAACTCTTGAGCTTGTTCATGTAAAGAAAGGACATGAAAATATTGCATGGAATGTGCTAACAACATAGTATGTCTGATACCGTAATGTAACTAATATTTTAGAATTAGGGATATGTGTGACTTTTAAAATGTATTTTATTTCAAAGTGTCATAAGAAGCATGCCTTATTCTTTTATAAGTTTCTTACTTAAATATAAAATTGTTTAGGTAGGATCCCTTTTTACAACAACTCATGTTTAATCTTTATAATCTGTTCCATGCAAGTACACTCTCCTGGACCCTTTTATTCTTTATAATGGGGACTTATCCCTCTTTGGACCGCCATTTACTTATTAATTTTCCATTAAATGAATCCCCCTTTTAAAACATGCTTCATATTCATTTCAAATCATTCTTTCATTCAAGCATGTAACATCATTTAAAAATTACAAACAATAGTCCCATCATGCTTGCTTTATTAGCTTATCCATTCTTTTGAAAGTTGAATTTGATATGTTAAATAGGTTCCTCATAGATTGAATGCCCAAGCAACGGGCTTCTGTCATTTAAATATATGTGATTTTCAGTAGCCCATTGGTTTTAGTCAAATCATTTTCCTTTTGCAGTCATTTTATACATTTTCTTTATTTTTTGAAGGGTCTTGATCTTTTAGCTCTTAAAAGACCTAGCTTTAAACCTTCCCAAAAGATAAAGATGAAACTCTTTTTAAGCACTCCTTTGTAAAGCATATATGTGATGTTTGACTTTATCAATTTAAAAGGACAAATTAGATTTTTTACCTTAAAAACCTCCAATAAGAAAAGAGAACTCTTTTCTTAAAAGTAGCCTCGTTGGGTATATCCCCCTGATTCAGGTAGATATAAACTCTAAGGTATCATGTCACAGTCTAGTAAAAGCCCAAGAAAAAGAATTCATCGAATTAAGCTACTGAATTAAGCAGTCTAAGTCTGGACATAAGCTCAATAAAACCTAAGTCCATTGAAGCCTTGAAGATAATTCTCATGCACATGGGTTGGCAGGAAAAGAAGATCTAGCTAAGATCTCCTAACTTTACAAGGAACCACTAAAGATATTAGAGTCTCATTAGAACTAGGAGATAATCTATATATTAAAAAGATATAGAACTCTCGCAAAATTTCTTCAAGAAAATCATCCTAAAACTATATATAAACAAGCTATGACCAACATCAATTGCATGTCAAAAAGACTTTCATAAGCTACTTTGTGTTTACGACCCTTTCTAAAATTTTCTCCCAACTTTAGCGTCAGAGGGTCTTAAAGAGGAAAAACCCCCTGTTTTGGAATTATTTTGTAGGTAACCCTTAGATTATAGCACAAATTCCTCAAGGTTCCCATAAGAATCACATAAGCTATAAATTATGTTGAGACATTTGATATAGTTTGCGAGGACTTAGGGTTGAGTAAGATGCCACCCAAGGAAGATGATAAAGGAAAAGGAGTTGCAGTACCTAAGAAATAGCAACCCTAGAATTAAAAGACCAATTCACACTCTAGGGAAAAAAGGCTTTGTCATGGGTGATGCCTCAAACTAGAAGGGTACAACTCCCCTTACAGGGCATCTATCTCCCATGAGCACTCATGCCTTGTAACAAATAGATAGTCCTCTAAAAGATGGTGGATAAGTTGATCAACTTAAAGGTAGATGAAGCTATGTCCCCTATCATGAAGAAGTTATATGAGTTCTTAGCTTGTCAAAGGAAGACAAGAAAGGTTGCCCCTACGAGATCATCTGTCAAAGACAAGATAGGGGCAACTAGAACTCAAAAGGAGCATTTCCATGATGATTCAAAGGAAAGAGAACAAACATCTAAAGTAATATACAAACAAAGATAAGAACTTGAGAGATCCCTTGAAGCATAAATGGGCTGAGAAAGAGATATCCTTGTAGAAGAGGCCTGGTCAAGATGGGTCTCATCAAGAAGAAGATTGTGTTGAAAATTCACAGCAATATAGCTCAAGCTCTATCAAAGTTGATTTCTTCCCACACTGTCTCTTTTTTTATTTAATAAAGAGATGAGGTATCCGAAAATTAGTAATTGTTCCAACGGAACCTTTTTTCCTAAAGCCGATTGGCCATTGATACACAACCCAAACCACTAATTTCATTCTATTTGTTATTATTTGAATTTCTTTATTTCACTACTAAATTTAATAACCATAAAGAACAAATACAGAGAAGATAAAAAGGTGTTAAAATATTAGAATCATTCCAAAATATTATTCAAATATTAACAAGAGGAACTACTCGATTAATCCGTAAATTAGATTATTTTATAAATTTTTTTGTGGAAAAGATATATGCAGATCTATTCTATATATGCTAAATATTTCCAGAATTTATGCACAAATTTTTTTTCTTAAATCAACAAAAAAAAATTTGGATAAATCAATTTACAATAACGAAACAAATCAAGAAAGGGTTGATAGAACAAATCAAAATCCAAACATTACTTGTGTGGATAAGGCCTATATTATAGAGTATATAACTTCGATCACAGGGATCGATTTCTAGTCATATAGTTTCATAATAATTCTGTAAAGCTTCCGCATAATTTCTTTCGGATTGAGCTAACATTCGTTATGGTCGTCATTTGATGCAAAGAATCTCTGTTCCAGAATCGTACGTGAAATTTTCATCTCATACAGCTCCTCCTTTAATATGCATAATGAGAATGAGAAATACATGGAATCAAAAAGGGGTGCAATATTTTTATTATGGACTGAGCGGGGCTTGTGTTTTTACAAAAAATCTCTAGCTAGCCTTCTTGCGAAAGAGCGTTTACTAACATCAAAAATCTTGATACTAAATAGCCCATCTCAGTAGTGTTCCAGGAAAAAACACTAAGAAAACCCTTACCTAGGGTGCTACATTGACAGGTTGTCCATAAATCAACACATCCTTTGCATAGAGATATGGGAGGCCAAACTCCTAGAAATGATTAAAGTGCTAAAGATAGGGCAATGTAATGACACCAGTGATCTATATGAGCACCTTAATGAATATTGAATCTAGATATATTTGCAGTCATCTGTAATAAAAGAGGAATTTTAGTTAGAATTACCTATTAAGATTATAATTTTATCAGCTAGGTTTTACTATATTAACTACATTAGACTAAAATTCTGTGTTAATTACGTGTATTAATTTACGTAGAACAATTTATGAAATTTGCATGATTTATTATTTCATTTTGTGGATGTAATGGGTTTTATTAAATTTAGGCTAAGGTGAGATTTTGCAAGATTAGCAAGGTGGATTGGATCATTAGTTGTTGGAATCAATTGGGTCTTAGGCCCAAAATCATCATGTGGATTACTAAGTTGAAAAAAGGGGAAAAATCAGGCCCCAAAAAAATAAAAAAGTTGGGTGCCTCATCCACTTTGCAAGCCACGACATTATGTCTACTTAACATTTAACTCACCTTCCTTAAAACTCCAAAACCCACACCTGTCCTTCCCATTCAACCTCCCTTCCTTTCTACCCCAACTAGATAGAGAAGGAGAGGAGAATGAAGGCAACGGAGGAAGGCAAGCAGAATTGCAGTAGGCACGATAAGAAGTACAGGGGAATTTGAGCAACAGAGGTAGACAAAGGGAGATGAACTAAAACTGGGCAACCAAGGAGGCAACGGCAAACCTAGCATAGATTTTTGCCTAAATTAGCCACAAATGGGTCATTGAGCTTGATTGAGGTGGGTAATTCTCTGTTCCCAATCTATTATTAATTTTGAAATGATTTTCAAGGTTTGAATAACTTTGACAAAGTTAGAGTTTGAAATATGAATTTGGGGTTGATTATGGAGTGATGTAGGAATGAATTTATTGAGGAATTGAATGCACTGAATGAGGTTATTAGGCTGATTGAATGTGATTTTGAAGTTAATTTGAGGTCGTATTGTGATGAGGCAGACTAGGGAATCAAGTGACGAAATGTGATTTTGAGTTTTTAGGCACAACTCTATATGATGTATTGGCCAATCTGACTGATTGATTTTTGTGTGATTGGAATAAGTTGATTGATTGAGCAAGTGAATTGTATGCTAGAGATAATCTAAATAACTTGTGCTCACATAAGTTAGCTAAGTCTGGCTTTATTAGTAACTGTTTATATGCATGTATCTTTGACGTATAGTCTAAGTATGATTGGTTTTGAATTCAAAAGGTTGGGAATTGTTGACTCCTAGCCCATTCTTTGCCCTTATGTATTAGTGGACTGAGCAGAAGTACTTCAATTTTAGCTGAGAGGAGGCTAGAAATGGTTAAGATGTTTTTCATTTTCGAAACCTAAAGATTTTGGAATGTTAAAGTCGTTTCCAATTATTTAAGTTAGGTTTTGCTATCTTATTTGAAAACTTGTATCTGTTTTATAATAATGATGGGTTTACACTTGTGAGTATGCATTCCTATGTGTGATTGGATGCCTTCTTGTAGTGCATGCATATTAAGATATGCACATCACATAATTAGTTAATGATTAGGAAAGAGATTAGAACTTATCTTCTAGGTTTAAAAACCTCATTAGATGGTATCTTTTTTCTGTAAATTCTGAATTGCTTTAGGAGATTGAGATTTTCATATGCATGCATGCAAATTTGGGTGAAAGTGGTGGAATACTACTGACCATTACATAAGTGTTGTCCCGGCCGTTTCATGCTGTTGCTGTTGTTAATTGTACGTTGTCACTATTGTTCTAAGCATGGTGAGTGTTGTTTATATGTTATATTTCCTGCTTCCCTTCATACAATTATTACTACTACCAAGTCAACTATATGCTATGCTTCGTGTTACATAGGTTGCTATTCTTGTTATAAGGCTGGCAACATTTTGGGTTGACTAAACCCCAATATACCTAGAAATGAAAAGGAGGAAAACCTAGCAGATTTTGGAATTGTCACCACGAGTATGTCTTCTATCATAGTGAGTGATTTATACATCACTAGTGCTTTTCTAAGTATTAATCTGAAGTTCGGAAGCCAGAACTCCCCATAAGTGGTTGAACATTCCTTCCGGACTATGAGAGCCGTTACTCCCGATAGGACGGATGTGTCCTATAAACTATCTAGGCATACCTGTAAGAGTATTAATGTCATTGCCCAAGCTTGAAACAATTGCTAGTTATGGAAGCCTACCTTTTTTATGAGTTCGGTGTTAGCATAACAAATAGCTAAGTAAACCTTAGCTTTGGTGCTTCCCTGTCATTGTCTAAAACACACCCTCCTAGTCATAGAACTATTTCATATGGTGAAACAACTTGAGAGTATACAGTTGTTCTTCACTACTAACCTCTAAACACCCTTTGGCATAGAGATCTGGGAGGCCAAATTCCCGTAAATGATCGAAGTGCTGAAGATAGGGAAATTTAATGGCACTAGGTGAGCACCTTGATTCGTATTTAATCTAGATATACTTGCAATCATATGTAATAACAGAGAAATTTTAATTAGAGTTACCTATTAAGATTATAATTTTATCAGCTATGTTTTTATATTAACTATATTACACTAAAACTGTGTGTTTTAATTAAGTGTATTAATTTGTATAGAACAATTTTTGAAAATTTCGCAATTTATTATGTGATTTCTTATAAGTGGCGGGATTAATTAAATTTAGGCTAAGGCAAGATTTTACGATATTAGTGAAATAGATTGAATCGTTAGTTGTTTGAATCAATTCGGCTTGGATTGTTTCGGCCAAAATCATCATGTGAATTGTTAAGTTAAAAAAAAAGGAAACAATAGGCAAAAAATAAAAAGCACCAAGCGCCTCTTCCCTTTTGCAGCCCACGACACTATGCCTGCTTAACATTTAACTCACCTTCCTTAAAACTCCAAACTCCCACACCTGTCATTCCCATTTAACCTCCAATAGTTTCTACCCAAGTTAGAGAGTGAAAGAGAGGAAGAGTGAGGGCGAAGGAAGATCTTGAGCCGGATAGCAGCAACCACAAAAAGAAATATAGGAGAATTCGAGCAGCATAGGTAGGTGAGGGGAGACGAACTAGAACTGGACAACCAAGAAGGAAGGGGTGAACCCATCATAAATTTTCATCCAAATTAGCCATAAACAGGTCACTGAGCTTAGATTAAAGTGGGTAGTTCTCCATTCCCAATATATTATTAAATTGAAATGATTTTCAAAGTTTGAATAGCTTTGGCAAAGGTAGGGTCTGAAATATAAATTGAGGGTTGATGTAGGAATGAATTCATTGAGGAATTGAATGCACTAAATGACATTATTAGGCTGCTTGAATGTCATTTTGAGGTTAATTTGGGGTGGTGTTATCATGAGGGAGACTCGGAATCAAGTCACAAATTGTGATGATTATGATTTGATAGTTTATGTGAGGAATGTCATTTTCATGTTCAATATATTAGAGTTAGTTAACAAGTTATAAAAATAGCATCTTCAACTTGTTTACCTATACTTTGAAGTTGTTGGAATTTGTGCTTTGTATTATGGAGAGCAAAGATAAAAACTAGGAAGCCTGCTGGTCGGTTCTACAGCTCGGCCTAACAGTAGATCGGTTTTGTGAACTGGGTAGTGGCCACCCTAGTTCAGGTCTGCTATCCTATGTTCTACATGTGCGTGTGTGTGTGTGTGTGTGTGTGTGTGTGTGTGTGTGTGTGTGTTTGTGTTATTAATTGCAGGCAGAATAGGACCGCTAGCTCGTTCAGTAGCCACCCCAGTTCTAGATAGAAATAGTGAACTAGGTAGCAACTTGCCCGATTCCGCCTGCTCTATCTTACGAATCATTATGCATAAAATAGGTATGGTGTTCCTACCGAAAACGGGTGCTTTTGATCATTATAGTAGTATTTGCTTCTAAAATATTAAATCTAGTGGTTTCACGGGTAAAGACCTAGCATGTATGAAAGGGCTTAAACATTGCTACGCTTCCTAGACGGACACTGATATAGGAAATTTCCTAAAACTGGTTAGCGTAAACTCATTTATTTATTATGGGATTGCATATGAAAGAGTTAAACCAAACTCAAAACTAATCATGTAACCAAAAGGGGGAAAACATTTCGTTCTCTTCTAAATGAAAGGGCCTAATTCCAAAGGACCTGAATAATAGTCCATTCTTGAAATAAAACTTGAAAGCTTTTTCGATAAACATTCTAAGAATTAGTTTAGCAACATGTTTTACGACCAAGGTGCTATTAATTCCTCTCGTAATTAAGGGTTCATATTATTAAGAGGATTTCAGCAAAATTGAATTACTTGAGCTGTTCATACATTATGAAAACGAGTTGCAGTTGTGATGTTTTGGGCTAAGAGGATAGTGTTAATTATATAGGACTCGGTCTTAGGAGTTAACCTTAGGATCTCAAATTGAGCAACAATCCTAGTAATAACTATCTTGATGAGAGTAGGAGTCCATTGGCTTTGGGTAGCCCCAGGGATACAAAAATTCATAAGTCGTAATACTCGCTCAAAGAGAGCACTAACTTGTGAATCCAATGCTTTAAAAAGAGGCTTTGCATGACATGAGTTTAAAGCTTACTTACTCTTAGCTGCACTTTGATTTGTTTGTAAAAAGTGTGAGTGCTCTTCAAAAGGACTTCAATTCAATTGAAAATAGCCTTCTTTGTATAAAACATCTCTATATTAATTTAGTTTGGTTTGACCTCAGGTTTTAAAGCCCTTTTTAAGTGTCATTATCACTCCTATGTTGTAAGGGAACTGTGTTAATGACGTAAATAAAACCCATAGTGCCTAAGTATTAAACTGAAGTTGAATGATTTACTTTCCCATTCTTGGGTGCTATTAGAGACCAATCAGGTTTTGTTGGCTTATGCTTGCCTAGTATACTGTTATTAATTAAAAATCCCATGTGAATGCTACTTATTGTATTGTATACAACTATTTTGATGTTCGGGATGTAGATTATCCACTGAGCATGTGGTAGTTTAGCCCTCCCTCTCTTCCCCTTTTTCCCCTAAGTTATTAAAAAAACAAGTGGAAATTATCGGTTCATTAGCTTAATTTCTCTTAGGTGTCTGATTCTTAGGCGTCAAGGGAATTATTTGTATGTATACTTAGATTTATGATTTCAATGATGTAAAGTAAAGCTATAAGTCTTTTGCATAAATGTGAATATGATTTTTGAGTCCATATATTCTATGTTATAAAACAGTCGCTCTGAATGGCCATGTGGCCAACCATCCAGATAGTTATTCATTCTCATTTGGTCAGAGTTGAATTGTTTCCGAGATGTAAACCCCTGTGCTCCGGAAGTGTATCTGTCGAGTTGTACGTTTTAGTCCTTTCTTTTATTTAACTTTGCAATTTGTGTACTCCAGGCATCTGACTTGTAGAATTAAGGTCTTCTGCATGTAGCCATTGAGCTTGTTTAGAGGTCTATTTTATGTTTCCTATCCCAGTGAGTGATCCATACATTACTAGTGCTTTCCTAAGTACTGATGCAAATTTCAAAAGCCAGAATTCCCTATAGGTGGTTGAATATTCCTTATGTACTGTGAGCCTTTAAGATCCGCATGACCCTAGATAGGATGGATGTTTCCTATAGGCTATACAGGCATACTTACAAGAGCATTAATGTCGTTGTCGTAGCTTAAAACAATTGCTAGTTTTAGAAGCTCACCTTTCTGATGAGTTAAGTGCTAGCATAACTACCAGCTAAGTAAACTTTAGCCTTGGTGGTTCTCTGTCATTGTCTAAAACACACCCTCCTAGTTAAAGAACTATTTCATGTAGAGAGGAGAGTTGCGAGTCATACCCTAATAACCTAGAGCTGTTCTTCACGACTAATCTCTGAACATTTTTTAGCAAGCCTCAAGGCTTAGCTCTGACCATAGGTTGCACACTAGGGATTTTCCCTCACATATTTTCGTCTAGATATCTGTAACAGCCCATGACCACCTGCCATCGAGGTATTGTCCGCTTTGGGGCTACACAGCTCACACCAGGGCACACTCACCCTGAGTCCAGTGCACCCCTCACGGTTTTATCCTCAAAAGGCGCCTCGATGGGTTGAGCTTTCCCCACGCTTATAAGGCGTGGTTCGTTCTCCTCAACTCCTGATGTAGGATACCTTCATCCACCCCTCCTCTCAGGGGTCCAGCGTCCTCGCCAGCACATCGGGTCGGGTCCATGGCTCTGATACCATTGTAACAGCCCATGACCACCCGCCATTGAGGTATTGTCCGCTTCGGGGCTACACAGCTCATATCATGGCACACTCACCCTGAGTCCAGTGCACCCCTCACAGTTTTGTCCTCAAAAGGCGCCTCGATGGGTTGAGATTTCCTGATACTTATAAGGCGTGGTTCGTTCTCTTCAACTCCCGCTGTGGGATACCTTCATCCAAAGTGTAAGACCCCGTATTTTCGTTTTCCGTTAAGCTAACTAAATTTCCTTTTTACATTCTAAAATCATATTTTTAGTAACTATATGAGTTAAATGATTATTGATGTGCTTTCAGGAGCTATAATTTTATTAAAAAGGGATTATTATTGTTATTATTGATTTTAAAGTTAATTCGTGCAGTTTTTGCCCTTAAATTACATCAATAGTTTAATTTAGTCGTTATTCGATTTATTTAGTCGTTTTCCGAATACGATTAGGATTCCAACCTTAGAATTAGTTTCGAGGTTTATGGAAATCGAACCTCGACATATTTGGGAACGAATAGTCGATAGAAAGTCGTATTAGTAATTCGGGTTTAGAGTTCGGGATACGAACTAGACTAGCGATGCCAATTACTGATCAGCTTGAGTCAAAAAAGGGGGAAAATGGACAAAAGAGGGGCTGAGCCCCCCCTTCTCTTTCACAAAAGCACGACGGTGGGGTCTCACTACCCTGCCCCATGAACCACCCGGGAGAAAGAGAGAGAGAAGAGAGGAAGAGGGAGAGAACCGGGGTTGGTGGTCGACGGTGATGATCCGTCTACTGGATGCCGAGGTCGAGCTCGGCCAGCTGGAGGGGAGAGAGAGAGCTATCGAGAGGGAGTGAGATGGGACAGAGAATTGGGCGGCAAGACAACCCAGACGCTGGCGCCTAGTCGACCACCGCTGCACCCAGCTGCCCTGTAACGCCCCCAATTGTTAATGTCTGATTACTGTAGCTTAATCGCCTATTTACTGTTGATTTGTAGCGGAAGCTTTTGATTGGAGGCATTACCGCCGTTCCGAAATGGAACAAGGCTCTCTGATTTACTAAACCTCTGAAATCATCTAAAATAAATATTTGCCTACTCATATCGTTTATCTCCCATGTGATAACTTGATGTACCCATGCTAATCATTATTATCTTCATGTTTCACAAAGTAACATCACACAGTCCCCATGTTACTAACCTATCATCACTGTGAGCGTTGCCTAGCTGGCGATCAGTAATGTCCATTGTTTTGCTGCTTTCTGGTGTTACAGGAGGATGACTATTCGATTCTCCCCACGCCTAAAACAAAAAAACATAAAAAATTAGAATGGTGAGCCAAAGCCCAATACATACAATCCCATGCAGTAAAATAAGTTTTATGTGAAATTTGTTGGGCCGGCCGCATTTCAAAACATTTTGCTTTGCAAACAGGAGAGAGAGCATTATGAATTGAAATTGACTTGCTGATTATTATCTGAAAGTGAACCCCTTGGTCGATGTACATCTTGAAACGATCATACTTTGGGTGCTCACCCCCCAGGCCGATCGAGAAGCCTGAGTTGACGCCGCGCGCGGGTATATTGGTCGGCATAAGCCTTGATAATTGCTGGGCATCAGCCCTGATGATGATTGGCGGGGTCACTTGTTTATGTGACAAAAACATTGAGAAATTGATTCATTAAATGAATCTTATATTAATTTTGCATTGCTGTGAACACTGTGAGTTTTGAAGAGCACAGGCAATGTACGTACCTGGTCCTTGAGATTCTCTCTCCTTTGTAATGAAAAATGGGCGTTGGCAGCTTGAATCGACAGATGTAGCCTCATTCCTGCTTTACATACGTGATTCTGTTTTTGATTAGTGCAGGATTATGAGATTTGCTTGGATCTCTTGGTCTAATAACTAATTGAATCCCTTGAGCTATATACTAATTATTAGCACGTAAAAAGCTATTGACTCGACGTTTTCTTATTTTTGTTTCCGTTCCTGTATACTGCTAATCGTTTGCTTAATGAACGTCGCAAACATGAAAGGAGACAATGGCGTTATCGCTATTTTGTTCTAATAACTGGTATAAGTGCGAGACTTATCCTTACTCTATTAAACTATTCTCATTATGGGCCTTTGTTATTCATGCTTAGTATTGTTGTTGTCATTGCATAGCGTCAGTTCCTACTATGATCATCACTCTAGAATTTTCTGTAATAGCCTTGGCCAGACATGAGCTTTTCTCCCAAATGATGTAACGTAATGAACTCATATAATCACATTTTCCCAAACATAATATCTTACTGAAAAATCCATAATCAGAAAATACACGCTTGGAACTCCTAACTTGCAAAGTGTATCCCCAAATTCGTGACTTTTTATCACAAATTCCTCAATAATAGTCTGTATATATTTTTCAGTAAAATTGTCACAATGCCATTCAACCCAATAGCTTACATAATCAAAATATTAACCATACTTCAGTATAAAATCATCAGGCAAATTTTCCTTCAAATTTATAACTTTGAACCCACATTTAATGATATCATAATTGACAATCACGATACCTCAATTAGTTAAACATTGCAACATGAAACTATACGATTGACTTCGACCAACTGATATTAATATCATTAATATACTAAATTGTAAACGTAAATCTTCAGACCCAGGAATCCAGAATTGCTCACCTGAAATTTGCTCCAAAATCCAAAACCTTAATCTCCTTTTTCGGCTCCTTCTCTTTCTTCTCCTTCCTTTCTCTCTCCTCCTTTCTCTCTCCTCCTTCCTCCCTCTCTCTCTCTCTCTTCTTTCTCTCTTCCCTCCTCTCTCTCTCTCTTTCTTTCCCCCTCCCCTGCCGTGTGTGTGGGTGTGTCCAACCCCCCCTCCCCCCATGCATATATATATATGTAAAAAGTAAAAAAAATCTAAGATTTTTTTTTTTTTGCCTTGACCGACTTTGACCGGTCAAACTGACTTTGACTGGCGTTGACCACCTTTTTTTTTTTGGCTTGCTTGCTTGCTTGAGATGTAAAATTTCTGTGAATTATGGGCTGTACGAAAAATTCTGAAACTTTTACTGTAGGTTACCCAGGATATTAGGCCACTTCTAGTAAATTTTCATGAATTTTAGATGTGTATTTTATTAGTTATGGAATTTTGATCGAATCTGCCCTGTGATATCATGCTAAAATTCTGTTGATATCTTAAATAATTGCGGGATATTGGGTTGGATAAAAATTATGAAATTTTGACTGTACATTGCTGAGGACGTCTGAAAACTCTCTGTAAATTCTGATGAATTTTGGATGTGTATTTTTAGGAGTTATGAATTTTCGATTGGGATTATTCTGTTTTGAGTGCATGGTTTTCGGTTACTGTTTTAATTTTGTTTTAAGAGTAATCAAAATTCACTTCGAGGCTATTCTGCCGATTCAACCTGCAATGGTAAAAAAATATATATATATATATATATGTATATGAAGGGAACGCTGATTTGAGATAAAATGAAAACAAATATTAGATTGAAATGCGGGGCCCAACCTGATTAATTTGTAAGTAAGATGATTTAATATAATTAATATGATCATTAGGGTCGGGCCGTTACAGCCTTCCCCCCTTAAAATAAGTTTCGTCCTCGAAACTTGCAGATTTTCCTTACCGTACTACAACGAAGTACGGGCATTGACTTCATCATAGTAATATGATATTGATTTGGAACATAATTCCTGAGTTGTAGGATGTGAGAATATTCTGCATACGTTCATGAACGACCTGCTTAGGTGTAAACCCGGTATTATTTTGTGCAGTGTATACTTGGAAGATACCTTTGAAACTTTTTCCCTCTAGATTGTTCATATGATTTTTGAAGTTCCTATAAGATCTCATGAAGTTCAGTGGAACATTTTGAGTTTGCTGATTCTTGGAAGTCTTTTGAGGAAGTGTGTAAGGAGCAATAATGAAGATTGAGTGAGATTGATTATGCAGTCATGTGGTGCATCTTGGCTAAGTCTTTTAAGGGGAAAGAATATTCACGGACTTTCGTGGAACTTGTAGTTAGGGAAGAAAGTAACTACATGTACGCTTGTTTGTGAGTTTTGCATCCATTGAGAATCAAGAAAATATCCAGCTTGGTAGGCTTAATAGTTATATTGGATTTAACGACTCGCTTGGGGTGGAATTCGAAATGATATATGAGAAGTGAGAGAAAGTTGAGACTTGGATTTGGCCTGCAGAAGCTCCTGTGAAAAAGTCTCAAATCAATGTGTAGAGCATACTCATGGATGAGAGCAACGGGCATGGTGGTGGTGTGAATCATTGCTCATGAAAGAAATAAACAGTGAAGTCAACACCATGAATTTGCATTCCTATGATCGTGGATTTGTTCCTTTGGAAGCTTGTTCCCGTGTGCCCGAATGAACATTTGTCCTGGATAGGTTCGTAGGTTTGTCCGTTTTGTGTGTGTCATGTTGGTTTGCGGGTTTGAGATGTGTCTTATTGGCATTTTGGTATCCTGGATTTGAGGTTGAGATTAGATTAGTAGCTCCGTTGAAGAAGTTAGTACGGAATATAGACGGGATGAAGAATATATTCTTTTAATTAGAAGATTAAAGAGACTGAAAAGTTAATTATATTTGGCAAGCATAGCCCTGGGTCAGTAGAGGGTTGGTACAAGTCAATGAAATAATAGTTTAAATGATTTTGACAGTAGCTTGGGATGGTTCTATAAAGCAAGAAGTTGAAATTAATGGCTGCTTGCCATTTGGAGATAAAGTGCACAATGAGGACATGTTTATAAGAGAAGATTCCTGAGTCATATGAGCAGCAGCTATAAGTATTATTGTGCCTTCTTGGTTTGATGTAACGCATGATGCGGTCTTTATGAAATACGGAATATGAAATAGGATAATAAAGGATTGGAGTATCCAATAAGGTGATCGTTTAACCACCATTAGCTCGATTACGTCACTAGGCGAATTTGGGTGTGAATGGATAGAGCATGTACTAGGCGCAGTAAACCAAGCTGAGGTGAGATAACTGGATTGCCGACTTGTGGGTGAATCATTTATGCTTAAATAGAGACTTGATTCATGTTAAACTTAAAAGGTATGAATAGTTAAGCTGGGATGGCTTAAATGTAACGTCGAATTGATACTTATCTATTTGATTGAGTTATGCGTATGAAACAGCTCTGAGGATCATATTTGACCAACGAATTCGACGTTTTTGTGTTCCTTCACTTAAATATATGAATGTAATTGTATTTCATGCTTAGCCAGCATAACCTAGCTCATCAGGTGCTTGTATTTAAGGAGGTGTTGGGGAGGCATAAATTATCGTCTTAGGAGGTGACGAGGTGATGTATGTGGTTTAGCAATTCCAAAGTCTGCTAGGCTCTTCCTGTCATCCCTAATCTAGGTGTATTGGGGTTGATATAGCTAGGATACGATCATTTTTGGGCAAGGGAATGATGTTCCATGTCCCAATAGACATACTGCTTAGCTGATTCGTGAGTAGTAGTGGCGACATGTTGGAAGGAAAGTAAGGAAATTGGGAGGTTATAACATATGCATATATATATATATATAGTTACATCCTCAATAAATCGAAAAAGGTGAAATACGGATAAGTACGTTCTTAATGGAATGAAGAAGAGACAGATGAAGGCCAAGAGTATGAGAATGCTGACATCCGCTTAAAATTGAGCAAGAATGGGTTCACTAGGTAATAATAGATTGCAAACATAGAGCAAATAATGCCAAAGAAAGGCAGAACACCCTTGCAAAGTCATGATCTCTAGAAGTATTGAAGTTACTGAAAGACTAGATCTCGTTGATGGAGGCAAAGGTTAAGGATGTGAGGATCAAAATAATGACGTCAGTGCAAAAGACAAGATATTCAGTAAGGGTTTGTAGGTCAACCAAGATTTGGAAGCAGTTGTTCGAGGTCGACAGAAAGTAGAATAACAAGGAAACAAAACCAGTTCATAACCCAAGATGATTAAGAATGAAGTAGATCAATGGCTAAAGGCATCTGGGAATACTGCCGATGCGAGATTTTTTTTTATGATAGGAACAGTTGGCAGATTTGGGAGACGATGGGTAATGAAATTATAACCATGATGTAGATGGAGTGAAAACAAACGATAAGTGTAAACAATTTGAATAAGAAGAGCAATAAGAATAAAGGAGTTCCAATCATTGATCACCTAGGACCCAAGGTTTTGTGCATTAATCTAAAACCAGAATGGTAGGAGCGTAGTTATCCATATGATGATTGGATGTTAAGGGGAAGGAAAAGATTACGTTAACATTGAATGAATGGCCTTGGCACATAAGCTGAGCAAAGGTAATCGATCCTGCAAAAAAAATTCAATGGAGGAGGGGATGTGTGATGAAGCATTGCTATAACAATTGTATAGTGTGCAAAACTTGATGAAAAGGGGTTAAAATATGTTATTGAATACTAAGGGGGTAACTAGTTGTAGGTGGTAGCCAAAGAGGTTGAGAAGGATGTTAAGAATGCTATTCAGGTAGATAGGGGGCCTATTGGCAAATGTGTAAAGATCAGTGGACCCCCATTTGGATCAATACTGGAATTCGTGTCACTAAGGTTTTGAGAACTTGGAGGGATCAGGGGAAGGGTACCAGGGTTTTGATTGATACCCAGATATCTCATGGATTTTAGTGCCCCTCAATCCTTTATCGTTGTACCTGAAGATGTGTTAGTTATGAAAATGCTCCCTTGAAATTTGACATCTCCACCTTCACTTGCAATATGTTTATGCGACCCGAACAACTAACATATATACGTATGCTTAACTCATCTCATCAATTTCCTACTAAAATATTTAGTAATGCGTCGACAGCCCCCAACATTCAATCATATCTCTGATGATTACTTGTTTTCCAAAATCTTATTGTCTTATGGCAAGGAGGTTCAATGGTTATGCTTCCGCAAAACAACAGCCCATCGATATGTCTGGTATAGCCTCAAGCCCCTTCTTTACGGTTTCACATTTGTAGATGATCGTCTTTTCCTGATCCTCGTTAATCCTCAAAAGCTTACTTATCAAATTATAAACCCTTGAAATCTTTTATTACTGATTGAACTTCAATTGTAAACCCAAATATGCTGTGGTACATGATTAAATTTGCCTTCCTCACGACATCTTGTAATTTTCCTTACAATATCAAAAAACTTCTGAAAATATTTCCAATTGCTACTGAATGGTCTGCATTAGAAAATTCATGTCTTTCTTTCTAGGTCTCCAAAGAAGGTGTAAACTCCAGTATAGAAATTATAATGTCCACTAAAACTTTTGGGGGGGGAACATGAAGCATGATTCACATGGTAAGGTTCCTAACCCTCAAAATTGCATAATTTTAGAGCCTATTGGAAGCTAACTCCTTGCGCTATTACTAAACTAGTTATGAATGTTTCATCCGCCAAGTGGTACCATTTTGCTCCCCATGCAACTCTAGTTTCAGACTTGTTGATACCGCACCAACCATGTATCCGCAATCTTTTCTTCATATAATCTTTTACTAAAATCACTCCTTAACTTACGTACATTAGCATAGGCATCTTGCGACTGTCAACGTTCACAAAATTGTATTGAAAACGATCTACCTTCGTCATTTCATTCTAAATGTGCGTGCTCTAAACGTGATTTACTGTCAAGTGTTTTCTGAGGTATGCCACTAAAACCCATTCATAGTAGTCTCCAAATTCATGATAATTTCCAAGTACCCGTAAATTTTGATTAATAAGTGTAGTCATCATCGACCTACCCACACTATGGAATTCTCTTTCATACATTCTCGATGTGGATTGCCTAAATGGAGACATACATATTTCTATGATTTAGGTCAACGACCTGAATTCCAGCACGTCCCCTAATACTCCAAACATAAATATTCCCCACACATTTATTACTAACTGCCCTTGCCACTGCCAAATATGTGTCTAAGGAATAATGACTCAGTAGCGCCTAGTAGTCGATAGCCCCTATAGGCTTATATACTTCATAGGTGCCTTAACTAGACTCCCTTGGTGCGACATCTTATCTTGTCCCATAACACCAATATAAGATCAGTTTGTATCACGTAAGCTAAAGCGCCCAATAGTGCTGCTTGTGCTCAATGATTATGGTAAAGCACCCATGACCCTGTGGCAGGTCCTCAACATTCTCATTTTTTTGTAACTCTGCGATAGACCTAAAACATCTCCATGATGCGCTTAAACGCATAAATTCCTGATCATATATTTATCGTCCTGTCCAGCCTATCGTATGGACATCTTTATAGCTCACAGTGATGCTAAACCTAGGCTCTGATACCATAACTGCAACGCCCCCAATTGTTAATGTCTAATTACTGTAGCTTAATCGCCTATTTACTGTTGATTTGTAGCGGAAGCTTTTGATTGGAGGCATTACCGCCGTTCCGGAATGGAACAAGGCTCTCTGATTTACTAAACCTCTGAAATCATCTAAAATAAATATTTGCCTACTCATACCGTTTATCTCCCATGTGATAACTTGATGTACCCATGCTAATTATTATTATCTTCATGTTTCACAAGGTAACATCACACAGTCCCCAGGTTACTAACCTATCATCACTGTGAGCGTTGCCTAGCTGGCGATCAGTAATGTCCATTGTTTTGCTGCTTTCTGGTGTCACAGGAGGATGACTATTTGATTCTCCCCACGCCTAAAACAAAAAAACATAAAACATTGGAATGGTGAGCCAAAGCCCAATACGTACAATCCTATGCAGTAAAATAAGTTTTATGTGAAATTTGTTGGGCCGGCCGCATTTCAAAACATTTTGCTTTGCAAACAGGAGAGAGAGCATTACGAATTGAAATTGACTTGCTGATTATTATCTGAAAGTGAACCCCTTGGTCGATGTACATCTTGAAACGATCATACTTTGGGTGCTCACCCCCCAGGCCGATCGAGAAGCCTGAGTTGACGCCGCGCGCGGGTATATTGGTCGGCATAAGCCTTGATAATTGATGGGCATCAGCCCTGATGATGATTGGCGGGGCCACTTGTTTATGTGACAAAAACATTGAGAAATTGATTCATTAAATGAATCTTATATTAATTTTGCATTGCTGTGAACACTGTGAGTTTTGAAGAGCACAGGCAATGTACGTACCTGGTCCTTGAGATTCTCTCTCCTTTGTAATGAAAAATGGGCGTTGGCAGCTTGAATCGACAGATGTAGCCTCATTCCTACTTTACATACGTGATTCTGTTTTTGATTAGTGCAGGATTATGAAATTTGCTTGGATCTCTTGGTCTAATAACTAATTGAATCCCTTGAGCTATATACTAATTGTTAGCACGTAAAAAGCTATTGACTCAACGTTTTCTTATTTTTGTTTCCGTTCCTGTATACTGCTAATCGTTTGCTTAATGAACGTCGCAAACATGAAAGGAGACAATGGCGTTATCGCTATTTTGTTCTAATAACTGGTATAAGTGCGAGACTTATCCTTCTCGATTAAACTATTCTCATTATGGGCCTTTGTTATTCATGCTTAGTATTGTTGTTGTCATTGCATAGCGTCAGTTCCTACTATGATCATCACTCTAGAATTTTCTGTAATAGCCTTGGCCAAACATGAGCTTTTCTCCCAAATGATGTAACGTAATGAACTCATATAATCACATTTTCCCAAACATAATATCTTACTGAAAAATCCATAATCAGAAAATACACGCTTGGAACTCCTAACTTGCAAAGTGTATCCCCAAATTCGTGACTTTTTATCACAAATTCCTCAATAATAGTCTGTATATATTTTTCAGTAAAATTGTCACAATGCCATTCAACCCAATAACTTACGATAATCAAAATATTAACCATACTTCAGTATAAAATCATCAGGCAAATTTTCCTTCAAATTTATAACTTTGAACCCACATTTAATGATATCATAATTGACAATCACGATACCTCAATTAGTTAAATATTGCAACATGAAACTATACGATTGACTTCGACCAACTGATATTAATATCATTAATATACTAAATTGTAAACGTAAATCTTCAGACCCAGAATCCAGAATTACTCACCTGAAATTTGTTTTAAAATTCAAAACTTTAATCTCCTTTTTCGACTCCTTCTCTTTCTTCTGCTTCCTTTCTCTCTCCTCCTTCCTCCCTCTCTCTCTCTTCTTTCTCTCTCCCCTCCTCTCTCTCTCTCTCTCTTTCTTTCCCCCTCCCCTGCTGTGTGTGTGGGTGTGTCAAACCCCCCCTCTCCCCATGCGTATATATATATATATATGTGAAAAGTAAAAAAAATCTAAGATTTTTTTTTTGCCTTGACCGACTTTGACCGGTCAAACCGACTTTGACCAGCGTTGACCACTTTTTTTGGGGGGGTGGCTTGAGATGTAAAATTTCTATGAATTATGGGCCGCACGAAAAATTCTGAAACTTTTACTGTAGGTTACCCAAGATAGTGGGCCACTTCTGGTAAATTTTCATGAATTTTAGATGTGTATTTTATTAGTTATGGAATTTTGATCGAATCTGCCCTGTAATTTCATGCTAAAATTCGGTTGATGTTTTGAATTATTGTGGGATATTGGGTTGGATAAAAATTATGAAATTTTGACTGTACATTGCTGAGGATGTCTGGAAACTCGCTGTAAATTCTGATGAATTTTGGATGTGTATTTTTAGGAGTTATGAATTTTCGATTGGGATTGTTCTATTTTGAGTGCATGGTTTTCGGTTACTGTTTTAATTTTGTTTTAAGAGTAATCAAAATTCACTTCGAGGCCATTCTGCCGATTCAACCTGCAATGGTAAAAAATATAATTCCCCCTTAAAATAACCGATTTGAGAAGATTGAAATGCGGGGCCCAACCTGATTAATTTGTAAGTAAGATGATTTAATATAATTAATATGATCATTAGGGTCAGGACGTTACACGCCCTATCTAGCCGCAGCCACCGCGATGGGGACCCATGAAAGAGCAGAGAGAGTCAGACCGAGTGAAAGGGAGAGAAGGAGGGGGGCTCCGAGCTATCTGTTGTCGGTGACTAGCGCAGCCAAGGCCGGCGAACCGACAGTGGTTGAGCCCAGTTCCGACGACCACTTGAGACAGTAGGAGCAGCAGTAGAATCTGGCTTGGGATGGACTGATTCGGGTCTTTGTCAGGCTAGGGTTTCGATCGGTGCGATTGGGCGTGCGTTTAGGGCTAATTGGATCAAGAATTGAGGTTTTTCAGCATCTAAATCGAGCTCAAAAGCCCTTAGAACGGGTTCTTAGCTTGGAGTGCAGGTGGGTGTTTCTCGCCTCCTAAGCTATTACTATTTTCGAAAATGTTTTTCAGCAGATTGATGTTGCATGTCATGTTAGGGTTCGCTAAATTCGTTAGAAATGTCAAGAAGTGAGCTATACATGTTAGGTTCGATTCATTTGGTTAATTTATGCCTGAGATTGTAATTCGAAGTGAATTATATATGCTTAGCTTCGATTCGAATCAATATAGTTAATTCATGCCTAAGGTTTTAATTTGAAACGAATTATATATGTTTAGCGTTAATTCAAATGCATATAGTTAATTCATACCTAAGTTTTTAATTCGAAACGAATTATATATGTTTAGCGTTAATTCGAATGCATATAGTTAATTCATGCCTAAGTTTTTAATTCGAAACGAATTATATATGTTTAGCGTTAATTCGAATGCATATAGTAATCCATGCCTGAAGATTTAGATTGAAGTGAGCTATACATGTTTAGAACCAAGTTTAGTATATTCCGTTATTACATGCTTGTAAGTCTAATTCGAACCGAGTCAGGCATGTTTAATATCAACTCTAGTAATCTAGTTAACGCGTACTTGAAAGGTTGACGTGAATAAGTAACTGCGACACTAAAAATAATTGCCCAAGGTTGTATTATTCTTTAATGACACGAAAAGGGTTGCAAGATAGTCTTAATATGGGAAACGAACATTCTGAGACGCATTATGCTAAAAAGGTCTAAATAGGTTCGAGTGGTAATGCCGTTACAATTAATGAATATGTAGATTCGCATTATGTCTAAGTGACTTAAATGGGTTTGTTTAGTGACAGTGATATGACACACGGAAGCTTAGGCTCGTAATATGCCTGATGGACTATGTTAGCCTAACTAAGTGATGCATTCTATGTCTAACTAGATATTTGTCTCTTGCTAGACTTCAATGGTATAAACGGTCATGTAATAAGTGAGTCGTTTTATGTTTGCCGTGAAAATGTAAATGACGTAATAGGCTAAATGTAACATGAGGCCAACACTTGTCCATTTAGTGAGCTACGTTTAGCTTTAGAATGGCTCGTTTGCGACTCCTAGCTAACCTACATGAATGCCAATTACACCCCATGCTTCTTATTAGGTTTAGCCGTATGAATGCTTACATGTGTATATATGTATGCTTGGATATAACCGTTGGTTGTAGCGCTCGACTAATTGCTAATATTTAATCGGTAAGTTCAGCATTGGTAAGTGTGTAAGTTATGCATTGCCTTTCAATATATCATAGTGATTAGGTTGCTAGATTGTGAAATTGAAATCGAGATGGTAGTTGGATGGTTTGAGGTAGAACTATGAGTAGTTTGAGGTCTTTGTGGTACGGTGCTTGTGAGGAGGGAGCCTGGCTTGTGAATTAACCGCAATCGTGTGGATTGTCAGGCCGTGTGTGGCTCATTGTGCTGAATTGATTATGAAGTGCTTAAATGTGATACATGTGGACCCCCTTCCCTTCCGTGTCCTCAAGTTACATTATGTGCATAAGAGTGAGTTTTTTTGAAGAAGGATTTCGTGTTTGAAATGATAATAACCATAAATATTAGTGCATGATGGCATATTTTAACTAAATAAATACAGTTTTGGGAGTGAACCTGCTTGAACGGGGGAATCTTAAAGAATTTTACAAAGGCGCGAGTTACATGATAAATGATTTTGCTGTGAGAGGCAGCAAACTTATTAGTCGTTATGACCAGTTTAAATGGCTAAGATAAGTGCTTAGGGATAATAGATGGGAGTGAACCTGCTTGAACGGGAGAATTCCTAGCCTAGGGAGTAATCCCTAGAGACCCGGACGAGGGTTAAGGTCCAAAGTTAGTTGCCATCCCGGGAGTAAGAACTTATTGTGAGTTAATCTCACTGGGATTGAGTGTAGATCTCTCCCAACCAGCACTTTATGATGATCTTATGCCCAAAGTAGTTTCTTATTAAATAAGAAAAGCAGTTGGCATTTCACCTTTTTAAGTATTTCAGAAAGAAAGTTTTTAAGGGTCATTATGAGACCAAGATGAAAGAGATTCTTTAAAAGAATATGAGCCTCAAGAGGCTAAGAGAAGAGTTTTTATGAGCCTCAAGAGGCTAAGTGAAGTGTTTTCAGTAAAAGAAGGAAAGCTTCCTGTGTATGACATATGCATGTTCTAAGTATAATTTATGAATGAGATGCTAAGTAAGATACGAATATGAGAAGTAAGTCTTATGAGCATATTTCACGCATATCCTATGAATGAGAATTGATTGAGACTTGAAATGTGTGTATCTTATGCATACCATACGAATGAAATGCCAAGAAGAGTATGATTCTGAAAAGAAATAACCTTATGTGCACATCATATGAATAGGGTTTCATGCATAGTTGGAATAGAATGCCAAGAAGTTATGTTTATGAAAAAGAAAGTTTCTGTGCTTAGCCTCGTCCCTTGTTTAAGTGTTTGACTACCTGGTAGTAAAGAAGTTTGGCCATTTAGAGACCTAGAAATGTGTTGAGTGCCTAAAGTGAAGTTTATGGTTAGTGATGTTTCCATAAAAATTTTATGAATGCCTAATATGATAGTAAAGTATGAATACGTGATATGTGACTAGTAAAGATATTACTGCCTGTAACGGTTTTGGTTTTTAGGGGGTTGGGGGACACTCACTGAGTGTGTGGTTGCTCATCCCACTATTCCTTCCTCTTTTCCCCAGGTTTTCATTGTGACAGGTGAAAGTTAAGCCATTTACGCGGAGTTGAAGTTTACCCCTGATTGAAAAAGAGTTATGTGTGCCATGTAGAAGTAGTTTCACGAGTTCGACGATGTAATATAACGTATTCTGAGTTTGTAAAGGTTGTAAACTAAGTTTTCTAGCTCATATAATGCATATTGTTTATGAGTCGCTCTGTATGACCGTATGAGCCAACCATCTAAATAGTTAGATGTCTTCTTGGTTAAAGTGAATTATGTTTTGGGATGTAAACCCCAATACTCCGGTTGTGTGAACCGTTGAGTTGTATCTTTTGCTTTTCCTTTATTAATGAACTATTCTGTTTGGTGTACTCCGAGCAGATGGCTCGTTGAGTTATGAACTCCGGCGTGTGGCCGTTGAGCTGTGTTTTAAATGTTTTACGTTTCTGTTGATTACAGGGACTTATTGTAAGGCTTTTAGCCTGAAAACGGTCAGTTTTTAGGGAAAGCTCTGTCCGTTTCGTCCCAGAATGTAAATAGAAAGTTAAGTAAACGTAATGCTTCCGGCACTAGGGGCTGGGGGTGTTACAATATCGTCTTGTTTGACACCCCGGGTCTGTGTGTTTAAAGCGCAAATACGACATTATGCGCAATGTAAAGCTCATGAGAGTTTATATAGATAGTTTAATTCATTGTAAAATGGTCATTGAAGTGTTTCATGATTGAATTGCTAACATGGTAGTCAGAACCGGACCGGACTGGCCAGTCGGACCGGCCGGATCGAGAACTGGCCGGCTGAGCGGGTCAAAATTCATTTAAAACCGTTCTGGCACGTGAACTGAAAAAATCCGGCCAAACCCGGTTGGACTGGGTGACTCGGTCAACCCGGCCAACCCGCGGTTGGACCAGGTTTTCCTAGTTACTTTTAAAATCAACCCTTTTTTTTCTTCGTTTGGCCCTGTTCTCTTGCACACTGTTCGACTGTCGACTCCCTCATTCTCTCTGGTCTGCTTTGGCGAGTGGCGACTGGCAACCGCAAACGAAGCAAACCCTAGCAACTGCGCTCCTCGTCGTCATCGCCACCGGTCGCCGCCACCGGTGGGCTGGCAACAGCGAACGAAGCAAACCTGAGCATTTGCTGCTGTCCCTCGCGTCTAATCCATCTGGCGATTTCAATATGTCGCCACCTGCTGACCAGCGTCGCGGCCTCGTTCTCTGTCATCGTCGTCGCCGGCCGGTTTGTACTGTGAAGGTAACACTCTCCCTCCTTGTTCTCTAGTTTCTGGCTCTTAATCTCTCAACCCTCAGTCCTCACCTCAGTTCTACTTTCTCACTCTCAATCTGTCATCTTTAAAATCTCTAACTCTCTTGATCTCACTCTCAGTGTCAGGCTCGAGCATAGGGCGGCTTCCATGACTAGGCTGGAGCTGCTGGGCACGCAGTGGCAGAGCCAGAACCACAACTAAACCGGGCAACTGAGTAGTGAGTAGTCTGGGCACTTGGGCGATGGGCAGAACGCAGGCAAGTCATAACTCATAAGCATGTAAGTTAACTTGTAAAGTTGTAAAGATGTAAATTAACTTTGCTTGCTTCACTTGATTCATTGATTGAGAAATTTGATTGCTTGAATTGGTTGGTTCATGCTTGCACCTTGGGTTGTGAAATGTGAAATTGTTCATTTTTGAACTTTGGCTTCGGTTGTGAAATGTGAAATTGTTATTATAATTCACAAATTGTGATCTCTATGCTTGTATAGGCCTTACACTTGAATTGTGAAGGATAGATGGGATAAGCAATTGCGCAAAAGTATGCATGCTGGTGCTTATTGGTTGAATCCTGCATTTCAATATGATCAAGATAGTTTTTTCCAAAAGCCTGAGGTTATGGCTGGATTGCTCGATGTTATTGACTCCAAGCTTGGTGGGAGTAGTTCAAAACTTCTTGAAGAAACTTGAATCTTCCGTGATTGAGAGAAGGGATTTGGAAGACAATTAGCATTGACTAGCATCAAGACTACTCGCCCAGGTATGCTACTAATTACATTATTTTCAATTATTAATAGTTCTTTAAGATATTTGAGATAATTTAATTTTGAATATGTACATTTTTATTTATTAAGCTTTGTTTATTTCGTGATTTTAATGTAGATGAATGGTGGCGAATATTTGGACATGATTATCCAAATCTAAAAAAATTGGCCATAAAACTTCCTAGTCAAACCACATCATCTTCGGGATGTGAGCAGAATTGGAGTGTTTTCGAGCGCATCCACACAAAAAAGAGAAATAGGTTGGAGCATGAAAAGATGAATGATCTTGTCTATGTGCATTATAATCTTCGATTGAAAAATAGGTAAGTTAGAATTGTTATTATAATTTTTATGTGTAATGTTTATAATTTGTCTATTTATATCATATAGGCTTTATAACAAGAAAAGGCCCTATGATCCAATTGATATTGATTGTATTGAGAAAATTGATTTTTGGGTGGTTGAGGATGAATCCCAAAATGAGCTCGATTATGATGAGTTAGAAGAAATGCTTCACAATGAACAAGCCACTCAACCTTGTGATGCGCCTAGAGTTGGTACGTAGTGAGTAATTTATATGAATACAACTTTATAAATTTCATAAATTACTAACTCTCACTACTCATGAATTTTACAAGTGGATGTTGATGATGATGATGACGATGATGACAATGGTCAAGGTAATGGACCTCGTGATAGTGACGATGAAGATGACTTGATGATGTATCCCGAAAGATTGGATTTATCTTCATTTGGTGATGCTAGAGGGGGCCATACAAGTGGCTATTGGGATGAATTTGATTCCAGGGATGATTAGTTGTGCTGCTTTTGTATTGGAGATTGATTGTTCTTTGTTGTTATGTGAACATTCATTTGCCTTTTGTTGTTGACAATTGACATTAGCTTTGTATTTGTGGTAATCGTAGACAGCAATTGTCAGATTATGCATTATTGTGTTTGTGGATTGAATGTGGAAAACTTTAGCCTTAAATTTATGTTGTTGTACTTTATCATCTTCCATTCCATACAACTATGCATTCAAATTTGAAAAAAAAGTATAACAAATATATAAAAAAAAATTTTCAGGTTCACCGGGTCGTGCCGGTTTAACCCGGTTTGACGGTAAACCGGGTCAACCGGTCCAACCCCGGTCCAAACGGTCCGACCGGGCCACTTAATCGACTGGGTCGATCACCGGGTCGGTTCTGACAACATTAATTGCTAAGTGAAAGAATTCCTTGGAATTTGCTTAAGTTTGGTGAGGTATGAGGCTGACTTGGCCGAATGGTTTAACTTATGTGGCGTGTTGCATGGTATGATCATTGCCACGTTATTTGCAATACATGACTTCTATTATCTCGTGTTATAACTTAAGGGATTATATGCACATTATGTTTAATACATGCTCCAGTGACTATAAGAGTTTGTATTCACCTGTGTTTACACGTGTATATTTCATAGTTGGTAAGGATTGCATGCTAGTGTACCAAAATCTTTGGTGAACTTTTTACTCTAAACATGATGAGTAAGTTCATGTAAAATGGTTGTTGGTCTGAGTGCCATGACATGACATGATTGAGTTTCCTTGTAGCATACATTACGTGATAAGCTTCATGGGGAAGATCTAGGGTTGTGTTTTTGTTAGCTGATATGCCTACAGTCATTAGTGTCATGGGATTGTCCCATTTACCATGTTGTCATGGTACCATTTTGCATACTAATGTCCCACGATCTTAGAGATCTGCACCTGTGTAGATATATGATTGCCTAGGTATTCATGTGACGAGATGATCTGGCGGGTGCCATTGTAATTATATTGGAGGCTTTACCATGTCACTTGATCATCGCATTATGAAACATGATTGTTAATGTGATTGATTGAAATGCATGATCTAGTATGGCTTTGTTATTTTGCATTAAACATTTGTGATATTCTAATAAGAAAGGGTAGTACTAATTGATATTGTTCATTATCCTTGATTTGTGGGGTGCTGAATTATTGTCCTATGTGATGTCATTGTTGTTTTGGATGTCGTTGGTATTGCCATTATTACTGGCATGATGCTATCACATGCTATGTGATGTCTCTATCTATGCTAATATATGAAAGCTTTGGGCCTTACTGACTTGGCTCTAAAATGATCTGACTTTTACATGCTTTGGAATGAAATTGATTTAATCTATCTGTATTAACTCGATTTTGCTATGTGACAATAATTGCTATGGATGAAAGGTCTTTAGATGTCAGCTCATGTTAATGCACAAGCCTAGATTGTTGTTTACTAAGCTGGCGTTGCTTAGGTATATATTTGAAAAGCTTGTGTTCATTTTAAAGCAAGTTTGATATGGTTATCCATACTAACTCAACTGCCCCTTTTTTATGTGATTTGCCCTTAGTGCCTTAATAGAGTGAGTAGATGCTTAAAGAGGTTTGGCGAAGAGGACATTGAATACCATAAACTTATTTTCCAATTCAAAAGGTATGCTTAATTGTAAAGCAAAGTCTTGAATTCCGATGTTGAATTTATGTGGTTGCGCCATGTGCATGTGAACCCCAGGTTTTACTATAAATTTTAGAATTTCGAAGATGAAATTCTTTTAAGAGGGAAGAATGTAATAGCTGAGGAATTTCAATTAGAGTTAACTATTAAGATTATAATTTTATTGGCTATCTTTTATTATATTAACTATATTAGACTAAAATTCTGTGTTGATTAATTGTATTAATTTACAGAGAACAATTTATGAAATTTTCCTAATTTATTATATGATTCCCTTAATGTGGTGGGTTTAGTTGAATTTAGGCTAAGGTGAGATTTTACGAGATTGGCGAAGTGGATTAGATCATTAGTTATTGGAATCAATTGAGGTTGAAATGTTTAGGCCCAACATCATCATATGGAGATACGCGAAGGGAGAGGAGTCCTACACCTTCCTCAAAACTCCAAACCCACGACACTCTGTGTGCTTAACATTTAACTCTACTTCCTCAAACCTCCAAACCCCACACCTGTCATTCCCATTCAACCTCCCACCATTTCTACCGTAGCTAGAGAGAGAAGGAGAGCAAGAGTAACGGTGAAAGAGGAAGGCGACTAGAATAGCAGTAGCCATGGGCAGTAGCCAGGGTAAGAAGTAGAGGGGAAATCGAGCAATAGAGGTAAGCGAAGGGAGAGGAACTAGAACCAGGCAATAGAGGCGGAAGGGGCGAATCCAGCCGAGATTTTCTTAGGTGCTATTAGAGACCAATTAGGTGTTGTTGGCCTATCATGCTTGATATACTATTATTAACTAAAAACCCCATTAGAATGCTATTTATTATATTATATACAACTATTTTGATTTTCGTGATGCAAATTTTCTACTGAGCGTGTAGTGGCTTGATTGCTACCACAAGTGCCCGAATATTGTATGACAGGTCAAGGTCGCTTTATAGAGACTAGATTGAATTACTAAGCATTCCTTTGAAGGATTTGCTAAGCGGAATCAAGATTTGATTTGAATTATAGTTAGAAAACACTAAATCATAAAGTCTAACTTCAATGGCTAAAAACATCTAGGGGCAGCATCGCCTAATGATGTGTCGATCTAACTCCCTTTGAGCAGAGGAAGATTTTGTGCAGTGAAATGATTGAGGTTTTTTGAAAGTCAAACAAACACTTTTCATCTTGTCGATTGATTCAATTGTCGATAATGCTAGAGAATTCATAACGTTCTTTCAAAATAGAATGAATTAACTTGATCAAACTAACTACTAATTCTCACTAGACATTAATCGAACCAAGTTTATGATTATTATTAGATTACTTAACTCATAATCCATTCTCAAGCGATCATTAAATTAAGTCTAATCCTAGTTTTTCCAACATTGATCTTCAGCTTTCAGTACATTGGTCTAGCATTTAACATACATGCAAGAAGTTAGCTAAAAACCCATAATAATATTCAAAAGCCAAGGACTAGAATGAAACAATCAAGCAAGATTCTGAGTGCAAAAGTGGTTTAAACTAACAAAATCAACAACATCACTTTAGTTTAGCAAAACGCTTGATAAAGAAAGCTACTTGAACATTTTTGAAATCAATCGAGTAAACAACTCCACAATCTTAATATAAACTCAAGAGACAAGTCAAAGGAAAGAGGGAAGAGAAAAACTTAGTCTATTATCCCGAATGACAATATTTTAATCCTTCTTCCGAAAGCTTCGAAACCTTGCTTGATCTTGCTTCTTCCCTTGCTTTAACTCCGTGAATGGATCATTTTGGAGATGGATAATGATGGGGTGGTGATAGGATGATGGATAGATGATTCAAGAAGGCAGCAAAACTAGTTTTCATTGCAAACATCAAGACCACAACCCGTCAAAACGCTCAAGAACTAGATAGTCGCAAGGAAATCAAGTAGCCACGCGGGAGGGGGACCATCACAATTAGGCTATGGTGGCCACTGGTCCTAGATGCTCCTTTTGTTTTGGCCCGCTGCTTCTCCTGGATCCTCCTGGATTGTTACTGGCCATATATGTCTGTATAGGTGTCTTTGATCCTCTTTTGCTACCTTCTTTGATCTATGAGGCCTTAAAATCTTCATTCCATTAACATGCTTTGGGCTCGCAAGGTCAAAATCTACAAACGCTCCTCAAATAAGCAAAATCAAGCATAATAGTAGAAATAAAGGTATAAATCATATCATTAAGCATATTAATCCCTTAAAATGACTCCCAAACACTCATGAAATCCTATGCAAATATGACATTTATCACTCCCGTATGCTTAAACTTTTGCTTGTGTCCAAGAAAAGCTAAACTTGAGATGAAACGATAAGGGGAAATGCATCAAGGATTCATAGACACAACATCCTCCTCAGGCTAGACAACTCGTAGTATATCACAAGCAAGAATAACAATCAGTGGCAACCCCAAATAGTGCAATAGATAATTCAAAATCAGGAGAGGGGGAATGCTTTTTTGAAAAGGTATGAGACTAAAAGTCAGATATCAAATTGGTTCACCCCCCAAGAATCACAAAGTACATCACGCAAGCACATGAAATTGATTAGAGCCAAATGGATCGGGAGAACCTCACGTTTAAGAATGTAAATCACTCCTACTCATGTGTTTAAAATATAGCATAGGTTCAGTCAAGGCTCATTCTAAAGATGTAATCTAACAAATGCTTACCAAGTCTCTCAAATTCGCTAGCACTAAGAATGCAATGTGCATATGACAATCAAGAGGGCTTTTAATGGGTTGTAATGTGGGCTAGAAGGGTTAAGAAAAAGGAGTAGACTAATAAATCTGACAAATATGGGGCTATTTAGCCAAATCACTAGGGAGCAACAAACAAGTCACTAAAGAATCATAAAGTTCACCAACACCCCAAACCCCAACAATGCGAGGAACATACCCTAATGAATCATTTAGGAAATGAGTTGACAAAGAAAGGAACACTATTTACATGCCCGATGTGAATCACTTATTCATTTTTCTATTTTGTTTTCCTCCTTTTCTTCAACAGGACTGTCTTCCCCTTTTTTTCTTTTTTTTTTAGGAAATGAAATGAAAATTTCTATTATTGAATGGTATAGGGTTATGAACTATCAACTCACAATCTGTACATATATACATAACCCAAAGAAGAGGGAAACAAAACTAAACACTCAATATCATCACTTCCTTCATAAACCAACATAGCAAAGCCACCTTGATCTTAATTATTCCCAAACCACCTACTACATAGATGAAGTGTTGCTCCATATACCTTGCGTAAAGTTCAGAATATGTGTTTGGCTAAGGGATAATATGAAATGATCACAACAGGAAAAGGATTATAGTTAAAAGGGGATAGCAAAAGGGATAAAATGTAATACAAGGGTAGTCTATTAGGCAATGTGGCTAAAACAACTAGAAAAAATGTCTCTATCATATCATCAATTATGTACATGCTAATATGATTTTGAACAAGAATCTATGCAAGTTTTAGATATGCAACATAAAAGAGATATGAGACTAAATATGATGAATTAGTCCAAATAAGGCTCAAAGTCTCATAGGACATCTATCAAAGTCTCATCTAACTCATAAAATGTTTGTTATGTACCACCACTAGTGCCAAGAACTCCAAGGGGTAAAAAAGTTTCCAATTAAGACAAAGGCCAAAACAAGATACATTCACAAAACCTTTAAAAATTTTCACACCAAAGGGGGCCACTCATCAAAAGTCACCCAAGCTCATATAAACTATTTGGCCTAGAGAATAATCATTGGAGATTTTTGTTTTTCATTTTCCAATTTTTTCAACTTTTTTGTATTTTTTATTCCAAATACATCCTAAATCCTAAATGCAAACCTAAACATGACTTAAATGCAATGCTCATGCAATGTAAACAAAATATGCCTAAACTAAGATGCAACTCATGTAAAAATATCCCTATCCCATGTTTAGACAATACATTGCCCTCAATGAAAAGACTAAGGGGAATAGGATTATGCAAAAGCACACACCTAAAGATTAAAAACTAAGGAAAGAAAAACAAAGAGAAAAGAAAAAGAACCTTGGATTGCCTCCTAAGCAGCGCTTCTTTTAGGTCTCTAGCAATACCATACAGTAGTAATCTTTTAAAAGGGGAAAACCAATGAGGAATGGGACTGCACATCTTTTGTCCCACCCTTATCACGGACCTAAAATTTAAACATTGCTGAAGAAGAAGCCACTTCAAGTAGATGATATGTAAGTCCTTCTTAAGTATCAAATAATGGCAAGTAGCACAGTCTGCATACATAGTTATTTTATAGTGGACACCATAAGATGGGCCATTATCACAACAACCAAATGCGATCCCGAAATGAAAATCATTCTCAACATCGCCCAAAGGCGGCAAAGACATCTACACTCATGCGCACCTATAATAATCACTTAAATAACCCTCATTAAAATCATGTGGCTTATCATTGACTATGCTAGGTGGCAAATTGTCAACCAAAGCCACTATTGCACAGTTAAGTGCATGACCCTTAGTTAACACATAATCAAACTTATGAGGATCATTTAGACACACATCAAATGGCTCTACAATCTCACTAGGGACAACTAGATCACAACCACAACAAGGAAAAGATGAAGGAGAAGACTCATGGTCCTTAAACAAACCAAATTCAGCATGGTGCTTTTCCATATCAAAAGTCAACCATCCCCCCTTGACATCTATTTTGCACCCTGTAATGGCCAAGAAAGGCCTCCCATGAACAATTTAGGAGCGGGTATCTTTAGCCATATTGAGTATCATAAAATCTACCGGCGTATAGAAATCACCCACCCTGATGGGAACATTCTGCAACATACATAAAGGATACCGCACAAAACGGTCTGCTAATTGAAATGAAATAGTGGTGGATCTCAACTCTCCCATTTCAAGTCTCTTGAAAATGGAATAGAGCAGCAAACTCACACTCAAACCAAGATCATATAAGGCCTATCAATGCCTCACATTTCCAATCAAGTAAGAAATAGAAAAGCTATCGGGGACCTTAAGCTTAGAAGGAAACTTGTTTAGAATTACGACACTACATTCCTCACCTAAAGCTATTGTCTCATGCTCATCAATCTTTCTCTTTTTGGAGAGGATATCTTTTACAAACTTAGCATACATAGGCATTTGAGACAAAGCATCAATGAAAGGAACGTTCAAATGTAACTTTTTAAGAACATCAAGAAACTTCCCAAATTGAGCATCAAGTTTGGCCTTGGCAAATCTTTGTTGGAAAGGTGCTCGGGCACGATGCACATGAATTTTACACCTCATTCTACCTAGATTTAGCTCAAATAATTGGTAAATTAGGCTGTTTATTTGTGTTTTGTTAGTTTTGTAGTTAATAAGAGAATTGCTCAAATAGTGGATAATCCATGCAAAGCATTCCAAAATTTAGGCACATTAACCTAGAAAAACTTAAAGGATTATCCGAGATAACTATGAATTAAGGCCGGGTCAACAAGCGCAAAAATTGTAGGAGAAATAAGGAAGAAGAACAATGCAAAATATAGCAAGGGATGCCAGTGCCAGCTGGGAAGGGATGCCAGTGCCCAGTGGCACAGTCATGCCAAATCCTATTTCTGCTCTATTTCTGTATAGAATTATAGAAACTTGGCATGGCTACCCATGCCAAAGTTACTGTATCAGGATCTATTTAAAGCCCCCTTCGCCTATTTATGTAATCATTTAATTTTACGGTTTCAAGAATAGGGTTTAGCCTAGGGTTTAGGGGAGATTAGTGTAGATTTATTTTTATTTTGTAGCCACGTTTCAAGAAGTTTTGATACAATTAGCTTTCTTGCTCTCTCTTTAATTTTCACTTCCATCAAATTCTTACTTTGTTAAGTTTAATTTACTAGTTTAATGCACAAATTTGCACGCTTTTGTTTGTTGATGGATTGAAACTAGTGCCTCCCTATCCTAATCATCCTTTTATTATCTTATCTACTCTTAATCTCTCATTCTCTTTCTTCAAGAATGCAAATTTCAAGCTATTTCTCTCCCCTCCATCTTAGGGTTTAAAAATCCATTTTTGCAAGTTTGAGTTTTTGATGCTCAATGGATTAAATTAGGAGTAGTTGAATTAGATTAGCATGAATAAGCGGAGAATTCACGTCGAATCATCATCCACGTGCTCCAATAATGGAGGTCATCCTCCATTGTTGAATTTTAAGCTTTTGAGGTACCCCCCTTTCTCTGTCTTATTTTAATTAGTAAATTTAATGTTTTCTTAGTTAAGTAGATGTTTTGCTAGTTATTGTTACTTAATATGATGTTTTGGGTTGATTTTGTTAATTACACTTTTTAAATTTGGTTTAATTAATCATGTTTACACCAAATTTTGTGAGTAATTAGTTTAATTAATCATGCTTGGTGATATTTATCGCTTTTCTTATGTTAGAGTTGGGGTTGAAAATAACTACTGAATTGATTTCCACACCGTCCCAAAGGACAACAAATTTCCACCCTTACTCCGCCCCAAAAAACGGCACCTGCAAATTGGCGCCGTTGTCGGGGATGGTTGCATAAAATTAAGTCACTTATTGCAAATATAGGCCCCTTCAGTTCATTGTGTGCTCGTGTAGCCTCTTTTGTTGTTTCTTTATTTTTTCATTTGAATTATAGAGTAGCTACTTATTTGGATGATATTAAAAAACACAAAAAATTAGAAAATTTAAAAAATCTACAAAAATTGAAAAGGTTAAAAACCCAAAAAGTTGTGGCTCATTAGATGTTAATTATAGGCTTGGGAATTTTAAGGAAACAATTGTGGTTAATGTTGAGACTAAGTCCACTAACCTTGATGAGCCTAATCTTGGAGGAGTGAAACCTAACCCACCATGCTTATTGAGGGATCACTTCTATCTTCCCCAAGCTTTCCCATAATTATGTATTGAACTCCTTCATATCCTTAAGGATGTGACATTTGAGCATATCTCGGAGTTATGTTCTCGGACTTCCTAAATTTATTAGCTTTGAAGATCCTTATTTGTTTATTTGTGAGTTTGAGGAAGTTTGTTCCTTGCTTCACATGCCTAGGGTATCAAACGATGTTATGAGAATGAAATTCATTCTATTTGCTCTCAAAGATGATGCTAAGAGTGGATGTATAGTCTTAAGGTCGGTTCTATTAAATCATGAGATTCTTTTGTTGATATCTTCCTTAAGAGATACTTTCCCACTAGCAAGACCATTAGACGAATAAAATCATCTTTTTTGTCCAACTTGAACATGAGCCCTTTTGAAAGTATATGAATAGGTTCAAGGAGTTGCTTACCCAATGCCCTCACCATGGTTTAGAGGGAGGTATTTTGTGCCAAATAACTTATAAGGGTTTGGATGTGAGTACTAAGACAATGGTTGAATCTATGTGTAGAGGAGAGTTTCTTTGTAAGAATGCTAATGAGGCTTGTGACTTTCTTGAGGATTTAAATGATAAGATATATGAGTGGAAGGCAATTAGGGAAGCCCCTAGTATTGCATCTAAGATTTTTATGGATAATGAGGGCAAGCTACCTATAACTTTGTTGCTTTAGAGGATATTACACTTCATTGTGAGCAGCAACTTGAAGTTCCTCTTTTTCAACCAACTCAACCTCATAATTACATTCCTCTATCTTATTCTTATGATTTTCTCTTAGACTATCATGTTAGCTCATACTCTCCCCTTTTTAATCAAATATCTTTTGAGGGCACGAGTGATCCTTTGTTGTATCCCCTCATGATCAACCCTCATCTTAAAACTAAGGATGCTCTTGGAGGCGATATGGTTTTTGACGATGCACCTTTTTTTAGCCCCCTTGAGAGAGAATGATGAGAGTGAGAAACTAGTGGTTAAGGCTAGTTATGATCTTGAGTATGACATAGTTGTAGTTTCTAAGGATATTTTTATTGAGGAGGAGTATTTAGTTGAGGAGACTCCTTCGGAGGAGCCTTATGTTGAGGAGTGTGTTGAAGTCACACCTTCTTATGTAGAGCTTGTTGATGAAATCCTCATTGAGTTCCCTCCTAAGAATGTCCCAACTTCTATTGCCTTACCCCTTATACTCCATTATCTAAGTCTTTCACAGATCCCTCAATGTCCACATTCCTCAAGTCTAAGACTTGTATAATTTATGCCCCTAATTTAGACCAGATTCATGATCTTGATATGGCTATAGGACAGGAGGATTCGGTAGAGGGTTTAGGATTCATGCCTAATTTGTGCATTCATGCTTATTATGAGACTTCTAACCCTTATGCTCTACACTAGGTGGTGTTGGGCATTTGTGTAAGTCTTATGATTAGGCCTAGGGCTTTGATAAGCTCAAGACAGCTCTCATTTCTATTACAGAGATGTGCTTTCTTGGGAACATCCTCCTCGTTACTAATGGTTTTAACTTTTTTGAGGATTGTTCAAGTTTATTGATAAGTTGTTACGAGTTTTGGTAGGAATAGATACAAGTGGAAACTTGTTGATTTAATGGAGTCACTGATGCTCCTTGACCCTCTTGTATCACATCTTAGTAACACATAGTTTAGGTGCACTCACCACCCAACCTGGTATGATTAGTCTAACTCTTCCCTCTTCTTTTTCTGTTCTTGCAAAGTTATGGATATTTAATATTGTGATTGTGTGGCTAATCAATTTTGAGGTGAAAATTGGGATACGTTGAGCTGAGAAGGCTATGATCACACTTGTTTGATTTGTATGCTTTGTTTTATGTGTGGTTGTTGGTTGTATGTTTTGTTTTGTGAATATTTGTTGGTGTTGTTGGGTTTTAGGCTTGTTGGTAGTGTCCTAGGTTTGTATATATTTGGTGGATTCTAGTTGTTGGTTGTGCTGTTGGATTATTTATGTGATTGATTTTTGGCGCCTTAGTTCCCATAATGAGGACATTGTGGATGAGGTGTGAGGATGAGGTGCCCATGGGCACATATTTTTGAAAAAATTTTGAAAATATTTCAAAAAGATTTTTATTTTAATTTTTATTGGAGGATTTGTGTGCTTTCATAGGTGATTGTGATCCCATATTACTAGGTTATTGAGTTATATATAAGTAAGGTTCGCATGATGAGATGTCTAGTTGAGGATGTAAATTCATTTTTTTCGTAATAACTACATCTCCTGTGTGTGATTTTATGCCTACCTATTGCACTTTATCTCGGATCTTATTGTTAAGTTGACATGTGAACTTTTTGTTTGTAGAAGCTGCCTGCTAACTCTTCAAAAATACCCAAAAAAGAGGGAAAAAAAAAGAAAGCCTAAAAATGTGAATAAAAACCCGAGTATCAATATTTAAAGCCACTATCTTTATTTCATGTCTTTAATTGACTTGAATATATGCTATTTTACTTTATTACATATCTATTTGGGCAATGAAATAAGTGCTTTGCACATTCTAATAACACCCTTTTTTAGCAAAGGCCCGAATATTTGTAATTCAAGTAGGTTTAGGGTGTGTGCATTGTTATTCTTGAAGAAAATGGGAAAAAAGAGCAAAGAAGACAATTAAGTAAGGAAACGAGGATTATATCAATATTAAAAACTTGATTCATAAAGATTGATACACATTTGCACATACACCAATGTGTATATATCATTGCATATTGTTGTGTGGGTAAAAAATGGAAGTCGGGGTGCTTCTTGTGACTTAGATATCTTTTGATTGTACATTCTATTGTATACAATTGGGTGATTTGGTTACTAGGTGATGCAATTGCGTAAATCATGTACATAATTTCCCCATTATTTCTATATATGATCATGTTTTGAAAAAACCAAAAAGATTTTCCATTGTTTTTAAAAAGATTTTTGTAAGCATTTCACTTGAAAACTCTTATGAGACCTTACTCGTCCACTTGGGAAACCAAAGGGTTTAAAGGGCTTGTTGCACATGCTAAATACAACCGTGATTCTTATGAAAGTGAGTTAGGATTTTTTTTTTCTTATTTTCCATTTCTTTTTAGTTAATTTAGTTTGTTTTGCTCGAGGACGAGCAAAGTCTTGGTGTGGAGGTATTTATTAAAGCGCGGAGCGCGTGAATTTTCACCTCATTTTACTAGATTTAGCTTAAATAATTGAGAAGTTAGGTTGTTCATTTGTGTTTTGTTGATTTTGTATGTAACAAAGAGAATTGCTCAAACAACAGATAATCCCTGCAAAGCATGCCAAAGGTTAGGCACATTAACCCAAAAAACCTTGGAGGATAACCCAGGATAACCATAAGGCAAGGCCGAATCAACAAGCACAAAAACTGTTGGATAAATAAGAAAGAAGAATAATGCAGAAATTTGGCAAGGCCTATCAGTGTCAGGTGGCACGGGGTGCCCCTGCCTAGTGGCACGTACATGCCAAATCCTGTTTCTGCGATATTTTTGTGCAGAATTCTAGAAACTTGGACAGTCTGCCCATGCCACATGGCACAACCGTGCCAGAGTTGTTGCGTCGAGATCCACTTAAAGCCCCCTTCTCCCATTTGTGTGATCATCTAATTTTGAAATTTCAAGAATAGGTTTAGCCTAGGGTTTAGGAGAGATAAGTGTAAATTTAGTTTCATTTTATAGCCACATTTCAAGACTAATAAAGTTTTGATGCAATTGGCTTTCTTTCTCTCTCTTTAATTCTCATTTCCATCAAAATCTTACTTTGTTAAGTTTGATTTACTAGTTTAATGCGCAAATTTACAGGTTTTTATTTGTTAGTGGATTATGCCTCCCTTTTCTAATCATTCTTCTATTCTCTTATTTGCTTTTAATCTCTCATTCTCTTTCTTTAAGAATGTAAATTTTAAGATCTTTCTCACTCCTCCATTTTAGGGTTTGAAAATCCATTTTTACGAGTTTGAGTTTTTGGCTCTCAATGGATTAAATTAGGAGTAGTTGAGCTAGATTAGTAAGAAAAAGTGGAGAATTCACCTCTAATCATCATTCATTTGCTCCAAGAATGGAGGCCAACCTCCATTGTTGGAATTTTAAACTTTTTAAGGTACTCCCCTTTCTCTCTCTTCTTTTAATTGGTAAATTTGATGCATTCTTAGTTAATTAGATATTTTGTTAGTTATTGTTAGTTAATATGATATTTTGGGTTGATTTTGTTAATTATGCTTTGTTTTAGTTTGGTTTAATTAATCATGTTTAGGCTAGAATTAGTGATTAATTAGTTTAATTAATCATGTTTAGATTAGAAGTAGTGATTAATTAGTGTAATTAATTATGCTAAGTGACATTTACCACTTTTCCTAGGCTAGAGTTGCGGCCAAAAATAACTAGTGACTTGATTTCCACACCATCTCAGAGGACGACAAATTTCCAGCCTTGCTCCCCCCCCCCCAAAAAACTACACCTTTAAAGGGCAACAGTAGCATGTAAGGCTTTAGGGAGGGAGGCTTAGATTCTTTACGCTTCTCACTTTCACTCCTTTTACGGAGCTCATCCTTACTAAGCAAGGCATCAACATGCACATCATGATCTTTCACACCATCCACCCCAACTCTAGCACCCTTAGGACCCTCTAATTATTTGCCACTTCTCAAGATAATTCAATTGCAATGCTCTCTTGGGTTAGGCTCAAACTTGCTAGGTAGTCTACCCAGAGGTGCTGAAGAAAAGCCAATATGTTGGGCAATTTGGGATTCCAATGTCTTATTATGAGTGGTAAGCATATCAACCTTAGAGGTTAATGGTTAATATACTCATCTTGTTTTTATTGTGCCAAAAGCACACTCTCTAACATTGCCTCAAGGTTGGACTGTTGTAGAGCTTGTAGAGGAATGTTAGGTCTTTGAAAACCAGGAGGTGAGGCCTGACATTGGCTTGGGGGAGGGGGAAAGGATCACTCCCATAGGACAAGTTAGGATGATTATTCCAACCGAGATTATAGGTGTTAGAGTATGGGGCATGGTTTGGACTAGGTTGGAAGTTATGGTCATATGCGACTTGGTCACTGGAGGATTGGGCAAAATGACTTCCAACTTGACAACTCAAAGTTATATGGTCAAAACATCCACAACTACCACAAGAAGGGAAGGGGGAAAATGCATTCACCACTTTAACATTTAAACATTTAAGCCTTTTAGTCATGACATCCATTTTAGAGATAAGTAAAGTTAAAGCAACAAATATCAAATTTACCTCTGGCGTTGTTAGCAGGAGTCCTCTCATTGGATCATTGGCCATTGTTGAGTGCCATCTCCTCAATGAGGTTACATGCCTCTTCCTCCATCTTATTCATCAATGTGCCACCAACCGCAGCATCTGTGGTAGACCATATGGGTTGAGTAACTCAATCGTAGAATGTTTGTACGATCATCAATGTTTAGATCCAATGATTACGGCACAAATGCAGTAAGTCCATGAACCACTCCCATCCCTCGTAGAGCGTCTCATCATTTCTTTGAGTAAATGTAGTTATTTGGTTCCTCAAGCTTGCCGTCTTGCTGGATGGGAAGAATTTGGCAAGAAAGGTCTGGTAGAGCTCATCCCAAGTGGTGATGCCCAATGCCAAAGGGTGAAGCCATGCCCTTCTTTTGTCCCTAAGAGAGAAGAGAAACAAACAGAGGCAGATCGCATCACTAGAGGCTCCACTGATCTTCAAGGTATTGTACAACTAGAAAACCGAAAGGTGCAAATTGGGATCCTCCATGGGGGTGCCGTCGAATTGTGATTGTTCCACTAATGAAATTGGCACGAGCTTGAGCTCAAAGTTGTTGGCAGTCACGGGAGGCCTAGTAATGTTTGGAGTGCGGTCGTGGAAACCTAGATTGACATAGTGTAAGGTCCATGAAATTTAGTTGAGTCAATTACATGGGTTAACTTAATTAAGTTGATTTATTCGTTGAATTTCATGATTATGTGACATTTTACTTCAGGTAAATAGATGCTTATTATTAATTTTGGTTTAGTTGACTGTTTAATTTTGAAATTTAAGTTTTTATATTTGTTACCCAATTTGTATCAACACTAGCTAAATTGGGTCAAACTTAATTGTGGATAGTTTTTTAGCTAGCTCTATTATTGGCTAGGAAGAGAAGGGGGAATTTATATTGGTTGCGAAGTAACCACACGGTTTTCAGTTTTTTTTTAAAAAAAAATAGAAAAAAGGGGAGGGGGCACAGCTCAGCAACAAAAAAAAAGGGGGTTTACTCAAAACACACACCACACACACAACTCACGCACACAGTCACAGCAAACACAACACATATGAATAGTTCACAGGGAGGGAAAAAGAGAGGAAGAAGAAAGGAAGAAAAAGGGGAAGAGAAAGAAGAAGAGGAGTTAAAGCTTGGGTAGAAGGATCATCATCTTGCTCTTGCATCCTAGCCCCTTCAACCAATTTTTTTTTTTTAAGTGGGTAACTCTCTCCCTAAATTATACTAAGTTGAAATTAAATTTATTTTCCAGTTTATGTTGAATGTTGACGATTATAAGCAGAATTTAGGCTTATTTAGTTGATTTGTGAATATTGAAAGTGAATGGAAAGTATAATGTTGACGGTTAGGGTTTGATGGATTGTGAGTAATTGTGACTAAATAGGATGTATTAGGGCTTGGAAGAGAAATTGTGACTGAATAGGAAGTATTATTGTTTGGATGAGAAATTATGACTAAATAGGATGTATTAGTGTTTCAATGAGAAATTGTCACTAAATAGGTAAATACATGTTGTTTTTGAACAACCATGATATTTATGTGACAATTATTAGAGTTATGGAAAGAAAAAAGGGGCGGTTGGGACCAAACTCTTTGAAATATGGATTAAGGCATGTGTGATTATTGAATGATGTAGTAAAGGATTAACGTAGAGGAAAAAAAGTGGAACAAGGAGAATTTTGATGGAGATCCATAACGAAAAAGAGGTGTTTACTTACACTAGGCATACTTGTCAGGCTTGGGTTGAATGTTGGTTATTGAAAGTATTATGTTAACGATAGGTCTTGAAAAGTCTTAGACATGATTCCTAAGTGAAGTGCCTTTAATTAAAGAGATATTTTAGTGTAGTGTGGCTAATAGTCATTTGGTAAGAAAGTGATATTTGAGACGGTAAATTATGCTAGAAGACTTTTGGAAATTTTCTTGATTATGCTAATTAGTTGTTAGCATTGTTAATGTTGTTATTATTTTTATGGCATCCTTATTATTTAAGATGTTTTGTCAAGTGATGAATTATTTTTGAGAATTACCTACGAAGTATGTTGGATGCTAGTTTAAGATGATTGTAAGCTCAATGTGACGAATTTGTTTTATAAAGTGAATTACGTCAAAATGTGTGTTTGGTGCTTATGATAGGTATTCATGTTGCCATGGCTTAAGTGTTTTTCGAATGCTTACCATGTTTTGAAAATTTATTCGTTTTTTAAATAAAGTGGGTAGAGTGATTAAAGTTTTAAAAAGGGATTGTGCTTGTGAAAGTTGTGTTTATGTGAAAACACTTTGTTATTGAGAATAATTGAAGGACTTGCATTATAGTCAGGTTCCAAAGAATTGCGCACCTATGCATTCCAGGCTAAGGGATTCCCGATGCGTTCCGAATTTCCAGTGATTATCATTTGCATTGCAAGTTAATATTATCCTGATGAAGGTAAAGTACATTATAGACTTTAGCATGTCTCGGGAACCTATGTGTCTAACTGGTATGTGTGTCTCCCATATTAAGAAGGTACTAATGACTAGCAACTAAAGAATGCCCTAAGAATAAATTTTAATCCACTAACTGAAGTGTTGTAAATTTCTATGGGTTTACACCCAAACAGTGTTTTAAAAAGGATTTTAATTTCATTCTACTCATAAAAAGCGATATCTTACACTACACTACTATTATGTCGTTATTAATTGAGCGTTATTAAGTAATGTATGTCATGAAAATGTTTTGGGTTTTAAGAATGTTAGTTATTTACTGAGAGTGTGCTTCGCTCATCCCCTCTTTTTCCCCCCTTTCTAGGTTTGGAGTATGTTCTGTGTTCATATAAGAACAATTCTTTTGCTTGTTATTTTATGTTGGATAATGTTAATGCATTGCCTTATTTTGTTCTAATGCTCCTCTTCTAATTTGGTTGATAAGGAGCTTACTTTGGGCTTATAATGTTGTAGTGCATTTAACAATTTGGCTCTGTTGATGTCTTCAGGGTTAATGCCACCTACCCCATCCCCAAACATGTTGTGCTATTCCGTTCAGTGTGACATAAGTTGGGTGGATATCCGTGAGGACTTTTGTTTATTCCTTTGAACCTATTTAGTAGTTAATTTTTATTTGGTGACGTGCACTTTGAGTGGGTAGCTCATGGAGTAAGTGATGTAATTATCATGAATGTGTTTTATAAGTTGACTTGTTTCAATCCTTGCTTAGCGCGACTTTTCAAGTGGGACCTAATGTATTTCCTTTAAAAAAAATTGCGTTCTTCATTGTGTTGTGAGCCCTTTAAAGACCGTTTTTAACTTTTGATTTAGCCTTAAGGATTTTATAACGGAGTCTTGGTGATGCCTTATTCCTCTAAGGGAAGGAGGGGTATTACATTTGGTGGTATCAGAGCCATAGGTTGCATGATGATCTACTTGTGTGTGTAAATTACTTGAAAGTGTGTGATTGATGTGCTAACCATGATTATTTTCATGATTCATGAGTTTATGTTTACATGGTTGATGCCATTATTAGGATGACGTTTGCCCTTAGCGACACTGTTTTTATGCCCTTCTGGTTGGCGGCTTAGAACGTTGCTTTCTTCTAGAGATGTATCGAACAATTCAACCATATACCTCACAGCTGACCATAGAGTCAAGTAGTTTGTGAGAAAAACTACGACTACACGACCTTGGGCAGAGATTGCTACCAATCTCCACCAGAGGATGCTCCCTCGTAGATGGACTCATTTCACCTATTGCGAGATAGTGACTTTTCTTCTCTAGGTTGAGCTTGACTCTGACAACCTAGGTGATAACCCAATATAGAGGCAAGTAGCAGCCAAGCAGCTTGTTCTACATAAGCTGCTGGGGCCTATTTAGGGGCAAGTGATTTCGAGGGTGACAAGGGAGGATAAGGTTCAAGAATCACCAGATGCTAGATCTTTTTACACAGTCCCTTAGCCTATATGTGGGTTCGATGGGTAAATGCTAATGGGTTAAACTACTGTAGGGGTTGGGAAGACACTATGGCTCATATGCTCGTGCTAACAGAAGAGTAGGATTATATAGACTTACACGTATTTCGCAGCTAGCAAAGCAACTAGCCGCAGAGCCCGAATCTAATGATCCTGACCAGTTTGCAGTAGTCGACCTTGATGACATGGAGGTGGAGGAAGCAAACCTATATGAGACTAGCTCTTTAGGTGAAGAATAAGCATCACCGTGTTACTAGCATGGAATGGTCAGAAGGCTTGACCCTACCTAAGCTATATTAGCTTATCTTAGTATGTCGTGGTAGACTTAGCTAACTGGCTTGTGATCCAAACTCTGACTGGGATTAACAAAGTAGGTGGTAATCATTCAATGACTATGAGTCATAAATTTTATAACTAACTATTTGAATGATATTAAAACACATACTGGCTGGTAAGTACTTGGACTACTTCTAATTATCTATCTACATATAATGCATGAATGCTACTATTATTGTATAATTAAATTAGTATGTTTGTACGATTATATGAATTTATTTATGTGTTTGAATGATGCTTGTGAATCAAACAATTATAAATGTAACTTTTCTTTTTAAGTTAGTGGTGCTAAGTAGTATTATGTGCATATATGTGTATCTATGTGAGCAAATGCCACCTAGGAGAACACCACCACCACCTCCTCTTGAGCCAACAACCATGGATATGGTCTGTAAGTTTAAAAGCTTGAACCCTCAAAATTCGAGGAAGGACCTAACCCACTACTATATGAGGAATAGGTAAGGAAGATGCATAACTTATTCACAGCGATGAAAATGTCTTGAACGCTTTAAAGTTCAGTGAGCCACTTATCAATTTAGAAAGGAGGCAGAATACTGGTGAGAAATGCTTAAAACCTGTGAGGAAGAGCAAGCCTTGACATGGGTTGAGTTCAAGAACCTTAATGCTAAATATTATCCTAAGGATGTTAAGTGCGCCAAGAAGCAAAAGTTTCTAAGGTTTAAGCAAGGAAGGACTATGAGTGTGATGGAGTGTGCAGCTAAGTTCAATAAGCTTAGTCACTTTGCTCCTGTTTATATGACCACTGGTGATATGAGGATGGAGCGATTTGAACATGGGTTGAAGGGCAAACCTAAGGAAGCAGTAGTGGGCCGCTTCTATGCCAACTTCCAAGAGATGTACCAAAAAGCTGCTAAGATAGCCCAGGTAGTGAATGAGAATGAAGCTACCATAGGAGAAGAAGTACAAGCAAAAAGAAAGTTTGGTTCGGGAAGTTTTAACCCCCAGTCTGATAGAAGCGTCAAAAGGTTCAAACCCGGGCAGTTTTAAAATAGTGGAAAGCAACCTGAAAGGGGTGGGGAGAGGAAGTTCTGTGACAAGTGCTTCCGCCACTACAATGGACCTTCTAGAGATGCACGAGGCAATGTTATGGTCGCGGTGAATTAAGGCACTTAGTGGCTAATTGCCAAAAGTTACATGGAACTATTGAGGCCAAGTTTTCTATCTTGGTGAAAACCAAGAGTAGGATCCTAATGCAGTTATGATAGCTACTTTGCTTCTTGACAAAACTCATGCACATGTTCTACTTGATTTTGGTACAAGTCATTCTTTTGTGACCTTTAGAGATCTATCTAAAATGAATCATGTATTATGTGTGACTACCCCAGTGGGTTATGTTCTACAAACTATTATTATATCTAGAAACTATCCTTTGATTGTTAGTGGAAAGAATCTTCCCATTGACTTGGTGAAAGTAGAAATGCAAGGCTAATGCTATTTGAGGATGGATAGGCTAGCCAAATAACCATTGATTGCAGAAAAAAAAAACCCTCTCACCACTCTTGAAGGAGAGAAACTTAACATAAGGGGAACAACCCTTAAAAAGCAATCTCAATCATCTCCATTATGCAAGCTTTTAGGATGATGAGAAGGGGGTGCCATGGGTATTTATGTGCAGAAGAGTTAGTTACCTCCAGTGAGCCTAACTTGAGTGAAATCCCTGCAGTAAATGAATTTCCCGAGGTATTTAAGGATGTTTCTGGATCACGCCAGTTCAGGAAATCTTGTTCACAATTGATTTTTTGTCTGGTACAACTCCCATATTCAAGGCTCCTTATCAAATAGCACCAGCAGAGCTAGCTAAATTGAAAATTCAGTTACAAGAATGATTGGACAAAGGACTAATCCAGCCTAGTGTGTCTCCATGGGGAGCCCCAGTCCTCTTTGTTAAGAAGAAGGATGGAAGTTGAGGTTATGTATTGATTACAAAGAACTCAATAAGGTAACCATTAAGAATAGGTATCATCTACCAAAGATAGATGATTTGTTCGATCAGTTGGCAAGATTGGCAGTGTACTCCAAAATTATCCTAAGTTCAAGTTATCATCATTTGAAAATTAGAAAGGACCATATGCCTAAAACCCCCTTTAAGACCTGATAGGACACTATGAATTCCTAGTATTATCTTTCGAGTTGACAAATGCTCCAACTTCATTCATAGACCTCATAAACACGGTATTCAAACCTACTTGGATACGTTTATAGTGGTTTTCATTGATGACATCTTGATCTACTCTAAATCCAAGAAGTGCGAATTTTGGTTGGATAGGGTCCATTTTCTGGGTCATATGGTGACCAAGGATGGGATATCAGTAGCTAAGGTGTAAGTAATAGTGAATTGGCCTAGACCTACAACTGTGATAGAAGTTAAGAGTTTCCTAGGTATGACAAGCTATTACAAGAGATTTGTCGAAGGCTTCACCAAATTGGCTTTGCATATTACTAGGTTAATTTGCTAAAACACTACGTTTGAGTGGTTTAAAGAGTGTGAGCAAAGTTTTCAAGAATTGAAGAAGAGGCTAGTATCGGCCCCCATTTTAGCAATTCCCAAGCAGCTTGATGGATTTGTGATCTATGGTGATGCCTCTAAAAAAGGTTTAGGATGTGTCCTTATACAAAAAGGGAGAGTGATTGCATATGCTTCTAGCTAATTGAAATTATATGAAGGGAATTACCCTACGCATAACCTGAAACTAGTGGCGGTAGTGTTCGCTTTGAAAATTTGGAGGCATTATCTTTGTGAAGTTAGGTATGAGATCTACACTGAACACAAGATCCTTAAGTACATTTTCACTCAAATAGAGTTGAACATGAGGCAAATAAGGTGGCTAGAATTTTTGAAGGACTATGACATGAAAATCAAGTATCCTCTCAATAAGACCAATGTCAGTGTTGATGCCCAAAGTAGGAAATCAACAGGGTCATATGCCAGTCTACTTACTCAAGAAAAGAAGCTTTTGAAAGAGTTTGAAGAACTCCATATCAAAATTGTTTTACATGGAGATAAAGGATACTTGGCAGCACTCCAAGTAGCCACACCTCTAGTGGATGGGATTAGGAAGCAATAGGGTAAAGATCCTGAGTTAATGATAATCAAGAAGGGAGTTGAAGAGTGAAAATCAAGGACTTCTACCTCCAGGAGGGCATCCTTTGGTTTAAAGGGAGATTATATGTGTGAAATGTTGCAAAACATAAGAGGGAAGTGATGAAAGGATCACATAACTCCACTTATACTACTCATCCTAGGAGTGCTAAAACATACCATGATATAAAAACTCACTTTTAGTGGATTGGGATGAAAAAAGATGTAGCAGATTTTGTGACTAGGTGCTCAACCTATCCAGAGAGTGAGGACTGAGCAGTAGAACCCAGGCGATTTACTTCAGTCCCTACCAATCCCGGTACGAAAATGGGAGCATGTCACTATAGATTTCATCATTGGCCTGCCTAAGACTACCAAGCACGATGATGGCATTTGGGTACTAGTCAACAAACTCACCAAAGTTGCTCATTTTCTTACCATCAGGATCACATTCACTTCTGAGTAACTCGCTAATCTCTATATCTAGGAGATAATTACATGGTGTGCCCCTTAGTATTGTGTCAGATAGAGATACTAAGTTCACTTCCAAATTCCAGAATGGAATCCAAGTGGCAATGGGTACCAAACTATATTTAAGTACAACTTTTCATCCTCAAATAGATGGGTAGTTAGAAAGGACAATCAAAACCTTGGAGGATATATGAGGGACTGTGCCCTAGACTATGCAGGTAGCTGGGATCACAACTTACCTCTAGTAGAGTTTGTGTGCAACAGTAACTATCACGCTAGCATTGGTATGACCACATTTTGAGGATTGTATGGGCGTCGATGTAGGATGCCAATTTGTTGGGATGAAATGGGGAAAAGAAAACCATCTAAAGTAGAGTTGAGTAACCAAACCAATGATGTGGTTAAAACCATTAGGAAAAGACTTCAAGCAGCTCAAAGTAGACAAAAGAGTTATGCAGACTCAAGAAGAAGGCCATTGAAATTTGAAGTTGGAGATCATGCGTTTCTAAAGGTTTCACCTCTGAAAAGGAGTTTACGAATTGGGAAAAATTTGCCCTAGGTTCATCGGCCTGTTTGAAATCCTACAAAAAGTGGGACCGGTAGATTACTAATTGACCTTACCACCCTCTCTATAGGGCACATGAGGTATTTTATGTTTCCAACCTCCGTAAGTATGTACACGATCCAGATCACATAATCCTCTATAAACCCATTCAAATGAAGGAAAACCTTACTTTTGTGGAGGAACCCATGTGCATCTTAGAAAGGAAAGAAAGAAAACTAAGAAACAAAACCATTCCTTATTTTAAGGTCCTGTGGAAGCATCATGAAGTGGTTGAAGCAACATGGGAGCCTAAAAGCGAGATGCAGGAGAAGTATCCCACCCTTTTTACTATAGGTGTTCTAAATTTCAAGGATGAAATTTCTTTAAGTGGGGTAGAGTGTAAGATCCATGAAATTTACCTTAGTTAATTACATGGGTTAGTTTAATTAAGTCAATTTATTCGCTAAATTTTGCAATTATCTGACGTTTTATTTTGGGTAAATAGATGCTCATAGTTAATTTCAGTTTGGTTGACTATTTAATTTAGAAATTTAAGTTTTTATAGATGATTAGATGTTGCCTAATTTGTGCCAATACTAGTTGAATTAGGTCAAACTCAATTATGGTTTTTTTTAGCTAGCTCTATTATTAGCTAGGAAGAAAAAAACGGGGGATGAATTTATGTGGTTGGGGAGTAACCACATAGTTTGCAATTTTTTAGAGAGAGAGGGGGGAGAGAAGGGGAGGGGCAGGGCTCAGCAACCAAAAAAGGGGGGGTTCACTTAAAACACACACCATACAAAGAACTCATGTACATAGTCACAGCAAACATAGCACACACATGCACAGCTTACAGAGAGGGGAAAAGTAGAGGAAAGAGGGATCAAGAAGAAAGGAAAAAGAAAGGAAATAGGAAGAAAAAGATGAGGAAAAGCTTGGCGAGCAGGATCATCACCTTCCTCTTACATCTTAGTCCCTTCAACCAATTTTTTTTTTCCCAAATGGATAACTCTCTTCCTAAATTATACTAAGTTAAAATTAAATTTATTTGCCAGTTTATGTTAAGTAACGATGATTATAAGTAGAATTTAGGGTTATTTAGTTGATTTGTGAAATTAGAAAGTGAATGGAAAGCATAATGTTGATAGTGAGGGTTTGATGAATTTTGAAAAATTGTGACTAAATAGGATGTATTATGGTTTGAGAGAAATTGTGACTAAATAGGATGTATTGGAGTTTGGATGAGAAATTATGACTAAATAGGTAAATACATGTTTTTGAACAACTATGATAGTTATGTGACAATTGTTGGAATTATATGGAAAGAAAAATAGGGGGAGTTGGGACCAAAATCTTTGGGATATGGATTAACGCATGTGTGATCATTGAACGAAGTAGTAAAGGACTAACCTAAAGAAAAAAATGAGGAAACAAGGAAATGAGAAGTTTGATGGAGATCTATAAAGAAAAAGAGGTGTTCATGTACACTAGGTATACTTTTAAGGCTCGAGTTGAATGTTAGTTATTAAAAGTATTATGTTAACTATAGGTATCGAAAAGTCTTAGACATGAGTCCTAAGTAAAGTGCCTTTAATTAAGGAGATATTTTAGTGCAGTGTGACTAATGGTTATATGGTAAGAAAGCAATATTTAAGACCATAAATTATACTAGAAGACTTTTGGAAGTTCTCTTGATTATACTAATCAGTTGTTAGCATTGTTAATGTTTTTAAGATTTTTATAGCATCCTTATTATTTAAGATGTTTTGTCAAGTGATGAATTATTATTTTCACAATGACTTGTGAAGTATGTTGGATGCTTGATCAAGATAATGGTAAGCTCAATGTGAATGAATTTGTTTTATAAAGTGAATTATATCAAAATGTGTGTTTGGTGCGTATGATTGTTATTCATGTTGCCATGGCTTCAGTATTGTTGGAATGCTTACCATGTTTTGAAAATTTCTTTGTTTACTAAATAAAGTGGGCTGGGTGGTTAAAGTTTTAAAAAGGGGCTGTGCTTGTGAAAGTTGTATTTATGTGGAAACACTTTGTTGTTGAGAATAATTAAAGGACTTGCATTATAGTCAGTTTCAAAGAATTGCGTGGGCTATGCGTTCTGGGTTTCCAAAGATTAACCTTTGTATTACAGGTTAATATTATCCTGACAAGGGTAAAGTATATTATAAACTTTAATGTGTCCCAGGAACCTAAGTGTTTAATGGGTATGCACCCGTATTGAGAAGGAATCAATGATTAGCAACTAAAGAATACCCTAAGAATGGATTTTAATCCCTTAAGTGAAGTGTTGTGAATTTCTATGGGTTTAAACCCTAAATAGTGTTTTAAAAAGAACTTCAGTTTTATTTCTACTACGAGCTGCAAAAAGCGATGTCTTACACTACACTACTATTATGTCCTTATTATTTGAGTGTTATTAAGTAATGTATGACACGCAAATGTTTTGGGTTTTAAGAGTATTAGTGATTCACCGAGTATGTGCCTTGCTCATCCCCTCTTTTTCCCCTTTTTCTGGGTTCGGAGTAAGTTCTCTGTTCATGGAAGAACAATTCTTTTACTTGTTATTATATGTTGGACGATGTTGATGCATTGCCTCATTTTATTCTAATGCTCCTCTTGTAATTTGGTCAATAAGAACCTTTATCTTTTGGACTTGTAATGTTGTAATGCATTAATAGTTTGGCTTTGTTAACCTCCTTAGGCTCAAGACCACCTACCCCCTCCCCGAAGATGTTGTACCATTTCGTTAAGTATGACATAAGTTGGTCGATATCCGGATGTGTAACCCGTGAAGACTTTGTTTATTCCTTTGAACCTGTTTAGTAGTTAATTTTTATTTGGTGATGTATACTTCGAGCTGGTAGCTCATGGAGTAAGTGACGTAACTATTGTCAATATATTTTATATGTTGACTTATTTCAATTATTGCTTAGTGCGGCTTTTTAAGCGAGACCTAACGTATTTCCTTCAAAGAAAAATTTTCGTTCTTTATTGTGTTGTGAACCCTTTAAGGACCGTTTTCAACTTTTAATTTAACCTTAAGGATTCCATAATGGAATCGTGGTGATGTGATATTCTCCCTAGGGAAGGAGGGGTGTTACACATAGTCTCTAAGGGTCTTTCTTTGCTCATCTCACCCATCATCCTAGGGTTGGGGTTGGCCGCTTCTTGCTCCTTTTTAATCTTTCACTGCCTCTTCAATTTATGAAAAGTCTATTCAATCTCTGGGTCAAACTCAAAGAGTGCTTTAGAACTAGGGGACTTGTGCATAAAATGGAAGGCAACCTACACATAATCTAAGCACACCAAAAATGGTAAAATGAAAATACAAAATGAAAAGAAAATACTTAGTCAAATCTATAACGGTAACTCAATATCCAAATTTATTCCCCGACAACGGCGCCAAAAACTTGATCGCTACCTGAAGTGCACGTTATTGTAGTATATGTCAATGTCGTCCCATAGAGACTAGATTAAATTACTAAGTATTCCTTTGAAGGGCTTTCCAAGCGGAATCAATGCTGGTTTTAGATTATAGTTGTCAAACTCTAAATCAACAAGTCTAACTTCAAAAATATCTAGGGGTAGCATCACCTAATTATGTGTCGATTTAACAAGTCAAACAAACACTTTTCATCCTCTCGATTGATTCAATGGTCAATAATGCTAGAGAATTCTCAACTTTCTTTCAAAAAGAAGTGAATTAACTTGATTAAACTAATTATTAATTCTCATTAGACATTAATCAAACCAAGTTTTGGTATATGATTATCAATAGACCACTCAACTCATAATCTTTTCTTAAGCGATTATTTAATCGAGTTAAATCCTAGTTTTTCCAATACTAACTTCTCCTTTCGGTACTTTGATCGAGCATCTAAATTAAATGCAAGAAGTTGGCTAAAAATCACACAATAACATTCAAAATCCAGGGACTAGATTGAAACAGTCAAGCATGATTCCAATTGCAAAATTATTTAAACTAGTAAAGTCAACAACATCACTTTGGTTAAGCAAACCCCTAGATAAAGAAAACTACTCAACCATTATCGAAATCAACTAGGTAAAGATCTCTACAAACTTAATCTAAACTAGGAGAAAATTTAAAGGAAAAGAGAAGGGAAAAGCTTAGTCTATTCTCCCAGATGATGATCTTTCAATCCTTCTTCGGAAAGCATGGAAACCTTACTTGATCTTGCTTCTTGCCTTGCTTCAACCCTCTCAATCGATGATTTTGAAGGTGGATGATGATGGATGTTAAGCTTGTCGAGGGCTACAAATTTAACCACTACTTCGGTTATTAAATACTTTTTATAGCATAGGGAAGTAGGGATCGATCCACGAGGAAAGATTGCTGTAAAAGGCTAGCTTAATCCTAAATAACTTTACTAATCTAATTTATTAAGTCTAATCTTAATAATTCTAAAATAATTAAAATCTAATGAATAAAAATCTAAAAAAACACCCAATGATGCTCCTAAATATTTTGGTTTATATTCTAGAAGCAAAACAGTAAAAAGCTTTCCTAAATAATTTAGAAAAATAAAATCAGAATAGTAACTGAAATTCTAATTAAAAATCAAAACAGCAGATAATAATCAGAAAATAAATATTAAAAATGTCAAACAGTAACCTAAAATATTATACTTCAGGTCTATGAGCTTATAAACTCTAAATTGCATCTACTTTATTTCAGAAAAATCAGATCAGAAAATTAGCACAGAATATTCAGCAGAATAATTAATCTAAAATCAGAAATAAAATAATCAGCATAAATATAAATACGAAATTAATCAAGAAAATTACCCTAATCCTAGGACACAATTTTCTGGACTTAACAACACCTAAAAATCTTAAATTAAAATTAAAAATCGAAATTTTCAGAATTAATAACCTAAAAACCTGCACATATCAATTTCACAAAATAATTCTGAAAAATTATCAAATAACTTCCAAAAATCACGAAAGTAAATATGGACAGACTAGGACACTATATAAACTCTAGGAACTGACAAAAATTGAAAAATAACAAGAATAACTATTTTTAGTCTACTTTCTAAGAAACCGGTAATTAGATACTAAAACTGAATATAAATCAATCTAAAATTATAACCACTCTAAAAATCAAAATCTAAGCTATCTAAAATTATCTAGCACTCCTAAAAGACTATAACACTCCTAAAAGACTATACTTTTGGGGGGGGTTGATTGAATTTATTTTTAAGCTAATAAAAATAGAACAAAAATTATATAATCTCAATCCACCATGCAAATTAATATTCATCATTAACACACAAGTTAATTTCATTCATGAGTTAAACTGTAGAAGAGATCCACCAGCGGTTCTTCCCCGTTTCTCCTTAGATTCTAGTTTACTTAGGTCCAGCCCTAATATAAACTCTACTAATTTGATAATTCTTACACCAGCGCAAGAATTTAATCAAACTAGAGCATTAAGAATTAGAAAAACATCATTTAACACTTTGCAATCAATTTACCAGTAAATCAATTTAACAAAGATCTAAAGCGATTACCTAATTAAAAGAGAAGGGTTTGAGCCATCCATGATTAATTAGGGTGATACCTAAACATAAAAGATTATAACTTTTACGTATTATAATCTTCTAAACTATCAATCCAAATTGTATTAAATCAACTAGCTTGCATTCTAATCGATTCAACACAAATTTCATAAACGATAAACGTTAATCGCTAAAGAATCATGAATATAAATCAACTAGACATTAAAGCATAAAGCTTGTTTCAAAATAATAAATTTAGCATGGCTTCAAGAAGATTATACTAAGTATAAAAAAATTACTCGCTCATATTAAAAGTAAAATTACACAAATTAACCAAATACTTCATGTTTAATAATGAACTAAACTAAAATAAAATAGAGTAAGATAACTAAAGCAATAGCAATAAGAAAATACTCCAATGGCCGTGAGTGATGATGATTGCCGTGGGGTGATGGTGTGTGACGATGAGAATTGATGGTGGTGGTCGAAGAGGTGTGATGGTTAGAGGTTAGGCGTGGCTGGTGCTGAAGGAAAAGATGGAGAAGAGCTGAAGTAGCGTGAAGTGTAGGTTGGTGATGACAGTAATGGAATGATGGTGATGCGTGGGGAGATGATGATGATGATAGAGGAAGAAGAAGGCACGGTGATATTGGAGGGTTAGGCGTGGGAAATTTGTGAGGTGGTGCGTGGCTTGTAATGAAGGTGGTCAGAGATGATTATTGTGATGGTGATGGTGATATATATAGGGAGGAAAGGAGGGGGATTAGGGTTAGTAATTAGGGCTTTCTTCATCTCTTCCTTAGACTTCTACTCCTCCAAGACTTCTTGTTTTCTTCCAACTCTTAAAACCCTATCCCAATTAAATAATTATGGAAATAATATTTTTCATAAATTATTTATTGGACCGTCTTTTCAGCAAATCGTGTAAAATTGAAGTTTCGACGTCTTGTCTTCTCATTTATTTTATTAACGCCCATCCTAAAAAATATATAAAATAAAATAAATTAGATGCAATAATGTATAAAATATAATCAAAATAATTAATAAAACGATGCATGATTTTTGGCTTAACAATGGAGTTGTGATATGATGATGGATAGATGATTCAAGAAGGTAGAAAAACCTAACTTTTGTCACGAAAATCACAACTATAACCTATCAAAACGCTCAAGAACATTATAGTTGTGGAGAAATTAGATAGCCAAGAGGGAGGGGGAGCACCACGATTTATCTATAGGGCCCACCGCAGACCGTGGTGGCCACTAGTCGCGATGCTCCTTTTTGTTTTACCTCGTTGCTTCTCTAAGATCGTCCTAGACTGTGGTACTGGCCACAGTATGTCCATATGAGTGTCTATGGGCCTCTTTTTTAACCTTTTTTTATCCACAAGGACTCAAAATCTTGATTCCATTAACGTGCTTTGGGTTCGCAAGGTCAAAATCTACAAGCGCTCCTTAAACAAGTGAAACCAAGCACAATAGTAGAAATAAAGGTGTAAATCATACCATTATATTAATCCCCTAAAGGGACTGCCAAACACTCATAAAATTCTATACAAATATGACATTCATCAAAGCTGACCCCCTCCCTCTCTTTCCCTTTTCCCCCAGGTTGTTGAAAAGACAAGTGGAAGTTGTTGGTTTATTGAGTTGATTTCTCTTAGGCGTCTGAGTGTTTGCTATCAAGGAAATTATTTGTATCTATCCTTAGATTAATGAGTTTAATGATGTAAAGTGATGTAATTACAAGTCTCCTAGGCAAATATGAATCTGATTATAGACTCCATGTATTACTACTTGTCTAATGGTTGCTCTGAATAGTCGTACGACCAATCATCTAGATAGTTATTCGTTTTCATTTGGTTGGAGTTGAATTGTTTCTTAGATGTGAACCCTAATGCTTTGGATGTGTAATTCGTCCAATTATAACCTTTAGTTCTTTCTTTTATTTAACTTTGCAATTTATGCACTCCGGGCATGTGGCCCATAGAGTTGAGGTCTCCAGCATGTAGCTATCAAACTTATTTAGAGATGTCCTTTATGTTTTTATTATTACAGATACCTAATGTATGGCTATAAGCCTAAGTTGTGATCATTTTTTAAGTGGAACTCTATTTGTTTTTGTTCCAAAATTTAAGAAATCGTTAACATCCCTAGCACTATGGTTGGGGGGTTGTTATAGATGGCATCAAAGCATGGTTATGCAACCACTGGTCGCAACCTAAGTCTTGCATTTCATATAACTATCTGGATATTTTTTTAGTGACAATATGGCATATTGTGTACCTTTAGGCATAAATGTGTTTCCGATGTGCTAGCCGTTATGACTAAGTGATTGTTGTGTGATTAGAGTGGGTCAATCAATTGAGAAATTGAGCTATGTGCTAGAGTATGGCCTAAATGACTTGTGATCATGTGAGTTAGCTAAGTGTTGTCTTTATTACTAATTGTTTATATGCATGCATTTTGTACACATACTTAATGTATGTTAGGTTTTAAACTCGAAAGGTTGGAAATTGTAAGCTCATAGCCCTTAGCCCATTCTTTGTCCTTATGTATGATTTGCTCTTTGAGCCTTATAATGAATTGAGCATCTGTACTCAAGCATTGGTAGAAAGGAGGCTAGAAACGGTTAAGATATTTTTTCATTTTCAAAACCCAAAAATTTTGGAATGTTAAAGTCTTTTCTAATTATCGAGTTAAGTTTTGCTCTCCTACTTGAAAACGTGTATCCGTTTTATGATAATGATGGTTGTAGACTTATGAATATGCATTCGTATATGTGATTCAATGCTTCTTGAAGGGCATGCATGCTGAGATATGTACGTCATGGAATTTGTTAATGATAAACCACTAGGAAAGAGATTAGAGCTTACCTTCTATTTTTGAAAACCCCATTAGATGGTATCTTTTTTCTGTAAATTCAAAATTGTTTAAGGAGAATGAGATTTTGATATGCATGCATGCAAATCTTCGGGAAAGTGGTGGAATCCTACCGACTATTACATAAGTGTTGTCCTTGTCATTCATACTGTTGTTGTTAATTATACGTTGTCGCTGTTGTTTTGTGCATCGTTAGTGTTGTTTATATGATGTATTTCCCACTCAACTTCATGAAATCATTACTACTACCAAGTCAATTATATGCTATGCTTTGTGTCATATGGGTTGCTATTTTTTTGTGGGGCTAGCAACATTCTAGGTTAACTAAACCCTAGTATACCTTAAAAGAAAAAGGGAGGAAGAACCTAGCAGACTATGAAATTGTCACCCCTATATATGTCTCCTATCACAATGAATGATCCATACATTACCAGTGCTTGCCTAAGTATTAATATGAAGTTCAAGAGATAGGACTCCCTATAGGTGGTTGAACATTCCTTTCTTACTGTGAGGGCTTTTGGTCCCCACGACCCTCGATAGGATAGATTTATCTTATAGACTATCTAGGCATACCTACATGAGCATTAGTATTTTGCCTTAGCTTGAAACAATTATTAGTTGTGGAAGCCTACCTTTTCGATGAGTTAAGTGTCTGCATAACTACCAACTAAATAAACCTTAGCTTTGATGTTTCCCTGTCATTATCCAAAACACAAACTCCTAGTGATAAAGTTATTTCATATAGTGAGATAAGCTACGAGTTACATCCTAAGAACATAGAGTTGTTCTTCATGACTAACCTCTGAACACCCTTTGGCATAGAGATCTAGGAGGTCGAGCTCCTAGAAATGTTCAAAGTACAAAACACAACAATTTAATGGCACCAGTGACCTATATGAGCACATTGATGCATATTTAATCTAGATATATTTGCAATCATCTATAATATCCGAGGAATTTTAATCAGAGTTAACCATCAAGGTTTTGATTTTATCAACTATGTTTCATTATACTAACTATATTAGACAAAAATTCTGGGTGTTAATTAAGTCTATTAATTTGCATTGAATAATTTATGAAATTTTGTGATTTATCATGTGATTCTGTAAATGTAGTGGGTATAGTTATATTTAGGCTAAGGCAAGATTTTGTGAGACCAGTAAGGTGTATTAGATCATTAGTTGTTGGAATCAACTGGATCTAGATTGCTTAGGCCCAAAATCATCATGTGGATTACTAAGTTGAAAAAAAAAAGGAAAAGTCTGGCCAAAAAAAAAAAAAAAGCCAAGTGCCTCTTCTACATTGCAAGCCACGACATTTTACCTATATAACATTTAGCTCACCTTCCTTAAAACTCCAAGCCCTACACCTACCATTCCCATTCAACCTCCCAACATTTCTACCCTAGTTAGAGAGAGAAGGGAGGAAAGTGACGTCAACAGAGGAAGCCAACAAGAATAGCAGCAACCACGGCAAGACGCGGAGGGGAATTCGAGTAGCAGAGGTAGGCAAAGAGAGATAAACCAAAACCGAGCAACCAAGGAGGAAGTGGCGAATCCAATGTTGATTTTCGCACACATTAGCCATAAACGGGTCCTTGAGCTTGATTGAGGTGGATAATTATGAATTCCCTATCTACTATTAATTTTGAAATGATTTTCAAAGTTTGAATAGCTTTGGCAATGTTAGAGTTTGAAATATGAATTTGGGGCTGATTGTGGACTTATGTAGGAATGAATTCTTTGAGGAATTGGATGCACTAAATGAGGTTATTGGGTTGATTGAATGTGATTTTGAGGTTAATGTAGAGTGGTGTTGTGATAAGGAAGACCGAGGAATCAAGCGATGAATTGTGGTAATTATAATTCTGTAGTTTAAGCCAAGAATGTCATTTTCATGTTCAATCTATTATAGTTAGTTAACGAGTTATGAAAACAGCATTGTCAATGTGTTTGAGTATACTTTGAAGTTGGTGGAATAGGTGTTCTATGTTATGGAAAGCAAATTTGACAATAGGGAACCCCTGCTAGTCGATTCTACCGCTCGGCCCAATAGTAGACCGATTTGTGAACCGAGCAGTGGTTGCCCCAGTGTAGCTGTGTTGTCCTATGTTCTGCATGTGTATGTGTGTGTGTTATTGATTGTAGGGAGAGCAGGGCTACTGACCGGTTTAGCATCCACCTCAGTTGTGGGTTGAGGTGGTGAATTGGATAAAAGCTTACCCCAATTCAGCCTATCCTTTCGTACAGATCGGTGTGCGTAAAATAGGTGCGGCGTTCCTAGCGAAAATTGGTGATTTTGATTATTACAGAAGTGCCTTTTGCTTTCAAGATATTTAAACTAGCAGTTTTATGGATACCCTAGATGGACATTAATATATAAAATTTCCTAAAACCGGTTAGCATAAACTCATTTATTTATTACGGGATTGCATCTAAAAGAGTTAAGCCGAACTTAAAGCTAATCATGTGAACAAAAGGGCCAAAACCTTTCTTTCTCTTCTAAATGAATGGGCCCTATTTCAAAGGAGCTTAATAATAGTCGATTCTTAAAATGAAACTTGAAATCTTTTTCAATAAACATTCTAAGAATTAGTTTACTATCATGTATGATTATAAGTGCTTTAGAACATGTCTTACAACCAAGTTGCACTTGTGATGTTTTAGGCTAGGAGGATTGTACTTATTATGTAGAACTCAGTCTCGAGGGTAGACCTGAAGATCTCAAATTAAGCTAGATTTCGAGTTGTAACTACCCTGATGAGGCTAGGAGGCCATTGACTTTGGGAGGCCTCGGAGATACAAAATGCCATGAGTTGTAATGCTCACTAAAAGAGAGCATTGACTTGTGAATCCAATGCCCTGGAAAGAGACTTTACATGACATGAATTCAAAGCATACTTACTCTGAGCTATACTTTGAATTGTTTATGAAAGAGTGAGGACTCTTCAAAAGGACTTCAACTCAGTTGAAACTAGCCTTTTTTGTATAAAACATCTCTACATTGATTCAGTTTGGTTTAAACTAAGGTTTTAAGGCCCTTTTCAAGTGCCATTATCACTCCTATGTTGCAAGGGAATTGTGTTAGTGCCTAAATAAAGCCCATAGTGTCTAAGTATTAAATTGAAGTTGAATGATTTACCTTCCCGCTCTTGGGTACTATTAGAGACCACTTAGGTGTTGTTAACCTATGCTTGCCTAATATACTATTATTAACTAAAAACCCCATTAGAATGCTACTTATTGTATGTGTGCAACTGTTTTTGATTTTTGGGATGTAGATTATCCATTGAGCATGTGCTAGCTCACCCTCTCCCTCTATGCCTCTTTTTCCTCTAGGTTCTTCACAAGACAAGTGGCAGTTATCGATTCACTGAGTTGATTTCTCTTAGGTGCCTTATTATTAGGCGTTAAAGGAAATATTTGTATGTATACTTAGATATCATGAGTTTAACGATGTAAAATGATGTAATTACAAGTCTTCTGGGCACATGTGAATTTGTTTTTGAGTCCATGTATTACGTGTTATCTAGTAATTACTCATGGCTATGTGCCAACCATTTGGATGGTTCTTTATTTTCATTTGGTTGAAGTTGAATTATTTCTGGGATGCCCAGTGCTCCAGATGTGTAATCTATAGAGTTATAACTTTCAATTTTTTCTTTTATTTAACTTTGCAATTTACGTACTCCGGTCATGTGGCTCCCAGAGTTGAGGTCTTCAACGTGTAGCCATCGAGCTTCTCTAGGGATGTCCTTTATGTTTTTGTTATTTTTTGTGCCTAATGTTCAGTTATACACTTAAGCTGTTGTCAATTTTATGCGGAACTCTATCCATTTTGTTCCAAAATTTAAGAAATCGCTAACATTAATAGCCTAAGGGTGGGAGCTGTTACACCATCTCTCTCAAAAGTTATGATGTGTAGATACTTTCTTGCTACACTAAAGGGAGCAGCACAATCCTAGTTTAATATGTTGTCCCAAGATCAATCAGGTCCTATGATGACACTTCCACTAGTTTTTTCAGAAGCCACTTTATTAGAAGTAGAAGAACTCCCAAGTCAGCTGTAAAACTAATGAAATTAGCCTAAGAGACTAAGAGTACCTGACCAAATATATGGATAGGTTCAATCTTGAGAAACTCTTTATAGAAGCCTTTAAGCTGGATGTGGCCTTAGTTTCCCTCACAAACAAGATTAAGCATAAAGGCCTTAGTGAAAAGTCCATCATAGAACAACCAACCACCTTAGAAGAGGCCCAAAGAGGTAGAAAGGTGTATACAATTAGAAGCTATCATGTGAGGTACTAGGAGCCTTAAAGAGGTATCTAAAAGGGATGGAAAAAAGGCCTGTCAAAAAAGACCTAAAAAAAAAGAAAAGAAAGAAAAGGCCTTTAAGATAGACAACAACAACAATTAGTGTGGGTCCCACTTACGCGGGGTCTGGAGAGGTTCATATGTAAGCACCCTCACCTTTCTGGGTATCATTACCCACATAGAGATCCTAATGGAGATTAGGATTAAGTACAATAGATAATACTAAGTTTCTTAAGTAGAGGCCTAAGAACAAGGATAAGTGATGTGCATTCCATAAGGATTATGGGCATGATATGGAATACTATCAGGAGTTTGATAAAGTATTCCACGGACTGGTTGAGAAAGGGAAGGTGGAATAGGCCTCAAAAAAAGAGAAGACATCCAGATAAGAGAAGTTCAGATGAAGATGACTCTCAAGCTACACCCTTTAGGGGCAGTATCCATGTTATCTTAGGGGGGCACTCAAGGTCGGGCTATCAGATAGGGTCTTCAAAAGTTATCTGAGAACTCCAAGGCAACCAACCTTAGGAGTAAACCAGGTAACTATGAACTCTCTGCCTAAGGGCTTCATGAAGGCACTAAACCTATATCCCATCCCTATGGTGACCCAATGGTTATCAAGCTGACACTACCCAACAATAAAATTATTAGGTACTAGTTGATACTGGGATGTCCATAAATGTCATGCTCTATGATTGTTTTCTAAAGCTTGGATTGTAGGAGAATGATATATCTACAACACTTTTTTTTTCATCATGGGTTTAATAAGGCACATCCCATATCCAAACAAAATGATCAAACTATGCACCAAAGTGGGAACCAAGAAGGAAAGACCATCCAAGTAATGGTAGATTACATTATCATGGATGTGCCCTTTTCCTCTAATTTAATTGTGAGTAGACCACTCCTAAACTCTTTGAGAACGACACTCTCTACCTACAACCTAAAAATGTAATACGTGGTAGTTGATGGCTCTGTAGAAAGGATTATAGAAGATCAGAAGAGTGCAAGGGAGTGCCATATAGCTATCTTAAAGGCTATAGTCCCTCACTCAGAATATGAAGGGGGGAATAGCCTGAAAGAGCAACAAAGAATAAGCACAAAGCAACCACAGGTTAATGTCACCTGAGCCTCTGAGCTTGAAAATAAGGGCAGTAAAAATAGCCTAAGGTTTTACTATAAGAGGTACTCCTAGCCCAAGATCAGTTCAGGATAGTACAAATTGGTGTGAACATGGAACCAACCTTCTAGAAAGCATTGATATCTTTGCTTATGCAGTGTGTAGATGTGTTTGTTTATGTAGAATTAGAGTTGCTAGGAATGGACCATGATATTATGGTTCATAAGTTGGTTATAAATCTTCAAACAAAGTCTGTAACGCAAAAAAGGAGACACTTTGCACTTGACAGAAATTAGGCAGTGTTAGAAGAGGTGCATAAGTGGCTAGATGTAGGATTCATTAAAGAATGCTAGTACCTTCACTAGTTAAAAAACCTATTGTTCGTGAAGAACCCCTATTGTTCGTGAAGAATATGTATGGCTTGGATAGACCTAAACAAGGCTTGTCTTAAAGATTGATTCGTACTTCCCAAGATTGATTAATTTGGTGGACTAAACCAACGAATATGGTTATCTTACATTTATGATGCCTACTCTAATTTTCACCAAAATACCTATGTTGGAGCAAGATCAAAAGTATACAACCTTCGCACCAAGGTTGTTCTATTACAAGGTTATGCCATTTGGACTCAAGAATGCCAGTGCTATGTACCAGCAACCAATCAACAAACTCTTTAAAGGGTAAATTCGAAGAAATATGAAAGTGTACATCTTGTCAAGTCCAACACTTTAAATAAGCACCTTCTTGATCTTGAGAAAACTTTTGGTACTCTAAGAAGGTTTAGAATGAAGCTGAAACCCAAACTGTGTGCCTTTTGGATATTAACAAACAAGTTTCTGATGTTGTAATCAATAAAAGAGGGATTGATTACAGATTTTGAAAAAGTAAAGTCAATTCTGGACATGCCAAGCCCTAGAACTATGAAAGAGGTTTAGAAACTAACCGGATCCCAGGAAGATTTGTTTCTAACTACACAAAAATGTCTCCCATTATACAAGTGCTTGACGTTAATCAAAGACTTTAGTTTGATTGAAGAAGTAAAGGAAGCTTTTAAACAACCCAAATAGTATTTATCTAAAATGCCCTCCCCATCTAGCGGAAGCTCTAGAGACGATCTTTACATGTACTCGTCAGCTTAGAAGTTGGTTCTAAGTGTGGTGTTAGTAAAAGAGGAAGACAGTATATAGATTTCTATCTACTTTGTTAATTATGTCCTGAGAGGTTAAACACACAATAACCCAAACATAGAGAAATTAGTCCTTGCCTTCATCACGGTAACATGAAAGTTGGGACCCTACTTTGAAGCATATCCAGTTAAAAATTGACGGATCAACCACTAAAGAAAATGATACAAAAGTATAGCTATTCGGAGAGAATGTTCCACTGGGCAGTGGAGTTATTAAGGTTTGATATAGAGTGTAGACCTAAGACAACAATCGAAACACAAGTCTATTAGACCTTTTATCAAATGGATCCTCCACACAAAATACGTTAGGGACTGGACTAATGTTAATGTGTCCAAAAGGAGAGAATTTTTGTTTACCCGAAGGTTTGCATTCTCGACTACAAATAATTACACAAAGTATGAAGTCTTCATGCCAGGTTTGGAGATATGCGCCCTAGAGGTTAATCATATCAAGGTTTTCAGTGACTCATAGCTGGTGGTCAGTCAGATCAAAGGATTGTTTGATGTTGAATGTACCAAATGGTGAAATACCTAGCTAAGGTCAAGGAATCCACCAAAGACTTACTATAACCTAGGATAACTCACATAGTTAGATTAGAAAACCATCAAGCTGACGTATTGAGTAAGTTGGCAAGTTCATTACGAACTTACTTTGGAAATTAGTCTTTTGGGAAGTCATGAACCACAGAAGCATAAACCTGGAAGAGGTCTATGTGATAGATGTGGATAACTCTTGGATTGCACCAACTATAGATTACATGGAGAATGTGAAGCTCCTAGATAACCGAAAAAAGCTGGAAAGCTAAGAAGAAGAGTAATATGGTACTAGTCATTTTAAGTTGAACTATACAAAAGATGGTATGAGAACCCCTATTGAAGTGTGTGACTAATGAAAGAACAAAATACATGCTGGATAATATCTATAAGGGAGACTATGGATCATATGTAGGGGTAGAATGCTAGCAGAAAAAGTGAAGAGAGCAGGATTCTACTAGCCTACCCTGTCCAAAGATGCACTAGACTATGTAAGAAAATATGACGAGTGCCAGTTTTACTCCTTAAAGATACATATATCGGCCACAAATCTATGTACAAGTATGTAGCCTATCCACTTTGTCAGGTCGGGAAGGTCATCCTGGGCACCTTTCCTCAAGCTGCAAAATAAGGAAAGAACTTGTTGGTAGCAATGGACTACTTTACAAACTGGGTAGAAGCTGAGTTGGTGCCTAGTATCACATAACAAAAAGTCATATACTTCTTGTGAAAAAATGTGATCACAAGGCATGGGCTTTCTTGATCCATCACTGTCGATAATTGAAGGCAATTCATTAGCAAAAGAATGAAAGAATAACATGAAGATTTACGAAATTCCCTCTATAACAGTCTAGTTGTAAGACCTTATACTAAGGGACAGGCAGAAGCCACTAACAAGCAGATAATCTACGACTTAAGGATGAAAATTGAGGGTGTCAGGGGAACTTGGGTTGATAAGCTACCTAGGATCCTATGGTCTTTAAGGCTAACTATGAAGACTTTCACAAGTAGAACACCCTTCATGCTTACATATAGCACAGAATCCCTAACACTTATAAAAGTTGATGAAGCCAACGTGAAGGTAAAAGGGTATGAGGAAATACAGAATGAAAGAGCATAGAATGAAGCCCTTGATTTATTACCAGAGGTAAGGGAAGAAGCTAAATGAGGACTAAGCTATGCAAACCTAGAATCACCAGGCCATACAAGGAAGGGCGAACCAACGACCCTTAAAAACTTGTGATATAGTCTAAAGAAGCATGGAATTAGTTAAAAAGCTCATCTAAGGAACTTGGGACCAAACTAGAAAGGACCATACAGCATTAAGGAGGAAGTATCCTAGATACCTGTAAACTTCTCACACTAGGAGGCAAAGAGGTTCCAACCGCTTAGCATGCAGATAATCTTAGATGCTGAATTCCATTGATTGGTTTGCCACTTTGACTTCTAAAAATGTGAAGAATCAACTAGCTCTTCTTATTACGATTATGTGTGTTTTTATTATCAGGATTTCATTAGCTCATTCATGCCATCAACCAATCCAACCCAACTAATGCCAGGGAGATACTAATCTTTTATATAGATGGTGAAGGGATAATTACAGGTAGGAAAAAAATAGCCAGCTTGATGTATGCTTGTACACTGTAAGGTTAGACATATGTTATTTGAAGATTAATTCCATATTCAATTCACAAAGAACACACGACAGCAGAAAGAAACTCCACCAGTGCATCAGGAAAGGGCGAATGCTTATATCATTTCGCTAGGCTCAAAATCCCCAACTCAATGCTTTACTTATACAAGTTGTTCACTCTACAATTCCCTAAGCATAGCACTGTGTATTTTGCCCTACTCAAGGCATAGATAAAGCGGCTTGCATAATTCCCTATGGCCTGCTGATGCTTCATCTCTACGTGAAAGTTAAAAGGTGAAATATTTGTCAGATCTTCACGGTCTATTGTCTAATTGTAATCATTGGACTCCAGTGAAATATGCCTAATGTTCTTAACCATCCAATTAGTAGCACCCTTTCTTGCACGAGTCATGGCATGAATTGTCTCTTAAGACTAATGTTGAGTCTCATTTACTCTACTGAAGTGTGTGTATTAAAATCTTATCATAAATCCAAAATTTTTGCCTTTCTCCTTGGGTCATAAGATATAAGATAAACAATTGTTGATCATCCCATCATTAGGTTGAAACTAAATAGGCCAGCTGGGCATAGCTTTTGAAATTAGATTATTAAGTTCGCCTAGACTACACTGCCTTTGGGAGGTCAGGCTTGATGATTCAAGAAAGCTCCAAACCAATCTTTAGCAAAAAGAAAAGATTTTCTATTTCCAGGTTTTTACAAGTAACTTTTGTCTATAGTGAATTACCGCAATTGAGCATCGAGATGCTTTACTACACGAGATGCTTTCTGAAAGTCTTGAACTCTCTCTTACAGTTAAGACTTCAATAATTTCAGAAGACTTGTTCACTTTAAGGCACGAAGAGCAGATAAGAGAACTGTGATAAGAGAGCAATTATTATCCATTCCTTAACTTAAGAAGTAAAGAAATAAATTACCTTAGATGATTAGAATAAGTTAGTTTCTTTCCTATTATTTAATTAATTAATTTGGAAACGTGTGAGTATTTTTTTTGTAATTGTGTGTAATGTAATAGGGCATAAATATGAAAGACAGGTCTTAATGAATATGGAGGTATTCGCAAAAGGAAACAAATTACTCAATGGGATCTACAGCCACAGGCAAGGGAAGCATCACATTTGACACTTAAAGAAGGTACAACCCAACAATGAAATACATTAGCAGTAGAAAAAGCTAAAGTTAAGAAATTGTAACATTCCAAATAGGAACTTACTATATGTAGATTTCCACTACAAGATGCCTATTTTGTAAACCCACTAGGTAAGTTCTGTGACTAATGGAAGAATTTTGCATTTTTCTAGGATTAATACTTTAAATTCTAGTTAAATTAATACCAAGTAGATTCTACACTCCCTTGTGTTTAAATTTGTACTATGCATTATTTAATATGAGTTTCAACAAGAGAATTGCATATAATGTACCCAAAGATAGGTCACTCAATTGAGTTAAGGCTGAATTAAGACTTATGAGTAGTAAGATGCCTAAGATTAAATCAAGAAATTTTAATATGAAATTGATAACAGAAATCTCATACAGATGAATTAGTACTTATGAGGAACCAAAATTCTACTAAATAAGGCACATAAGACTTAAATTCACGAAACTATTCTAAACGAATACACTTCATAACACAATTTCTTAATAATAAGGCTGGTCAATAAGCCCTTCTTCCTTTAGGATGTGGACAGACGTTTAAGCTTTGATCCAAAGCTAAGGAGCTTGCGTTTGACTAGAAAACTTCTTTAAAAGAGTAAGTAAAAGTTAGAAAGCTTAGAATGGGCATAATAAAACTAGGCATAGGCATTAAGCACAAAATTTTCAGACATGGATACAGTACAGGTTTACAAAATCCACTTTAGAAATCAAAGAAACCCAAAAAATATTTTGCATACATTATGAAGTGCGTTGACAATCGAATGAAAAGATTCTTATATACTCTTATTCACAGAGTATAACCCTAAGAGGTTACGGTTGTAACTTAAGATTAGAGCCAAAGAAAAAAGAAAAAAACCCATAAAAAGAAAAAATAGAGACGAACATAAGACACATATAATGAAGCAAAAATAAGGTTCTTCATTAATTAATTGAATTGCGTCATGTACAAAAATTTATTGAGATCCATAATGCATGGGGAGAAAAAAATCAAAGTATCGGAGGACAAGAAGAAGAAAAAAGAAGAAGATCGAGGCCTTCGGCAGATAAAGAGTCTCTGATTTTCATACTCTTTTAAGGCCCTGAGAGGGAGCAGACCCAGCAAGAATGCTTGTGCCAGGAGTTACGTTGTTACAAAGGAAGGTCTCTTTTTTTGGTGATAATTCTAATTGAAGCAGCCTCCATTATCTTACTCTCTCTTCTCATTTCCTCTAAAGCCAAGAAGATATTCTCTCAGCGCTCCTCTTCTTTTCTTCTTATTTCTCCTCTTATCCTCCACCTCTAGCCGAAGCCTCCTAAGTCTCTCTTCAACTTCTTCCAAATACTCCTTCCTAGAGTGGGTAATTCCCCTAAGGTTTGATAAGGTGGAGCTAGAGAAAGAATGGAGGTCTTCATCCAACAAAGAGCCTAGAGAGAGGTTCATGTTAGAGAAAGAGTGAGAGTTGTCATCGTCATTGTCTTCACCAACAATGACTCTATTAGTTCCCTATCTAAATTGTTAGAGGAGAAAGAAATTCCATCCACTGCCATACTATAGAAACATTCTCCAGTAGGAACTACCCTTGGAGAAACAAATATGGGGTTAGTGTAAGGGAAAATGAATAAGGATCAGGATAAGGATAAGGACAATTGGGAGGAAGGGTGGAACATCAACCAAATCCCTAAAGATGTGGGGAGTGTCCTACTACCTACAAAGGCAATATGTCAAAATGGCCAACCCATCCCTTTCTTCAGCAGCAATTATGGGACATTAACCAAGGTGCCCTACAATGTCAAAAGCCTACCATGCCCTGAGCAGGACCAGTCTTATATGATACTAGCCCTCAAGTGATTATAAACGCTTTTCACTCTGGCAAAGCCATAGAAGCATAGGTTATTAACAACGTTAATCCTAAAGAGATGCATGTATATCCTCATCTCTTCTATTCCCAAAATCTCCTCCATGTTATCCCAAATGACAGAATTAGTCAACACCCTCTTGTACGGGTTTGGAGGGAAGAGAGCCATGCACTGGTGCGTCTAGGTACATCTCTAGTCTCTATTGGTGTGATCCATTGATGTGTAGAAATGGTATAAGAAGAAAGAGATTAAAAAAGCCTTGAAAAGCTTTGTGTAGTCTAAAAAGTGGAATTGACAGACACTTGTTTAAGAACCTCGAAAAGGGCTAATAGACTTGAAGAGATTGAAACCAAAAATGCTAAATGTATATCAAAAATTAGGTAAGAAGCATCATAATATTAGAGGGAAAGGCCCCAAAAGACACAATGTCCAATCCAGTAAAACTCCAAAAACATAACCTGGTATCATTACTGGAATGGGAAATCAAAGAGAAGGTATAGAGACATTCAATTAAGGCATGTTTAAGCTTGCATTGAGTAGATGCTAAGTAACTTCTTGGAAAATAGAAAACAAAATTAACTAAAGATTTGAAATGCTAAGGTAACATACTTGAAATCCAGTTAGAGAAACTTTTCCCCAAAAAATGTATAA
>JAKOGI010000454.1:107500-365000 GCA_029747015.1 Carnegiea gigantea
AGAAGTTAAATGTTAAAAGCTCATCCTTTGCTATTAATTTTACAATGTAGGCGAAGAGTTTCATCATACGACATCATTGAAGATTAAAGGGATTATAAATGAGATAGTTTCTTATTTTTGGTATAATTTTATATAAAATAGGGGAGTTTTTTATGTTGAAAAGGTTTCATAGTTCTAATATTTTATACTAATTCTATTAAGCCACCATAATTTAACTACAGAAATGTTATAGATGTGAAGTAAGGAAAATGCTAGGATAATAGCATCAAAACTACAAATCCACCCTCCAAAATTGGAGATTGTATAGAAGTACCCTTAATATTCAAAGGAATAGTAACTTTCCTTATTAGCTTTTAAGATATAAAGATAAAGATAAAGACATGGGACGGTAATAACCTCATCTTCACAAGTTCGTTGTGAGTGTCTGAACGACCTAGCACCCACTTCGATGGTTGTTTGATTGGGGTATATGTATGCCACGGTGGAAGAGAGAAATAGAGTAAAGTAAAGTGAAATTAGCATATTTGAGTTGCAAATTGCATTAGGAAGTGCTTCAGTATGACCTTTTTTTCTTGTAAATGATGCTTGAAAGAACGGGCTTACATGATAGCAGACAGCCCAGACTTGATTCTCACTCACGCTGTCTCCGAACTTGCAAAAAAGCCTGCCCCGGCTGCTGCATCCGAGGAACACCCCTCCAATGCTTAAGTCAGCAAAAATCTAGGAGAAAAGACCTGACCAGGTCTATGCCAAACCAAGGCAGGATCTTTGTAGGGAAAAGGGAAATCTTTCTCAAGAAAGTATGTTGCAGATGCTCAGAGGAATTATGGGTGCAGAGTATACACATTGCCCACTTACCTTTTTTGGATTTGACATGCAGGTATTTATAGTGATTGTGGCTAGGGATAAATCCGTAAATTCAAATTTTTTCTTTTCTCTGTGGGCCAAAAGAGAGGTAACCCCTTGAGGCCCATGGGAGGTTAAAGCCTCCTCTCACAGGGTCTGCCTACCTATGGCTAATACTTGTGTCCCAGAAGGTTTAACCCGAATCATTTAACCCCTCTCATTTTGCCTGCGCGCTCATTCTTAAGAGGCGTACAGGTAGAGTGTGGAGTTAACACGCGAATGAACTATTGTTTGTAAATCTAAGATTGTCTTTGTTTAAGATTCCTATTGTTTCTCGATATCTATGTCTTAGGTTTCGAGCGGGGGTGCTTCCAAAGGTGCTTTTAACGCAGTTCTCGAGGATGCTATAATGTTCTTAGGGTAGCCCCTACCTTCACTATAGAAGGAGGGGTATTGAGGAATTCTAAATGATACAGCTATTTGCTTATTGCCTCTTGTTTGCCGAAGAAAATTCTCATCATGGTTTTCCCTTGCTATCTTAACACACAGGAGATGACCCTTCATGTCTGGAAGACCTTTTATTGGAGCTGAAGGGACATTGTACCCCATCCCCAACCACTTCTTGAGGACTATTGAGATCTATGCCCGAACTTTATTTGGCGTAGCGCTGCGGGGGCTACCCTGAGATTTTCAGGTCCCCGAGCTTGTTTAGGTTACTTTCTACACGATGGTGGTTAATAATGCCCTGGAGTTAGGCATCCTTGGGAGGGATATGGTGCTTGTCTTGAAATTTACTCTGTCAGACCTCCAGTGGTACACATTCGAAGCTTGGCTCAGGATTCATAGGCATCACATCCTGGCAGCCTGGCAGCTTGATCTTGGAGCCCCTAGGGTGGTCTTGGGACCTGCAAGTGGCCAACAGGAGAGGGTGGTATCCAATGACGCTTCCGTCACCTCTAGCATGGGGGGAATTAGCGGCCCTATCCTGGTGTTTCTTTAATTTTTCAATGTTTCTTTTTCTTTTGTGGGTGCCAGCCTCAACCTTGCCGGTAGTCTATATGTTCCTGATGTAATTCCCTCTTGATAGTAATGAAAGTTGAGTTTCTTTGCTCATCGGTCGCCTATGTGCTAAACTTATGTTCCCATGTTATGATTACATCTTTTGTATAATAAACGTCATATGACCCAATGGCCTGCGGACCTTGCTATAGGCGTTGAGGGTGCAATGGACGGGCATAAGCCATGCCATAGGACCGTTACCCCTTGGGGGGCTAAAGTTGTAGCGTTCAGCCGAAGGTCGTGTCATCAAGGTGTAGTGAATGGCCAAAGGTCATGCCATGGGACCCTGAACCCATTGGGGGCGAGAAGTGTAGCAAACGGCTGAAGATCGTGTCATAGAACCCTTAGCCCCTTGGGGCCAAAGGTGTAGTGAACAACCAAGGGTTGCATCATAGGATCCTTGACCCCTTAGGAGCTAAAGGTGTAGTGAACGGCCGAGGGTTATGCCATAAGACCCGTAGCCCCTTGGGGGCTAAAGGTGTAGCGAACGACTGAATATCATGCCAGAAGATCCTTTGCCCCTTGGGGAGGAAAAGGTGCAGCCAGGGTGTGGCAAACGACCAAGGGTCGTTTTATAGGACCCCTGGTCCCTTAGAGAACTAAAAGTGCAGCGAATAGTCCAAGAGTCATGCCATAAGACCCTTGATCCCTTAGGGATTAAGGATATAATGAACAGCCAAAGGCCATGCCATAAGACCCTTAGTTATAAAGGTCATTGGCTTTATACAATCCTAGGTGTTCCTCAGCATCTGTCGTCACTAGCTTTGTCGACTAAGCATCCAAGGGAGCAGAGTTCCCAGGGTTGTCCAGGTCTTCCTTCTCTGATATGTAGTATTGGAACACAACTTCATCGGAGTCTTGCCCGGACTAGCGAGCATTGTAACGGTCCTAGGTGTAGAGGACCCACGCCTTAAAGAACCTCTTTTGCTAGAAGTTGGTGGGGGCCAGTGTCTCGAGAAGTTGGCCCAAAAACATGGTCCGCTCTTCCTTACTGCACTGATACCCCATGCGTTCAGCCTTGGTAGCGACCTCATGGCTCAAAATCTTTTTAGCCTCTAGCTAAATATGGGCAGTCTTCAGCTGGCGATGCAATTCTTGTTTATTTCCAAAAAGTTAACGGCCCCGGCGAACCTCCAAGGGGATGAATTCGTGATCCACCGCTGGGTCATTGGGCGGCTGCCTTGAGAATCCCCTAGGGGTGATGGCCCATTAGCGTCACCAGAGCCAACTTGACGAGCCAACCCCCAGAAGGTCTCCCTCTACGGGGATCCATTAGCCTCTGCAGCATGTGGTCAGGACTCCTCACCTCGCCGGGGAGTGGGTGATGAGGTAGCCTAAGAGATGTCGGTGCCTGCGCACAGTAGTCTGGGGGAGGCAGACGAACATGGTGGGCGGCTCACTGGACCACAGCAAAACCTTTGGTAACTATAAAAGCAAATAAGTGAGCTCTTGGATAGAGTAATCAATTGACAAAATGTGATGATGTACCTTGGTGGCTTGAGGTTCGACGCAACGGCGCCTCTCATCCTCTCTGCACTGGGCAGCGTCTGCTGTGACTTCCTCGATGGTGGTGTCCCCACTCTCAAAGCAAGATAGCATCATGCGGGCTTGTTTTGCATTAAGGAAAGGAAAGTTAGGGCAGAATGATAGGAATGAAGAAATAGGAGGAATGTAAAGTACCCTTAGAAAATTTTTCGAGAGCGAGGTGGTCGACAACTACTAGGAAAAGGTCGTTCTCAAAGTGGGACAGTCTGAGATGCCAATTGAAGGGTTCCCTATCACTGGATTTGACTTTCCTGCGTTCGGGTTCCTTCACAGCATCTATCACGCGTGACATAAAAGCAGTAAGGGGCCTTAGCCGGTCGTCTTCTCGGACGTAATACTAGAAGTATCGGGTTGGTAGCCTTTTCTTCCGCGGCCGATTCACCAAAGAGGTTCTTGATTGGCCCAACACTGTTCCAATTAGGGACGTCGGACCAACCGCCCGTCCTGTGCACAAAAAGGAAGTCGTATTTCCAGTTCTTCAACTTGGACTTTTTCTCTATGGCCTTCATGAAACCCTTCCAATTATTACAGCTGTACCAGCCAGTCTCCTCGACCTCGATTGGCACCTTCTAGACAATATGCACTAGTCTGAACAACCGGGTAGAGCAAGTTAGCCCACATAACTAACACATGGTAATGAAGGAACAAATGTTACGTCGGAATATAGGTACATTCTGTGCAAGTGCTAGCTCGTACTTATTCAAAATTTCAAGTATGACCTTGTGAAGCAGAAAGCAGAGGCCGTAGGTCATAGCTGCTCGATAAATGGCGAGACACCATGAGGTGGCTTATTAGTCGTAGCATCAGGATCTGGAATTACGAATCTATATCCATCCAGAAGAAGGTATTTTGCCTCCAGGCCTGGGCTCTTAAGGGATTGCACTACCTTGGGGTTAGGAAAGTGCAAGTTAGGACCATTGCCAGGATCTGAGCGGGTGGGCATCCCGGGGAGCCGCGTCTCCTCTGCCACAACTTCCTTGGACATACCCCTCTTTAAGCGACCCCTACCGGCGGTCCAAATGGAAGAGTTGGACGAGCTAGTTTCTCCACTTCACTCAGAGGAACCAGAAGTGAAGGGAGAGTTTCCTTCAGACGTCCCATCAGCCACGAGTTCTGGTACGGTCTACAGTCTTGCAGTCTTGGCCTAGCTAGCTTACATTCTTGGACATTAGACATACGGGGAAGGACGAATATCAATTTCCCAATGGTAAACTACTTCCTCTTCTATACTAAGAATACTAGGAGTAGAAGAGTACTCATAGCTCAATCATAAGTCTTTAAGGTGCACTCTATTTTGAGGCCATTTTGTTGCATTTCTAGGGAGAATTGTGCATTTTATGTTACAATCTATACTCTTTTTTCCGTTTTACGCTTGGGTATGGTTTTTTTTATGTTTTGCAGGTTTTGGACCTTTTTACGCTAAATTTATCCTAAATAAGTGTATTTTGACTCCCCACGGATGCCCCTAAGTTGCCATGCCAGTAGAAGGAAAAAAAATGGAAGAATGTCGAGCCAGTGGCCACGACGGATGGTCCGTGGTGGTGCCCACAGTTCGTGATTGCTTCATTTTCCCTGAGGCCTTTTGTTTTCTCACGGCTTTTCGACTTCCAAGAAGTTTTAATGTCATTAATTCTCGCTGCTGTTCGGCTTTCGGGAGTTTCACCATAAAAGGGCTATTCTCAACTTCATTTCCACATCTCATCCATTCTATTTCCTCTATATACCATTCCATCTAGTTAGGATTTAGAGTAGATTAGAGAGAGAGAGAGAGAGAGAATTGAAGTGAAGATTTGTAAGGATTCCATGTCGGGTTTACAATCAACAGATTCAAGCACGTTAATTGGGTGAGCATCTCTTTTCTCTTTTCTTCTCTTCTCTTTTCTAAATTTAGATTTATGTTTTATAATTTTGATTATCTTTTGTTGTTTCAATTTTGGATTTATGCAAATACTAGTTAATTTTTTGATTGGTTGTTCATCTCATTGAGTATTTTGGAATTGTTGGAATGTTTTATTGGATCCTAGATTTTTATTGTCTTACAAGGAATTTGATCACCTTCTTGGATGTTTTGGGTTTTGGGTGAAGAACGAAAAGGTGAAATTCAACATTTAAACTGTAGGATTTCACTTGATTGTGTGGAATCTTGAGAAAGTTACACCAATTTAGAAACCACGAATGCAATAATCACATGCTTAATGAATCTAAACAAATCGAGAGCCCTCGAGAAATAGTAATTGATAGATTTAGGTATTCACTTCACCTTGAAAGAGAGTTGTGATACTTCGATTATTCGTTTTAAAGCAATCAATTGAGGAAGAAGTGCTTGATTGAAGCATGGATCAGGTGATTGCTTATTTTACTTAATTCTAATTATTATCTATCTATTATATTAGATAGTTGATTAGTTTAATTTCAATATCAAGTATTGATTTGCTTAGCCTATCTTAACTGAATATAACCCAATAGATCAACCTAGTCTCTATGGGATCGACCTTGATTTGCTACAATGCCACTGTGCGCTTGCGACTGTATCAAGTTTTTTTGGCACCGTTCCCGGGGACTAGTGTTAGATATTAAAAAAAAACAATGGCAATTTTCTATTTCCCTGAATTCGAACATGAATTATTTTGAAGGTATTTTAAGCGTTTGCATGCTTTTCTTACTCAATGTGATTATTGTATTGGTATATGTGAAATTTTAGACGTTGTTGATGAGGGTGCTAATAGTAAAACCCGGGCTCTTTTAGAGTATTGGGATTTCTATGGTAAATGTGTTGATGAGGCATGGTATTTCCTTGAGTGGATTACTTGAGATTCACTTGAATTTGAGAAGGCTAGTTGTGTTTCTAGATATTCATTCTCTAATCCTTACGCATTCTATTTTAGATCTTATTATGCCTCTTTTTGGTGTGATTTGTGTAATTCTTCTGACGATGCTGCCAATTCATGTCCTTATTAAACATGCTACGCTTAACCTAACTCTGCATCACCCAGGGATAATACTGATATTGTCCTGACCTTATCTGATTCATCTTTCTCTTCAGCTCAGTGCAGGGGGCTCGAGGCGGGTGAGCCTTTTAGGGGATTTGCTAGGTTTAGTGTTGTTGATACATGTTTTGAGTTGGAAGATATTCTTGATGAGGTGCATGATCTAGATAAAACTCCTTTAGAGGGGTCACCTGATGTACTTATGTATGAGGAGTCTCCTAGCCTCAGTTTTGATAATATTGTTCCCCAAAATCCTCTTGATCATTCCCACTTCCAAAATCCTCTTGATCATTCCCACTTTTCATCTATCTTTTTACAACCCTCTCTTTTACAACCCTCTCCTTCCCTCAAGTATTACATTGATACATCCATTGATAATCTTATGATTTTTTATGCTAATAATGATTTTGGCTACGAGAATAACATGTTTAGGATGCTTGGTGGGAATGTTGATAATTTTATATCCTTTGGTTACTTTAGTGGGTATCCTGCATCCCTTGACCCATATTACATGTACCTAGTGGATGCACCTAGAAAAATCATGTGGAATACTTTCTTTGATTTATCTTTTAATTTTTTTATTGGATGTGGCTTAATGAGGAGAGTGCTAACTTTCTTCAGTGTTCTTGTCTTGATGCTCTCTTACTACCGTGCTTGCGAATCCTATACTGTGGTGTTCGACAAGCTTCTACGTTCATTGACGGAGTCTGATTTGATGAGTTGAGTCTTAAAGTTATAACGGAGTGGCTAATGCTCCATTTGCCCTATTTGCGAGGAGGCCTTAGCTTAGGTGTAATTAGCACATAACCTGGTGAGATTGTTCTCTTTTGTTTTTCTTTCCCTTATCCTCCTTTCTTTCCTTTGAATAATAATGCTTTATCTAAGTATCAGGGAAGGGTAGTTTCTATGTTTTCTATTTCGATCATGAGCTTGCATACATGTTAGAGCATGTAGTTTTAGGTTTCTTTTTGTGTGCAATAGTGTTTTGCATTTAGTTACATTTAGGTTTGCATATAGGATTGCATATAGGGATGGTGTGATTGGTTTGAGATAACCTCCAATGATGATTCTTTAGGCAAAATAGTTTTCGTAAGCTTGAGTAACTTTTGATGTGTAATCCTTTTTGGTGCGAAATTTTTGAACTTTTTGTAACTATTTCTTGTTTTAACCCTTATTTTGTTTGAGAACTTTGTTATCCCTTGGAGTCATTAGCACTAATTTTGGTACATGAGAGTCATTTTATGTGCTTAATGAGACTTTGGTAAATGTCCCGTGAGATTTTGGGCCAATTTTGACTAATTCATAATATTTAGTCTCATGTTTCTTTTATGTGTGTGACTCTTCCATGTTACATCTCTAGAACTTATCGAGATTCTTGTTCAAAACCATATTAGCATATGCATAGTTGATGATATGATAGAGGCATTTTTTTCTTTGAACATTTTAGCCACACAGCCGAATAGCCTACCCTTGTATTACATGTTTTTTCCCTTTGTTAGCCCCTTTGAACTTATATTTGTCTTTATTGTGATCCCTTCATATTAGCCCTTGGCTAAACACATATTCCTACCTTTAAGCCAAGTCTATAAAGCATCACTTCATCTATGCAGTGGTTGGTTTTGGGAGTAATTGAGTTTAAGGTGGCTTTGGTATGTTGGTTTATTAAGGGATTGATGTTATTGAGCATTTGGATTTATTTTCCTCTTGTTCGGGTTGTGTGTATATGTATTCAGTTGTGAGTTGATAATTAGTGATCCTATGCTTTTCAATAATTGAAATTTTCATTCCATTTCCACCAAAAAAAAAAACAAAAAAGAAGAAAAAAGAAGAAAAAAAAGTTATGTTGAAGAAAAGAAAAAAAAAAAGAAGATAAAGTTATGTTCTTGAAAAAACAAAAACTAAAAGTGAATAAGTTAATTGGCATTGGATATGTAATAGCTTGGGTTCCTTTCTTTGTTAATTCATTTCCTATTTCATTTATGAGTCACATTCATTGAATTTTGAGGTTTTGAGTGTTGGTGATTTCCATGGTTGTTTGATGGTTTGTTGGTTGTTCCCAAGTCACTTGGCTAAGTAGCTCTACATTATCCCAAATCTATTTGTCCACTCCTTTCCTTAACCCTTTTAGCCCACATTACAATCCATATAAAATCTTCTTGATTGTTTTATGCACATTACATTTTTAGTAGTGGAGAATTTGAGAGTCTTGTCAAACATATAGTAGATTACATCTTTGGAATGAGTCTTAAGTGAACCTTGTTATATTTCAAACACATGAGTGAGAGTGTTCCACATTTCACAAAATGAGGTCATATCAGTCTATTTGGCTCTAATCAATTCCATCTGCTTACATGATGTGCTCTGTGATTCTTTGGGGGTGATCAAGTTTAATATCAAGCTTGTAGTCTCATACTTTTTCAAAAACCTTCTCCTCCTTCTAATTTTGAAATGTCTTGCACACTACTTGGGGTTGCCATTGATTGATATTCTTGCTTGTGATATGCTATGACTTGCCTATTTTAAGGAGGTTGTTATGTTTTGAGTCCTAGATACATCTCCCCTTGTCGGTTTTCTCTAGTATTTGCTTGAGGACAAGCAACGGTTTAAGCATGGGGAGTTTGATAAGTCCTTGCATTCTATTTTGAGGTCATTTTGTTGCATTTCTAGGGAGAATTGTGTACTGTATGCTATAATCTATACTGTTTTTCCCGTTTTACGCTTGATTGTGGTTCTTTTCTGTGTTTTGCAGGTTTTGAACCTTTTTACCCCAAATTTGATCCTAAATGAGTGTATTTTGACTCCCTACGGATGCCCCTGAGTTGCCATGCCAGTGGAAGGAAAGAAAGAACAGAAGAATGTCGAACTAGTGGCCAACCACGGATGGTCCGTGGTGGCTTCATTTTCCCCGAGGCTTTTTGTTTTCTCGTGGCTTCTTATTTTCTCGCAGCTTTTCAACTTCCAGGCAGTTTTAATGTTATTAATTCTGGTGGCTGTTCAGCTTCCAGGAGGTTCACTATAAAAGGGCTATTCTCCGCCTCATTTCCATATCTCATCCATTCTATTTCCTCCATATTCTATTCCATCTAGTTAAGATTTAGATCAGATTAGAGAGAGAGAGAATTGAAGTGAAGATTTGCAAGGATTTCATGCTGGATTTGCAATTAACGGATTCAAGTGCGTTAATTGTTTAAGCATATCTTTTCTTTTCTCTTCTTTTCTCTTTTCTAAATTTAGATTTATGTTTTGTAATTTTGATTATCTTTTGTTGTTTTGATTTTGGATTTATGCAAATACTAGTTAATTTTTCAATTTGCTATTTATCTCTTTGAGTATTTTGGAATTTTTGGATTGTTTTATTAGATCCTAGATGTTTATTGTCTTGCAAAGAATTTGATCACCTTCTTGCATGCTTTGGGTTTTGAATGAAGAACTGAAAAATGAATATGATAATCACATGCTTAATGAATCTAAACAAATCCAGAGCCCTTGAAAAATGGTAATTGGTAGAATTAAGTATTTTACTCACCTTAAAAGGAGGTTATGTGACTTCGATTATTGGTTTTAAAACAATTAATTGAGGAAGAAGTGCTTGATTGATGTGTAGACCAGGTGATTGCTTATTTTGCTTAATTCCAATTATTATTTATCCATTAGATTAGATAGTTGATTAGTTTAATTTCAATATCAAGTCTTGATTCGCTTAGCCTATTTTGACTGAATATAACCCAATAGATCAACCTAGTCTCTATGGGATCAACCTTGATTTGCTACAACGCCATCGTGCACTTGCGGCCGTATCACTCGACCAGGAGCTCTGCCCCGACTCATAGATGGGTAGGGTGTAAGTAATCTGCTTAGGCTCCCTAAATTGATTCTTTGGGGGGAAAATGCCACCTCCCGACTGTCAATTTTGGCTGGAAGATTGGGAAACTAAGGGTGACGACCCTTCTCTTGAGGGCTAGACACCAGTCCTAGGGCGATCTCACTAGATGAACATCAAGATTGCATAGCTTATTTAATAGTACAAAGATAAGTTCAAAGGGAACGCACAAAAGCACCTACATGTGGGAGGTTGAAGATTGTTGAAGGTTTGAAGGATGAAGTTGAGGGTTTGATGAGGATTTGAAGATTTTGAGTAGAGAATTGTGAATGATTCAAAGGAAGGTGCTTGAAGGCTCAAGGGAGGTTTGGAGATTGCTTAGGTAGAGTATGAATAACCCTGAAGGAATTTGCAGTTTCTCTCTCTCTCGAAAATGATTGCTTCTCTCACTAAGATAAAATTGACGTGGAAAGTGGGATTCCGAAAACCGCCTTATATAGGCAGAAGCGAAGGAGGGCCAACTGGTGCACTCCCCAAGGCCAAGCAACGCTTAGCATTCGAGAGGCAAGGTGACACATGGCACGTGCTACTTGCCCTGAATAATTAATACAGTATGACAAACTAGTGCACAAACTCCCCACAAACGGTGCCAATTTGTTTCGACACGAAGTTTTTTAGGGAAGTGGTGTTTGGAAGAATGGGCTTAAATGATGGAGGATGGCCCAAACTTAATTCTCGCTCACGTTGTCTACCAACTTGCAAAAAAAGCCTGCCCCAAATGCTGGATCCAAGGAACGCTCCTATGATGCTTACGTTAGCAAAAATCCAGGAGATAAGACCTAACCAGGTCTCTGCCAGACTGAGGCAGGTTCTTTGTGGGGAAAAAGGGAATCTTTCTTGAGAAAGAATGTTGCAGATGCTCAGAGAAATTATCTGTGCAGAGCATACACATTGCCCACTTACCTTTTTTGGATCTGACATGCTGGTATTTATAGTGACTGTAGCCAGGGGTAAATCCATAAATTTAGGTTTTTTCTTTTCTCTATGGGTTCAATGAGAGGTAACCCTTCGAGAGAGGTCGATGGAAGGTTAAAGCCTCCTCTCACTAGGTCTGCTTGCTTGTGGCTGATGCTTGTTGGGTCTCTAAGGGTTTAGCCCGAATCAGGAACGAAGGAGTATATTTATGGTGTTAGGCTTATGTGATCATGCAAAATTCAGCCTCAACGTATATTGAGCTCCTTTCCATACCCAATCCTTGCATCTCACTTTTCCGTTTACCTTCCTTCCTCCCCGTATAGCCTATACTAGACCCTTAGGTGCTTAGCAAGTCGGTCCTTTTTTGGGACATGACACGGGTTGTATTTAGTGTCTTCAAGTCTCTTTTCTCATGTTGTTTTAGTCTTAGATAAACAGTGACTTTTGTATATTAGCTCAAACTTTGACTTGTTCTTACACTAATGATTGATAAATCACTTACGTTGTATTGTTAAGAGACGTGTATATCTCTTGTACCATTGACCAAGCCCCGTACGTTGTAGTTATTACTTTTTGGCATGCCAAGATAGGGGCGATTGCACAAATTTTACATTACTTCGTGGATCAGCATGCAAGGTACGCCTAGGGTAATTTGGGCGAATGCTCACGCCGACATCCACAACCCTGTCCAACGACATGAATTTCTGTAACTCACTGATGAATTTTTTAAACTAGTGAACATTTGTCCAATCTAATAATTTTTTTTAAATTGATAAATTTTAATAATAAGCTGATAAATTTTTGTGTTATTAATTATTCGTACAACATTATTGATGAACTTATGTGCTCATTTATACGTTTATGATAGCATCACCCTTTGTATAAGTTTCATACTTCACTTAAATTATCAATGCTAATAAATTTAATACAAGGGTGATGAATATTTTAACTTAAAAATAGATATTTCACTGATTTTCTTAAACGAAAATGAACATAGGTATTTATTTATTCACATGAAAAGCTTATATACAAATACATAGTTGAGTACGTCAAATATTTTACATATAAATTTGTAATAAACTTATAGATTTTACAAAGAGTTGACTAATTGTACAAGAATACTGATAAATTTTACAAAATATGTAGGTGCTTACATCATCTTTCTACAAATATGTGTAATTTTTCTCTATCTATGCATTTCTCAATCCACTAGGAAGTGACATTGACTTCTGTTTGCTTAATTCTCTGCAAATGTTTTTTTAAAAAAAAACTCATCAGGAATAATTACCATATTCACAACTAAAAGGAATATGTATCCATAAAAAATGAGCATTCAACATGAAAAAGGTCAAATACACCAAAACAAAAAAAAATAATTCATTATTTAAAATATAAAAATTTATCAAAGCAAATAAATATATAAATATCCACCACTAAAATTTAAAAACTCATCAAAGAAAACAAATTTTCATCACTAAAATTTAAAAATTCATCAAGAAACTAATTCAAGGCAAACCTAATAGGTCAAATTTAAACACTCAATTTCAGCTAGAAACCGAAAACTCCAAGAGCAGTGCATAGTTGCCTTAGATCTTGCCATTTTTCATCAAAACCAAAAAAAATATCATTGAGATTTAAAATTTCGCCAACACTAAATAACTAGTAAAATCTGCTGAAACAAATGAAACTTGTAGTAAAACATTCATCATGAATTTTCATGTTATATACATTAAACAATCAAGCATATAACAAAGAATTCAAGGATGAACAAACCATAACTTTTAAAAACTCTAAAATTAGCTAAAGCATATTGGAAAAAATTTAATAGCACAAATCATCATAATCAGAGCAAATATTCATCACTGAAATTGATAAATCCATAAACAATAAAGCATATTCAACTTTGTAAAAGTCGGCTTGATTTTTGCATGAATTTTCAGTTAATCTTTCTATCTCTTATATTCACATATCCAAACACAGAAATAAAACTTTTCATGTTAAATAATGATCAAAATTCTAACGGTAAGAATCATAGAAGCAAAACCATAGGTAGTTAAACTGGAAATCAGTTGAAATCAAATGAAATTAATGCTTGGAGCCTTATTGAGAATCTTCTTCACATGCATGGACGCAGGTTGTAAAATTCACTGCTGGTCGTTGCTTTTGGTTGCCGACGTTTAGGGAAAGAAAGAGTTGTGGTTCGACCTTAGGTTGTAGAAATCATTGCCACGGAAGATCGGGCTGATTTGGTGGTGGACGCCATTGATATGATCAAGAGTTCTACTAGCTAAAGGAGCAACAGAGAGAGAGAGAGAGAGAGAGAGAGAGAGAGAGAGAGAAGGTGGTGTCCTCAAATAAGCGATTAAATGAGCGTTGGTTGGACTTTTTATGAGTTGATGTTTTCTTATTTTTATATTTTAAATTGGAGTAGCTAGTGTGTTACTCCATGGTGTAACATATAGAAATTGGGTGATTCTTGTAAAACTATATTTGTTATCTATGTGTATTTTATTTTATTAATTATTATGTTATTTACTTGTAACCAATTTTATTATAATTTTTTTTGGTAAATATATGGCCCTATGTTCCCAAAAAAAAAAAAAACCGAGAGTAATTATACAATTGTACTATTGATAACAACTCAAGGTTAGTCAATTGGAAATTGGCTATAAATTCTATTATGATAAGAAAACATCCACAATTTTAAGAAAAATCAAGTGTTATAAGTACAACTAAAGGGGAGATATTAGCTTTTATTAAGAATTTTTGAAACTATTTGCTGTTTTGCATCCATGTATGTATGTTCTTCACATCATAAGATTAACTAAATTCAATATTACTCATTAAACATGACCCATAGCTGTTATTTAATTTTGAGATGCTATTCTATATGTTTTCTTGAAATTGAAATACTTATGAACCTCACTAACTTTTTGAGTGTAGAAATATACATTTATTGAATTGCAATTACAATCAAAAGTGAAATACAATGTTGTTAATTTCCATGCATTAATATGCTAATAGAACAATAAAATATAAAATGTATTTTCAAAAAGAATTCGTTGTCTATATATACATTATTCAAACTTCAATAAAAAATGCAACAACAATCTCCTAGTATGGTTCTTGGTTATGTAGGATCTGGAGAAATTTAAATGTAAACTACTTTATCTTTATAAGTATAACAATTCGTAGAGAGATCGATTCTAATAAACCTATAATTTTTTTTTAAAGATTAAAATGCTCTCTACAAAACACTTTGGATCTATTAATCACGAAATTTGAAAGTTAGGTGACATAGGTTGAAAAAAAGTATTCAGCCAAAAAAAAAAAAAGGGAGTTCCACGATTTACTTTTTTATTTTCTACTTTCACACGCACAATATGGGAGGACAGAAGTTCAGAAGTCTTGTTTCAAGCAATTACTATTTGGTAAGTAACCAGCAACGGCCAAAAATTCTGCAAATTCCCCATATAAAACTACGAAATCGCTTTTTCCTTATTCAGATTCAGGATCAATTTAATTGATCGAGTCAAAATATCATCTCTATAAGGCTTAATTTCAGTCCCCTCTTTCATGGCAAGCAGTAGGTCAGAAATTGGAGTGAAACTGAGACAGATGCTTAGACAAGGTTGGCTTCTCTGGTTAATTGGTTTCAAGGAAGCATGCTGCCTTCACAGGGTTGTCATCTTGTGTTGCAGGTTGCTCCCTTCTTTCTCTCTTCTCTCTATTGTCTGTAATTTTTGTTTTTCTGGTTATATGAATCTTTTTGTTGGATAAATTTCATTGGTTTTACAGGTCTAAACGACTTCTAAGGCGGACTGGTCAGTGTTTTCTGTTCAATGGGTTCATCTTTCTGGGCAGGTGAATTTCCTCTTATTCTAGTGGTTTTTCTATTAGTTGATGTTGGTTTTAGAGGAACTCCCCATGGTTTCCTTACTTTGAAGTCTGAGCTAGTTGGGACTTTGCAGTGATGCCCCCAAAATGCAGTCTTTTGAACAATCGGCTTTTCATAGTTTGCTTACTTCAAGGCATAATTTACAGGGAATTGCAACTAGGTGAAAATTGATTTTTATATGAGAGAATGAGTTGCTTAAAGTCTGAAAGTGGCAATTGAGGATCTCAGTAAAAGCTATATCAATATGGACTTTTCCTGCCCAATGTTTTCTGAGATGTAGATTTCTTTGTTTGAAGTTGGCTATCATGTTTGAACCTAAGTTTAGACTAATTGAGGGGGTGCGAAGTGTGGAAGCTTCAAATGTAGACATCTCAATAGTGTGATGTTTGTTTTTCCCCCCTCCCCCTATGTCTTACCCAAGCAACCCTTGAATGAAAGGCCATTTTAGGTTTTATTTGTTTTAGAGAGACTCAGCTGATAGCCGATGCAATAGTGATGGGCAACTCCTGTTTTCAAATAGCCAATTTTATGCGTTCCTGAAATCCAACTCTGAATCTGTACCTGGTCTTGGTCCTCCAGAACCTTTTGATTGGGGGGGGGGGGGTAGCTTTAAAACAGTTGGCTATCTACCACTCCGCATAAGTGAGCAAATGAAGCTGGATGCCACATGGACGATGGAACTTTGCCAGATTTCTAGATGGCCAGAAAGAAGATCATGAGCATTGCATTTTGGATTTTTCTGAAATCCCGAAGTTGTTTAAAGTGTGTTGTTGGCTCATCATGCTTTATAAAACAGTGCTTTTACTAGCAATGGATGCAATGTTTGTGTCGTTGGCTGAGCATTTGACTTCGGCTAATAGCTCTTGCAGTCCATGAAATGGATTTTTCTTTCTGTTGGAAGAAGAATATTAGCATCTTTGGTGGGACTTGGGAAGGAAGTTTAGGGTGGACATGTTGCTGATTATTGGAAGCCTTTTTTTTGGGGGGGGGGGGTTGTGGAAGGCTGGATGATTTTGTGATATGTGGTCTATATGGAAGCAATAAATTCACTCATTTCTTGATTTTAGCTTCTTTTGACAGGTTTTTTATGAACTTAAAATGTCTTGATTTAGTTATGAGAACCACAGAGCTTGTCCTTGTAATCTTGGTGTACAGTTCTGTATTTGAGACCTTCAATGGCCGTTTACCCTCTTGGATCACTGGCTTCGTTCCTCTTCTTTGTTGGTTTCATCATTTCAGCTGTTCAGCATGTTGCTTTACTACCAAAGGAAAATTATACTCAATGTTTTAGGTGCTGAATGTTGCACTTGAGATATTAGTGGTGATGCCATTGTTATCTTGGAAGGGGATATGGATGATATAGTATGCATGGATATGCTGAGCATGCTATTTAAAATAATGTCGGCAGCTGCACAAAGCTGGTCTGAGTTGCTATGTCAAGCAAAAACTATGGTGGTCGGTGATTGTTCTTCGTTGAAACTAGGTGTTACAGGGCATTTTATGTAACTGAAATAGTAGTGAGTTAGTAGTATGAGTTTTCTCAGCTGTTGAGTTGTTACGGAGTTTGTTAGATATTGGACTGTATAAGTAGGAGAGAGATGCTCATGTTGAGGTAGTCAATGAATGAAAAGACCAATTTACTTTCTCTAAAACTCTTTCTTCTTCCCCAGTTCTCTCTCTCTCTCTCTCTACCCCAAATTTTCTGATTAATTTCCCGTGTAGAGCTTTCGAAGAGGCCTTTCTCCATTTCTCTGGCACTCTCCCTAAGTTGTGCATCATTAGGGAAGCTAATTTCTTGTTGGGGTTTTTGTCAACGGCTTCCTTTTGTCATTTTGCCTGGCTAATCTCACAAATTGTTTTAGTTTTATGTATCCATTAAGCGGTGGTAAAGCTGATTTACTTGCAAAATTTTCTGACTATGATGGTAATTAGTCCTTCTTTCTAAACATTTTAGATTTTTTGTAGCCTTTGGAATTCATCTACCTAGTTTAGATAGCTCTTTCGCTCCAACCTCTCTTTTGTTTAAAATACTGCTTGCTGTCTAATTTACTTATCATTGTGAAATTTGTGTTCCTTTATCGGTGAACATTTCCCCCTTTCTTTTTCTGTTGCAGTGTATATATATTGAATTCATTTGTCATTCCGACACTACAATGGATTTTGCCTGATCATTGCCCTCATATTGTTTATGAAGAGATATGCAGACATGGAGCTCTATCTAACCTCTATTTGGCAATGCGCAAAGTTCTGATACAACTCTTCTATGTGAGTTTTTATTTCCTGAGACATCTTTTAGTATAATTTGTATGTTAAGCATCCTAGCTGTTAGGTCCAAACCTTCCCCCCCCCCCCCCCAAAAAAAAAGAAGTAAAAAAGATAAGAAAAAGAGATCTATTAGGTCCCAACAGATAGTCTTGCTAGAACTAGATCCTTCACATATATACATGGGAAAAGCATATGTGCGTGACAAAAAGCAGTGTATTGTCATTTGACATTTACATTGAATGGGACCTTGTTCATGTGATTGCTGTCTAGACATTTATGAGGCTGTTGCTGATTAGACTTTTGCGGAGCATGATTTTGTTTTCTTTGTAACTTTAGTGGGATAGGCAATTGATAACAGAATTTCACGAGCAAGGTTTTGGAGGAATGCTAAGAGTGGAAAATCACGCAGCTCTATGTGAAAAATATGTAGCTTCAAATCACTTGGCTGAAAATGCGAAAGACCACTTTAAAGGGGTTCATCTTTGTAATGTCACATCAGATCACTTCTGATTCTTCTTCCGGTTAGGGAAGTTGGTTGAAAGGACCACTTTAAAGTGGTTCATCAAGTAATTTTTCATAAGATCATTTCAAGTCACTTTTGACTCTTATGCGGCCTGGGGAAGGTTTTATTGCAATTTCAAATTTGAAAAGATGTGGCTTGAGGTGGAAGGCTTTCCTGACCTACTGAAAATCTCTGGAAAGAGTTTAGCGTTTTTGGTTCCTAAGGTTCTTCTTGGCTAGATAACACCACCGTTGGCAGGTATGTCTTTCGAGGTTTGGGAAGATCTAGATCTAGGCAGCCTTATACTTGCATGCATGCGCAGAGACTGATTTCATAAGACTACGAAGGAATTTCGCTCAAAAAGTTTTTTATGAATTAAAACCTTTCATTTGTGCACCAGGGGGTGTTAGAGAACATTAGCATTTGATAATAATAGCCAGTGGCATGAGATAAAATAAGCATAGAATATCAATGGTAGAAATTCATAGGAAAATGAAAATAAATAACTAACAAGAAAGCTAATTGGTATCACTTGGTTTTTGTGTCAAATAGCATCAATGTTTGCTAAAGGGAGGGTAGAAGGCTTGCTACCTAAGCTCTATAATCCTAATAATGGACCTTCATAAGTTGCAAAATGTGTCATATCTAGGTTGATCACCTCATTTCAGTTCTCCTTTGGTCTTCGTGTCTCTCTCTTATATTCTAAAATGCCAATTCTCTCACAACTCTTCATGAGTGCATTTATAAGCCTTATTTTAATGTCTCCAAGCCATTTGAATATTTTTTTTTCCTCATATTATCTTCTATTGGTGACTCTCCTATCTTTTCTTTGATTACTTTATTTCTTGTCTGTCAAATCTTGAATGAATACACAACTATGGAATTATTCTTGTGTTTGTAAGCATCCTCTTTTGGACTTAGTCTTCTTAATCGGCCACTGTGCAACTAGGCCTCTTGGGGGACCTGTGGCCATATGGTAGACTCCCACCTATAATACTACTTTGCTTGTCGTATAATACTCTAGAAGCATTCCTTGAGTTTTGCCATCTCACCTTTATGCGGTGAAAAATGTCCTTGTCGATATCTCGTTTCCCTTTTATGGTTGAGCCTAAGTGTCCAAATTTGTCTTCTCTTGGTTTTACAACATCACAAATGGTGCCTTCTTTTTCATCCACAATAGTTGTAAAAAGAAAAAGGGCTTAGAGGTGCTCCTAGTTGTAGGCAAATATCAGTAGGAAAGTTGTCCGTGCACCCTTTTTTGCATCCTCACACTTGTCCTCGCTTATTTGGACAAGCCATTGGGACATTTTTCTTTTCCAATCTCCTTCATAAGACCGTCCTAGTTACTTTGTTGTATGCCTTCTCTAGATCGATGAACACCAATCCTTCTTCCTATTTCCGGAAAATTTCGTAAGCTTTCTTAGGGGACAAATTGGTGCTGTAGGAAGATTCGCGACAGGAAACCAAACTGGTTTTCATTATGTCCTTTAACCTGTTGTCAATGACCCTTTCATAGTGTGGCTAAGTAGCTAGATAGCTTTATAGTTGTCGTGAGTTTGTATACACCCTTGTTCTTGTATGATTGGATAACTGTACTTATTCTGCATTCTTGATGCATCTTCCAGTCCAAAAGTGACATTAGATAACCTATTTAACCAGTCAAAGCCTTCTCCTATGAATTTCGGTATCTCAAGAGGCACATGATTTGCATCCACTGCCTTTCTACTTTTCTAGATATTTTTCTCAATGCCTCTATAATCTTTTCTTTGATTATATAGACAAAACCCAAAATATTGATGCCCTAGAAATGTCCTTGTAGATGGTGATATGAATTCCTGATATCTTAATTGTTAAAAAAAATTGAATTTTGTCATGTTTTATGATACTCAAAGTATGGAATGGAGATGCTTTTGGTCACTTGGATGGAAGCAGACGCAGGATCCTTGAAGGGCTCAACAATGTCTTGTGCAATCGTTGGGCCTAAAGTTTCTGCTAAGTGCCCATTGGTTTCTCAGGTGTTTTACGGGAAGGGACAACCATTAGATATATGGTATTTGTAGATTTGAGGCCCAAAAGCTGAATTGTGCGAGTGACTAGGCTCCTCCTCCTATGCTGGCATTGTTTGTTGCTATTTGGATAGTTTGACCTGCGAGTCACAGCCCTGTCTATCTCTATCTATTAGGTGGTCGTGCAACTGTGAAGCCCCTTTATTGTCCTTTTTGCCCCTCTCTCTCTTCCCTCCCATAATTTGCTATTAACACTGAAATGATATCATGATTTGGACTTTCGAGGATATTTTGTAGTAGTTCTAATGTTGTTAAGATAACTACTCTCTATAGCAGCTTGGATGTTTATGCCTTTGGTACAAAAGACCTTGCTAAGCTGAACTGTACTGCAAGTTTTGAGCTATATTATGAATATGAAGTTATGAACAAGACCCTCTAGCTCCATAGAACATATCTCGCAGTGTATATACATTGTCTCGACACATATGGTAAAGGTGGCAAACTTTGGGCTTGGGTAAAACTTAAATTAGGTAGTGCAAATTGAATTATGTAGCAATTTCGGTGGAAAAATTTTGTCCAATGTCAGGTTTGTTTCGGTCGGATGAATAAAAAAGTCTAAATTTTGGTCAAAATCAAGTTCAGACCATAAAAATAGGAAATAGCTTGTCCAAAAATAAAACTAGAGTGGAAGTTCATGATTCTGTCTTTTTCTTTTCCCCTGAGCCTAAAAAATTCGGGTCATAGGGCCAGATAAAATTTTGCTAATGCTACACATCAGCGAGACTGGTGTGCAAAATTCTTAGATCTGCCGGTGCTACTAACATGGCCATTTTGATGGATAAGGTCATATTTTTGGATTCTTAGCGGCAGCATTGCCTCACTTGTGTTGAGAGTACTCTAAGGCTTGAAGCTTGGAAAGAGCTTTCTCCTGTGCATGATTGGACTGACATCATATTGATTCAGAGGCCTAAACAACACTAGATTCAAATATGTGAGTGCGACACAGAGATTCTTTCATAGATTAGAGTAACTGATAGTCGAGCAAATTTAATGAACTGAAAGGGGACATTTTGACATGGGATGTAAGAGTTGTGGTGCTTGATTGTCTTGTTGTGCACATTTGATGGAGGCAAGTTGATCTCAAGATCATCTGGTAGGCCTGGTGACTGGTGTGCCACGCTGCAGGACATACCGAATGTGATGCGAATGGAATTTGTGTAGATAATACCTGTATTAATTTCTCTTCTTGTTTGGAGAAACATGGGTGTAACCATGGGGACGGTGGACCACACTGGGTATTCCTGTTGCTTAGGGGTATGGGCACATGTTGATTGGATCGTTTTTGGCCCCCTCTTTTTTTTGTTTTTAATGGACAACAAGTTGCCTTGTTTACAATGAAACAAGTTTGTTCTTCCTTTATCGTGTGTGCTCTAACATATTATTGGAACATGTTAATAGCCTCTCTACTTGTCTCATCTGGGTCACCCCAAGTTTTGATGTGATCGCTATTGTTGTTGTCAATCATTTAGAATATATTTTTTTTTAAACGATTATCCTGAATCTTGATGCAGTTTAAATATAACTAAAAAATGCTGATAAATATTTATGCCTATTTGATGCAGGTGTTTTGGTTCTATCCCTTATACGTATTCAGCATCATACTGAGCACTATTTGGTAATTTGTAATCTATTTGTTTTCCAAATCTTTTGAATGATAAGTCCTATGTGTCTATGTGTGCACTAACTTTCAGTCAAACCGTCGATATTTAAATATATTCGCATGAATAGTGTTGTCTGTTTAAACCAAGGTGAAGAAAATGACTCGTCCCTCGTTTCTTCTTTTTTATTTGAAATGGGCAGGTGTAACAATGTTGCCTCAAATTACTAGTAGTAGACATTCATTGTGATTAATTATTCCTTTGTCTTTATTATTTAGTACTTGTAAATTGTAAATTGTTGCTTTTTGCTGTTGTGATCTCTCTCTCTCTCTCTCTCTCTCTCGCGGATAATTGTTTTCTTTGATTAGTAAATTTAAAAGAAAAAAGTAAGGAGGCTAAGTGGATGTCACCCTTGTAGAAAAAGGGGCAAACACAAAAAAAAAAAGGAAAAGAAATTGTCCTGATGCTCTCATGAATGATATCATATATCAAATCCAAAAGGTCAAGTATCATTTATTGTTCAATACATGATCCATCTATACAAAATTGTTAAAAAGAAAGCTTCAATCTGTAATAAGACGTAACTTCGCCTTGTAGAATAAAGCTTTAATTGTTAAAAATAAAGCTCCAGCGCCAAATGGTTTCAATTGTTAAAAATAAGACGTAACTTCGCCTTCATTGACGAGCTCCTTCGTCTGCTTCTCCATCTAGCCCGAACAGCTGTATATCCTCTGCTGCAGCAGGTGGCGATTTGACTACTGCTAGTGCCGTCGTTGCGTCAAGAGGAGGCAGTCTTTCCGGCTAGTTGAGCGCGGATGTGCCACCTGTTTGGGGCCCTTGCAGACATAGTTGAGAACTCGAAGGGCCGTGGTGGAATTGGGAATTTGCGGCGAAATTGTCTTGAGCTGTAGCCTTGAATTGGGGGGGGGGGTGAGAATGAAGGAGAGATGCAGGTGGGGAAGTTTGTGTACTTTAGTCATGTGGGCCAGAAATAAAAGGGAGTGAGGCAGAATGGGATGGAACGTACGTGAAAATGAAAGTCTTCGTTTTTTTTTTTTTTAACAAGTGGGTCCAGAATTGGGATCCAGAATGGGGATTGTTTATCGGAGTCTTGGGTTTCCCTTCAGGTCCCTATTGCAATATTTTTTTCTTTATTTTTTTTGGTTGAAGTTGATAATGCGCCTTTAACTGGGATGGGATTCGTCCCCTTATTGTGGATTTCTTTAACTTTGCTTTAGATGTGTATGTGATCAATATTTGATGAAATATTGGTGCTTGGCTTTTTAATTGGATGCAGTTGACTTATTGTATTGCATGCTATTGTTTTGTGATATAGGACATTTGGATCCATTACATATCATACTCAGTTGTATGTACCTTTATCAACTTGATTAATTTAGCTAGAAGGGTTATGACCTTCGTAGACTTGAACTTGAGACTGCTGAATATTTTTTTTTTTTTTTTTTGGATGAGTAATCAAAGCGATATATAAATGAAACACCAAGGGGGTGACACCCATGTACGAAAGGGGCAACTACAAAAGTCATCATGCCCTCAACTTCCTCATGCATAATTTTATCTACAAAATCTAAGAGAGACACCTGAGAACCACCATCGAGCACTAGGCTCCAACTATACAACATTCTCAAAAATAGAGCTTGAAATCCTGAAGGGAAGAAGCATTACCTTCAAAATGCGTCGGTTCCTCTCTTTCTAAGTACACCACCAAATAGCCAAAGGAACCAACTTCCAAATCCCATGAACCCAACTCTTTTTCGATCTCCTTCTCCATCCTGCCAAAACATTTTTAACATTAGAAGGTTGAACTCAACTAACCACCATCAAAGAAAGAGCCAAAAACTAAAGAGAAGAGGCCCATTGACAATGAACAAAGAGGTGGTCAACCGATTCTTCCTCCTCAAGGCACATTGCATACACAAGCTGAGAATGCTTTTCCAATCATTCGAGCTTCTTGTGAAGGTAATGCCCCAACAATGCATACCCTTGGTCCAAGATAAGACATAAGACCTCTTGCACCATCTTGAAATATTTGGAAATTGAGCTTTAACAGGCTGTTCCACTTATCATGCCAAAACAACACCGTAGACCCATTACTCACCTCAAAATAAACAAGAGACTTGAAAAAGTACAAACTTGCATGAATAGGTTTCCAACAATTGAACCCATGGGCATAAGGGCTCCTCACTCTCCACCAACCAAAACTATTTGCTCCATATTTGGATACAATCACTTTTTTCCACAATGCGTCTTCTTCTATAGCATACCTCCAAAGGCACTTGGTCTTAAGTGCTTCATTCATCGCTCGAAGTGGCCTAATCCCTAGCCCACCGTCCTCCTTGGGACGACAAATCTCATCCAAACTAACCCAATGGAAACCATTATCACTATCATGCTTTGACCAAGGTAATTCTCTCATGGATTTTTCCAATTGACTAGCGACGGAATTGTAAATAAGGACATGTAATAAATTGGAAGACTCCAAAAGAAAGCTCTGTAAGAGAGTTAGTCTTCCTCCTTTGGACAACATCTTAGATTTCCACCCATCAGTCTCTTTTGAAACCTCTTCACAAGCGGGTCTCAAGCTGCTTTGCACTTAAAAGAAGCTCCTAAAGAAGACCCCAATAAGTAGAATGTAGAGCACTAACCCCTGTACCCAAAGAAGTGTGCCAAATATTGAATATTAGGAACCTCACCAATTATGATGAGCGTACTTTTGACGAGTTAACTTAAAGCCTCGACATGGCTTCAGATAACAACATAATATATCTCAAGTACCCCAGGTCATTTTCATAAGGTTTGTAAAAAATTCAGTTGTCATCGGCAGAAAGAAGATGGGAAACCAGCAGGCCATCGGATCGAGAATTGCCAACATGAAATCCTTCTAACATAACCACTTCACAAGCTTTGATCACCAAGCTCCTAAGAGTTTTCCATTAACAGAATGAATAGCAGGGGGATAGTGGATCACCTTGATGTAACACTCTCCTACTTGAGAAGAAACCCGAAGCTTTACCATTAATCAAAATCAAGAAGCGGACAATAGAGATACAAAAGAGAATCCAACTCCTCCACTTGCTAGGAAATCCCATTTTTAGAGTGGCCAAAAGGAAATCCCAAGGAACATGGTCATAAGCTTTCTCAATACCAAGCTTACAAAGAACTCCCGATTGGTTAGTTCCGACATAGTGATCAATGCACTTGTTAGTAATCAAAGGAGCATCCAGGACTTGATGACCATAAATGAAAGCATGTTGACTTCGGCCAACCACTTTATCCACAATTGTTCTCAATCTAGATGTCAAAACTTTAGCAAGAACTTGATACACCCACTAAGATGATGGGTCTAAACTTATTAATATCATTAGCCCCAGCCACTTTAGGGAGCAAACTAATGAATGTGGTATTTAAGCTTTTCTCAAACACACCTTTTGAGTGGAATTCATAAAATAACCCCCTAATATCTCCCCCTTGACAATACTCCAACAATGTCAAAAAAAGCAATATTGAAACCATCGGGCCTTTCTCCTTACCAAGGTCATTAATGGCATTCCAAACTTCGTCCTTTGAAACTCCTTCAGAAGATCGCAAGCATCAGCAGATGAGATAGACTCACAGGAAATCCCTTCAAGGAGTGGTGTCTCTGGATGATCTTCACGCTAGAGCTTGTCGTGGAAATCTATGTTTAAAAAAGCGCACCCGGGGCACACCTAAGCTCACAAAAGCCCGAAACCCACCCTCTTGCCCCTTGGAATGGGTCAGGCGCGGCCCATTCTTAAAGCCTGCTCTTTTCTGGGCTTCAGATTGAGGCGCAAAGTCCAAGAAGCTTTATAGATCATAACAGACCATTTGAAAAGAAAAAGAAAAAAACCTTTAAGGGGCCTCGACCCTCTTTTTCTTTATGGAAGTCTTTCAATCAAGCAGCTACTGGAAGTAAACAAAGCATATTGCTGCTACTGAGTTTGAGTTTGGAGGTAACCTTAACCCTGCTGATAGCAATCTAGTAAGTGCTTTGTTCTCCTGTCTTTTTTCAGACTTCCTTCTTCATCCTCCTCATCCTTTTCTGTTATTCGATAGCCATGGAATGTTTTTCTTTGTTCCCTTTTGTTTCTTTCCCCCTCGGGCTTCAAGAAGGTCGAAAATAGTGCCTCCTACAGTGCTACAATGGTACTAAGTCCTTGCTTTTTTTTTTTTTTGTGCTTAATACTTCTCCCTTTCTTTCTCTCTCTCTGTCGGACTCTCTCTCTCTCTCTCTCTCTCTCTCTCTTCCTAGGAGGTTGGCAGCATGTGTTATGTTTTTAAGGTTCAATGTATAGTAATCCAATTGAGTTGTGTTTAATGCTTTACTTGTTTTGCCGTGTTTAATTGATTCTCTCTCTCTCTTTTTTTTTTTTCTGGTGGTTGGTGAAAATAATTTATTTGATGCCATCATCTAGTTTATTTTCAAAGAAATATGGTTTTGGAATGATTTTCAAGCATTTTTTTGGCAAATGTGTGCCTTGCGTCGAAAAAGCCCACGCCTTCGCCTCGAACCCCGCTCCTCGAGCCCCAAAACCCTTTGCGCTTTTTTGCGCCTCAAGCTTTTTTAATCTAAGATAGAAATTGACGACGGCCCCTTTCAGTGAAGAAGTGTCACTGAAAAACGCACCATCCACATAAATGCTATGAGTGGTGTTGAATTTTCTTCTGTTATTGGCCACTTTGTGAAAAAAATTTAGTATTATGATCACCATGAAGAATCCAATGTTGCTTGGCTTTTTGGCTCCAAAGATGTCAATCCAATTACGCACTTATGAGAAAGCTCTTTCCTAACCTCCAGCCTCTCAATTCCTGGAGACTACTGAATTTTGGGGAAAATATGCAAATGGATTATGGCTTTTCAATTCCTTTTGTTCTTCAAAATTAAGATTTCTTGCCGTTTCATTACAGTTCTTTGGTTCCTGTACTTTATATAAATTCAGGTACAATGACATAGCACAACAAGGGTTCATTGCAATGGGAGAACATCAGCCTTCTAGTGCCCATAAGACAACTGAAGAAAAGGCATCAAGTGGGCAAAATGCTGTTCTAGATAAACCTGCTGGCCTTGGAGGGTAAATTTTTTTCCCTGTCCTTTTCTTTTTATTCGTTTGGCTATGTTATTTAGTATTGTTTTTATTATTATTTATAAATTGTAGCATAGTTTTCCATAAATGACCATCTCAGAAAAATAAATGCTGATAAACTTATTAATAGCTCTTATGCCTGTTTGCTGTTCGGGACAGGGGACAGCCATTTGAGTCTTATACACACTAAAGACTGGCCAAACTTTCTGAGGAAGATCTAGTTTCTTGTGCTTAAACTCAGTCCATCTACTAGATATATGATGCCATTAACTTAAACTGACAAATTTTCATGAAAGTTGGAAAACCGAAGAAAGTTTATGCCATTTCACTGTTTTCATGCAAGTGAAGAAAGGCCAAAGCTGAAAATAAGGAACCCACTATGATACAAGGAAGTCTTTTGGTGATTGCTCTGTTGCTGCTATAACCACTGTGTAAGATCCCACAAAGTTCAATGCAGACTACGGGTGGTGGAGAAGGAGATATAGATAGACATACAATAGTGAAGGAGAGAAGGAAAGTGGTGGGAGGGGCGCTGAGGCCGGTTGGGCGTTCCTTCGTAGCCAGTGAGGCATTTTCCTTTGAGGGTTTTTTTTTTTTTGGGTTGGTGTTTTGGATGAGTAGTCAAGAGTTGTATTAAAAGACACCAAGGGGATGTCGCCCATGTGCAAAGGCAAATATAAAAGCATTATGTCCCCAAGCTCTCATCCTTAATGCAATTTATAAAATCCTAAACATTCAGATTTCTTTTACCATTAGGCACAACTCTTCAACTATATCACATTTTCAAAAAGTAAAGCTTGAATTCTTGAAAGTTGAAAGGACATATATTTGTCCTAAAAAATTTATCAATTTGTCTTCTTCCAAGTATCCCACCAAATGGCCAAAGAAATTGTTTCGAACTGCGAGAAGTGCGAGAACCTAAACCCTTCTTCATTCTTCTCCTCCAAGCCACTGACACATCTTTGACATTAGATGGTTGAACCCATCTAACCCCAATCAAGGGAGAGCTAAATGCCAAAAAAAGAACCCACCATTATGCACTAGGAAATGATCCGCAGATTCTTCCTCCTCAAAACACATAGAATGCCTACTTGGCCTGCGAAAATTTCTTCTTTTAAGCATGTGCTCCCTAGGAATCTTTCCCTTGGTGGCCACGCAAGCAAAAAACCAAGTTTTTCTGGGAGCTTTAAATTTCCAAATGGACTTGGCCATTTAAGGCTTCAAAATGGGTGAAATTGCCTGCATTCTGGTTGGTGCAGGGACTGGAGAGTAATAGGGTTTGGGGATGGCTGGAGAGAGGCCAGAGGTGCGGAAAAGAGGGGAGAGGTAAATGAAGGGCTTATTCTGGAGCGTTTGTTTAAGATTTGACGTTTTAGATTTTGATATTGTTATATAAGGTAGTTGGCATATTAAAAAGAATTCTCATCTGATTCCATGATGTGTTTTCTCTCATTCATATTGCATGACTACCTGCAAATGAGTAAGTCCTCTGTTAATTGGTCTTGAACTCCTCACTGTGCTGGTTGGGGTCAAGCTACTATTAGGCCCCCTTCCTCACTGCATTGATTGGATCAAGCAGTAGTTGGTGCAGAATACATTAGTGATTGGTGGCAGAAGCTCTGGCGGGAAAAAAATTGACTAGCAGATGAGATAGAATCAGAGCAAAGAGGGTTGGGTGTTCAACATCTATAAATGTTTTTATTTTCTTTTTCCTTTCTTTTCCCCCCCCCCTCAAGTCTGCAAATATTATCGAGCCCTTGAAAGCATTGATCAATGATCGCAAATTTCCATAAAAGACTGGACAATTGAGCTGGTAAGTCATAAGTTGTTTGTGGGACTGTAGTTACAAAGTACCTTGTTGTCTAGTGCAGAAAGCATTAAACACCTGAAGTTTTCCTTGTATGCTGTATGTCTGCTCCTTGTGTTATTTACCTAATGATAAATTGTCAAGTAACTGGGTTTGATTCTTTTTCTTAACCATTTGATGGCAGTGTCATGATTGGAATTGGGGAGCAGGTCTACTCAGCCCTCCTTTTGAGCTTCTTCTTCCTAGAGGTGAGCCTAATCGTACCATATAGTCATGACTTTTAATTTGTACTCTATAGCAGCTTTTTGGGCGATTGAAGAAGTCACCTTTGGTGTGTTCTTCATCATTAGATTATATAATGGACTAAGACTAAAGTTGTCCCTAGGTTTCCTTTACTTATGTGGGCCATTGGTAGTCAGTGCTTTCTAAATCTGGGGTCACCCACTCACCGACATAGAGCCTCTCTGCAGTTTAAGTGTAAGGCTGACGTTACCTGATCTGCACCCCCAAACCCCCCCCCCCCAAAAAAAAAACCTTCAATAGAAAGAACTTTGCGTTATTGACTTGATGATGTGATGGGTGCTGCTGCATTATGTATACACTATACTATGTCCAACTGTCATCTATGTCTATCAGCACGCTGCCCATGGCAATTGGCTGGAATTCCTGGAATGTTATTAGCTGGTTAAATTTTGTCTCCATTGATTAGAGGCTTAACTTTCCCTGTAGATGTTTGCAGGTTTTTGTCATGGGTTTCATACCATATGTTGGGCAAGCACTCAATTTCTTGCTTCTTTCCTGGATGTATGCTTATTATTGTTTTGAGTAAGTCTTAATGGTTAGTGTTGGTAAATTACCTGGTTTTTTTGGCATTGGGGTCAATCCTTATTGTCAATGATTGCTGCTTTGTTTAGGTACAAGTGGAATCTTTCTGGAGTGCCTCTGGACAGGAGGCTGGATTTTTTTGAATCCAATTGGGCATTTTTTGCTGGCTTTGGTACTGTTGCTTTGTCCATCATTTGACACTATGCTTCCTCTTTTTCTTTTGTTTCTTCTCATTAATTTCTGTTTTAAAGGTAACTGGTGGAGAAAGAATCTTAACTGACGAAGTTTTTATAAAATGGTTGCTGTTTTCTTTCCTTTTTTCCTGCAAACAGGCCATATGTTTTTTCTTGATAAAATTTGTCAAAAATTAGATATCGTGTCCAATTATAATGCTTGACTTGTTAGATTCTATTGGATTACATCATATGTTGCACATCTTGAAGGCCAAATTACTTGCTTAGGAAACAGAAAGTCCTAGAACCTTAAGAGAAATATTTCCTCTAGATACTGTACTTCAAGGTTCATCCTTCTCCGGTGACCTTATATTTCTACAATTTTACTCTCTGCCAACCTCTTATTGCCCTTGAAGATGTCAGTAATCGCTAATTTGTTTACTATATGACTATCCAAATAACAGTGTTTTGCAACTTGTGCAAGTACTTGTATTTCTATAACTATTATCTTGATGGGGCTATCTGCCTATCCTTCATGCCTGGATATCCAAATCCATCCGTCGAGGTTCCTGCCTTGATTTTTTTTGGGGGGGGGGGGGGGGGGGATATCACAGGTTCAAAATGAGGCTGTTCTGTGTTGAAATGACCGCATCAGAAATTTTGGTTTTACTTGGTAGCAATTGTGAGTTGCTACTTCTTACCACAATTGCAACCAAAACTGCATTTTGAATCATTGGGTTAGCTGTGGCAGCCGTACTCATGAATTTCACATAGGCTGATATCTTTTTAAAAAAAAAAAAATCCATTGATTGAATACTACTTCATAGGTGCAATGTAGAGAACCGTTAGGCATTTTGCTTTTGCCGACTATTTGTTTCTCTTTTTTTTAAGAAGCAATCTAAAATTGTAATAACAAGACATGAAGCGAATGTCACCCAAGTACAAAAGGAGCAATTGCAAAAGTATCACCACCATCAGCTTTGGCTCATTCTCATCCAAGCTTTGGACCACTCTCATCCAAGCTGAAAAGGTTGCTTAATATTGGCTTTGCCAGGTGCACAAGGTGCGCAATGTACCTTGATATAGTGGGGAAATAACAAAATTGGCAGTTTACATTTAAATGTAATAATCTTGTTGGGACATCATATTGGGAATTATTACAATTGCGCCATACCGTTGTATTACAACATGTAAATCATCTAAATCATAATAGAGTTTATAGATTAAAATGAATCTATCCTGAAAAAGGTAGTAAATTGCCCAAGAATGATGAGATCGCCTTTGTTATTGCGAACTGCATTTGAAGTGGCATTCAATGTTTTGACATCAACCAAATATTAGTGTTTGGTAAACTGTCGTTTGGAAATAGGCATATTACCCCGACATACTTGTGTCGACACAACACGACATGACATGAATACGGGCTCGTACTGGGTGATTGCACTTGGACACGGCGGCCATGGATGACAGAATTAGAGGTTGGAGAAACTTACCTATTCTCACAGGGTTTCTTACTACCTTCTCTGAGAAGGGCCTAGATCCGAGCAACATAGACGTCGAAGACCAACAGCTAAAAGGGCACTTCCGAACAATTGCCGACGAAGTAACATAGAAGAAGAAGGGGATGGAAGACGAAGACGACCTGGTCCTTTCTTCCTAATAAGTCACTTGCAACTTTTAGCTTTTGGGAAAGAAGAAATTTGGAAAAATAAAAGTGACTGCCTTTTTTGGGACCCTCTAGTTGGAGAAGAATATTTTTTTTGCCTTAACAAAGTCACTGTAATGGACTTTCTACTGTCAAATTGTTCAAATCTTTTACATCAGTAAACTAAGTTTCCTTTGGTTAAAAAAGAAAAAAAAGTGTTTCCTATTTTGAAGTGTAAAATATGACTCACCAAGGATTCAAAATGCGGTTTTGGTTTCGGTTTCGGCAATGGTATGGCAAAATCGTTCTAATACGGCAATCGGATTCCATATCGCGTCTATCGCGGCATGAAAACGCAGTTCGTTAAACTCCAAAACCTTTCCAATGGGGTTGTTTCGTCGCAGTTATGCCACATTTTGAATCCATATGAGTCTTACCTCAGTCATTTTTTTTCTATTTATTAATTTATTGAAATGTCCATTAAATGCCCGTGTCTCCATACCAAACTAATGTCTATTACCCAAGTCCAAGTTTTGGACATGGATCTCTATATCCTTGGGTTTTGCTTACACTGAGTCAGACACACGGATCTGTGCCTGTATCCGACACTCTGTACCCGAGTGCAAGCACCATAGGTTTAGATTAGCGTTTTACATAGTGTTTAGCTTTTTAAGTAGCATGTCTAAAAAGTAGTTTTGTTAGCTTTTGGCCTCTTAAAATTAGTGTTTCATGTTGCTTGGTTCAAAATTAATGCTTAAGATTAGATTTCAAGCTCTATTTTTTGAGAATATGGTACAGTTGGCTATGTTACTGGAACTCGGGTGTGGGCGCCTAACATGGATACGTGCCCAAGTGTCAAATAGGCTATTTTCAAGAAAATTTGCAGATTTTCATTGTAATTTGAAGTGTAACTCTCAAACCGTTGTCCAAGGGTCCGACACGGGTCCGATAGGGTAACATGAAGAGTTCGAGTCACATAGACAGTTGGAGCAAAGTGCTCAAGGGTAGTACAAAGTTGTCTCTTTTGGATTTTATAGATAAAATTATGGAATGAGACCTTGAAGACATTATCATTTTTGTCCTTTTCCCTTTTGTATATGGGTGCCACCATCTTGGTGTCTCATTAATATAACTTTTTGATCACTCATTTTTTTAAATTAAAAAATCCGTTCCATTTATTTTATATTTGTCTGGTTATCTATATTATTTATGTCAATTTACATTAATCAACTAATCCAATGGGCAAATTTTCCAAACATATTTCCCTCAATGTAATTGCCAAATTTGTGACTTAAAACAACAATCAACTAGCTAAACTACTACAGTTACCCACTAGTCAAACAACTAATTTGCTGAAAAGAGCCTAAACTATTCAAATACGAATAAGATTTACTATATGGATTGCTTAGTGAGTGGCTCCCAAGGGTCGGTTTTATGGCCTTTTTAGAATGGCTTGTTTAAGAGAGGCCATGTTTCTAGAAGTGGTTTCATGAATGTTGACATTATCCATTGGAATTTGGCTTTCGTGAGAAGCCTGAAGAATTGGGAAGAAGACAGCATGTGAAGAATTGGGAAGAAGACAGCATGTGCAAGCTATTGGCTTTATTTGCTAATATGGAGGTTTTGCCTCATGGCAATTATGAGATTTTTTTGGCCTCGACTCTAAAGGGGTCTGTAACTGTTAAATTTCCTTACATTCATGCATTTTGAAAGCTTGAATACCTTGATTTTCCTGCTGAGTCCATCTGGAAGTCTAAACCTCTCACCAAAGCTTGCTTCTTTGCTTGGGTCAGATACAAGGGAAAGTTTCCTATGGAGTACAGACTTAGAAGTTGTTTTACTGGTCCAGGTAGGTGTCATATGTGTTTAGAGGAGGAAGAATATGTGGATCACCTTCTTGCTCATTGCCAGTGGGTCTCTTCGCTTTGGAATTTATTTCTATCTTTGATAGGGGTTAGTGGCTTAGAGGAGAAGGATGAAGAAGGGTTGGATTCAGGTTTACGACATGGTTCCTTTGCTATTTGGTGGGTGATGTAGGATGCTCTAAGAGTAATTCCTACAAAGTAGAATAATTGATGTAGGACACTCTAAGAGCAATTCCCACACGGAGAAAATTCACACAAGAACTTTCACTTAAGTTCAATATAATTCTTACTCATAATCTGCGTTCTTCAATTACATAAAGGGGTTTATATGACTAAGAGGCTAATTAGTATTAAGAGATATAAATAATAAGATATAAACTAGAAAAGGATAAAAATATATAATCTAATATTATCCTCATAGAATAGGAAACTAAATCTTAATAAAATATCACTAAATATCTTTATTTTGGCTATCCTAAAGCATGCTTAACAACAACCTACGAAAATAAAAAAGTATAAAAGATCTTCAATATCAAAATATTCTAATTTCCTAAATCTTTTTACCTATTCTTTACTCTTATCCTGCATCATTCTCCCCTGGTTGGAAAAAGCTCATCCTCGAGTTTTGAAATGAAAAGGAGTAGGAGAAGAATACGAAGAAAGTGATTTAAAGTCCTTGCACTTTTGCCGAAACTCCAGCCTTAGCATCTTCTCCAACATTAAGCACCATGCCAAAAATGGATGTGGAGTGTTTTTCTTGAAGAAGTAACCAGGAATAAATAATTCAGCATACTTAGCATGTATGCAAACTGCTTGATCCATATTGGACTCTCTTTGCTTATGGTCAGATTCTTGAACATCGAGTGAAAATTCACAAGGGATATTGAAAAAGTTATTTTTTAATGTCTTTGACTCTTCGTTCACTTGTACTGGTGATTGTATGTCCCCTTCATCAGTTCCCTGAGTAAAATTTTCGACATTGCTATCTCTAATGAACATCCCCTCATTGTGAACTTCATTTTCACATGACTCGCAGCCACCAACCTTGACTTCTTGATTCATAGAACCAATGCTGATTTGTGAACGCTGACTATGCTCTTGTACTTGGACATCTCCTTTCATATGCTCATCTTCAAGTTTAGTTTAAAAAATCCTGCTTGAGGCACGCCTGCCCGAGTAAAATTTTCGGCATTGCTATCTCTAATGAACATCCCCTCATTGTGAACTTCATTTCCACATGACTCCCAGCCACCAACTTTGACTTCTTGATTCATAGAACCAATGCTGATTTGTGAAAGCTGAGTATGCTCTTGTACTTGGACATCTCCTTTCATATACTCATCTTCAAGTTTAGTTTAAAAAGCCCGCTTGAGGTATGCCAAGGCGCGCCTTGGTGTGAGGCTACAAGGTTAGCTCCTCAGAGGGGATGAGGTGCGACTCAAGGATGCAAGTCTATATCTCCCCCCCCTTTTTTTTCTTGGCCTTGCCTTTACTTTTTTTCTTCTTTTCCTTCCTGGGAGCTTAAAGGTGAGCTATGCTTCTACAGTAAGTGTGTGCATTGGAGAATTAGCCGAATTACGATGACAAAATAACATATCTTAAGGTTATTTGCAGTGTTGGTAGTTATATCGATGTCTAATCACTTTTTTAATGCACTTAGTCTAACTTCTTTTTGCAAAATATGCTTTGTGAAATCTGAAAGACTTATAAAAAGTTTTTGTATAGAAGTGGGCCTCGCATCCATGATGCATGCGCCTTCGCCTCATGCCTTGCGCCTTGCACTGTGGGACCCTATGCGCCTCTTGTGCTTTTTAGAACTACTTCAAGAGTCTCCTCTTTCTTGTCCTCAATGATAAATCTCCTATCATGAGCATCATAACATATTGAATTCGAACATGTCTCTAAATAAGAAATTGGTTGCCTCCCAGAAGACCTTAGAGATGAATCTTTACAATCTCTAGTGGGAAGTTGCCATGGTATTAAAGGAGTTCTAGGAGGCTTATAATCAAGTTCATACCTAGGAATGTAAGACTTACACCCACAAATGAATGAACTCACTAGCAATTACATAAAGGGGTTTATATAACCAATAGGCTAACTAGTATTAGGAGCCATAATAATAAGATATAAACTACAAAAGGATAAAAATATATAACCTAATATTATCCTAGTAGACTAGGAAACTAAATCTTAATAAAAAATATCACTAATATATCTTTAGTTTGACTATCCTAAAATATGCTTAAGAATAACCTACGAAAATTTAAAAAAATTAAAAATCTTCAATATCAAAATATTCTAATTTCTTAAATCTTTTTATCCATTCTTTACTCTTATCCTACATCGGTGGGCTTCTTGGAAGGGGAAAAAAAATCGATGAATATTTGAGGACAAATCTCTGTCATGCTCCTTTTTTTGGGAATGTTGTATGGTTGGAGCATTGTGCTTAATGATGCAAGAAATTTAAATTTTTGGATTTTCTGAATTATATTAGAGCTTGAGCACATATTGATTGTTTCTTTAGTTTTTTATTTGCACTTTTTGTACGTGGGTGGCGTCCCCTTGGTGCCTTGAGAACTTGTCCCAAAAAAAAAAAAAGAAATGGAAAAAGATGCGGTCTAAGTTCTTCAATATTAGAAATATATGCTTTGTCTTAGATCATTATTATTATGCATTGATGATGATTGTTGAGAATTAAGTTACACAGACTTGCTGTTTGATTTTCTACTCTTCCATTGCCTATTCCATTATCTTTTCTGGATTTTTGTTTGTATCCTTCTCTTCTCCCCCTCTTCACCTTCCCGTGATCTACATTGTGACCCTTTGATAAAATAATGAATTTCAGGAAGCCCATGTGTCTTGGCTATTTTCTTTTTCCCTCCTTTGAAGAGCTATGCTGTTATGGCCACGCTTTTTCCTCTGGTATGCCTCTGTACGTTATAGCCTTATAGATAGACCCATTTGTATTCTTATGCTTCTTTTAATACATTGTGCTCTTTTTTTTTTTTAATAAATAAATGGAGATACCTTGGACGTAAATTTGTATATTGTTTGTCATTGATAAGTAACTCTTTCAGACTTTCAGAATTATTTTGTGTTGTCCCCCCCCCCCTTTTGCTTGTCATTCACATGGTCTCTGCTCCTGTTTTTAGTGGGTTTTTTTGGGGCAGGGGGGGGGGTGGAGGGTTTGGCCTGTCTGGTTGACGTTGGGGCCAATAGGGCTTCAGGTCATATTTAGTTGGAGCCTGAGCCGAACCCACTGTAGCCCCCAACACCCTACACCCCGGACACTTAGGAGTGTAGATCCCTTGGCAGTGAGCCTTGGGAGGTGGGAGTTAATGAGGGAGGCAGAAAGATGCTATAAGCTCTGAGCTCTTTGTAGGAATTGTACTGTAGTAGTTAATCTGAAGACTCTGATTCTGATCAAGTCAGCTTTGGTTTTGGATCATCTTTTCAATTCGGATCAGATTGTTTTTCCTTGGGTCTGAATTGGATTTTTTGGGCTTCGATTGAATTATTCCGTTAGAGTCTGTTAGAGTGTATCATCATCTGTTAGCCGTTGGCTTATTTTACGAATTTTCCACCTCATATGAATTATGAAGCTAAAGCTTTAAGAGTTTGTCGTTATCAAGACAACATTTGGAAATCTTATTGAATAGAAACTATTCATGAAGTGCAATGATTGGGTTTCAACATAGGATAAATAAAAAAATGAAAAGCTCAGGCTGCATTCAGATTGGTTTATGATTTATGAAAGGCTAAACCTGAATCTGACCAGGGTTAGATCTAGAGTTGGATAAAGCTGTCCCAACACGATTGCGTCCCGAAACCGACATTAAGTTAAGCGGGTTTAGGTATAGATTTTCAATCGTTATAATTAAATGGGCTGACACATTTAAATTGTTTAATTACATAGGTTCAGGTCGAGATTCTCAATACGGAAAAATACCTATTTAGTCTGTTTAATTAAATGGGTTACATAAGTCAATTCGTTTGCTCATTTATCATTTGCCCGTATACTCTTTTTATTTGATAATTAAGAACTCAAAAATTAAAAATAAATAGCCATTCTAAATAATGATGAATGGGAAAGCTGGGTAATTGCTTGTTGTAGTTTGTAAACTTAATTTTTAATGTTGTATAATAACAAATTAGTTAAAAACATTAAATGGGTAAATAGGTAATCAAGTGACTTGAGCTTAAGCCGTTTATCTTAAACGGGTTAAATGGATCAAAATCAGGTCAACCCGTTAAAAACTTAAATTATATAGGTCAAGGATTGCCAACCTGTTTAATAAACGGATTAGGTCTACTGGTCTTGGTCGAGGGATTTTCAATCCGTTTAAGTTTGACACGATCACATGAATATGAACCCGACCCAACCTGACCTATTTTCCAACTCTATTTAGATCACATTTTGTTCCCAAATTTAGATTGGGCATTTATTTTTTGGGCCTGGGTTGAGCTTACTTTGGAACTGGATTGTGTTGCCATCTCCTATCTGTAGCTCTTTGGCATCTGACTTTGCGTATTTAGTTGAACCTGGTGGGTATTTGCTGCTCATCTTCCTCAAATCCCAAGTCTATTACCTCTTGATATAAATGATGAATGCGTGCTGGTGTTCATTCTGCCCCTTGGGATACAGTTCTTTTTTTGTGAATGCAGCTGATATCAATATTATTATTATACCTCTGTGTATTTCCTTTGTGATTGCCTATTCTTTCGCCATGATAGATTACGTGATGATAACTAGTGTTTGCTCTTTCTAGTTTGTTTTGGCAGCAACAGGATCACATACTGATAACCTTGTAAGTTCTCCAAGGAAGCAGTGGTTAGGTGCAGGATTGGAAAGGCTTCCTATATTTTGTGTTGCTGATGCTCTTTCGTAAGCATCTCAACTTTTGATCTAATGAAATTCAAATTCTTTTTCAGATTGGAAAGAAAACATTTTATTCTACAACCCTGATGTGCTCGTTCACACACGCACAAACACAGGAAAACAAAGGATAAAGATAAAAAAAGAAAAACACCCAGCATTTTCTATCTAGAATGTCGAAGGGAAAAAAAAACCCAAGAAGGCTACGAAGTTGACGTGTCTGGCTTTAGGATTCCTTCTGAGGTGGAAATTTCGAGTTTGAAGAAAAAACAAATGCAGGACAGAGGTTATAGATAGAGGGAGAAACTAGAAAGGTTAGTGAAATTTGGCTTGCGTGTCCAAGGGTCTTCACAAAAATCCCATTCTGACTTTGTGCCTAGCTATGGGGAAGTACAAAGAAGAAGCTTATGAAATGAACTACCAGGTGCTGGTGCAGGAAGCATGGTGACCTACCAGAGCATTCCCTGAATTCCTCACAAGGTCATATCAACTCGGATAGCCTGTTCCATAGGCAATCACTAGAGCCATTTCTCCAATGGAATGCCTGACCTATTCTTTAGGTCTCTGTAGTCTTACATGTTAATCTGGCATTAATCTGGGAAGGTTGACCCACATTTAGAAGTGAGTCCAAAATCTAAAGAGAAATTGATGTATGATTGAATTCATTTGTTTTAGTTTTTAAATTAATGTGCATGTTTTTGCGAGTTCAAAATATTCCGATTCGGTGAGTAGAAAGCACCAATTGTGGAATTCTAGACTGATCATATGTTTGCATATCCTGGGCATTGTCGCCTAGTGATAACAATTATCTAACCCACCAATGCTGAAGCAACATTATACTCAAATTCCTACCAGCTAGTCCGTGCACAAAAATAATTTCTTTATAGTAAAAATTCCTAAAAAGTTTTAAAAAGCATTTAGAAACCCAAAATATTTCAAAATAATTCCAAAAAACGCAAAATATAAGATTTAGAGCAATTTGCAGGCATGGGGAGCCTCGAACCCTGGACCTAGCATAGTAGGATGAGGTGACGTATTGCCTCACACTAATTTACTCCAAAGTAATCCATTTCATTATTGACGTCAAAACATAGGCATGTCCCAAATTGTGAAGTGGCGGATCTGATCATGCTGCTGAGGCCCAGTGGTGAGCTTTGAAGTCCCATCAGGTGCTGCCAGGCCCATAATCATGCTGATAGTGCATTCTCATAATTTACACCTGATGCCAAAACATACTTAAGTCTACATCAGCTGATTCCTCATCAAAAGAGCTTTCCAAAGATATATTATAGGCTTAATTCCGATAAGCAATGGAAAAACTATGAGTCAATAAGCTCAATTCCTCAAGCGAGATGTGCGCTGACGCTTCTTCACTATTTGAACTATAACTCCTTTCACATTTTTGCAAAGTTCATGAAACTTGATCCATAAGAAACTAGACTTAATAAGCTTTCCAATAAAAAAAGAATCGCATCGATTGAACATCGGACGAGAAAGCTACAGCCTAAAGCTACTGCCTGAAGGCCCTGCACAAATTGACCTTGTCGTGATGATTAGCCTAGCGATAGGCCCTAGCGGATACTGCTGGGCTTTTGTTTGCTTGCCGCTGAGTCTGCCTTGACCTTCACTGCATAAATTGATGCGTGTTTTGCACGGAATACTCAGTCAACCATCTAAACCACCTCCACATCGGAACTAAATAACTTTTGATTGATGCAAATAATTTTGATTGATTTATTTCATTCGATTTTATTGATTTGATCTCTTTATTCGTAAGGTCATTTCTTAGCCAAATGTACTTCCTTCTCTATAGAAAAGGAGTGTCTCCCTCTCATTCATCACCATCCATTGCCTCGGAGAAACTCTCTCTCTCTAGGAACTCTTTTCCTCTTCCACTTCACATAAACATTTTCAAATAGCAAAACTCTGTCAAATCCAGAACTTATTCAATTGGACTAATTTTAATCCTATCCTAACATACTTGGGAGAAAGGAAATCAAGGATTGTTTCTTTCGCCTGAGCGCCATAAATCAAAGACAATCAATGGGTTTACTTTTCGGTACATTCTGTCATTCTTTTTATCTGGAATTATGTTTCCCTTTGATCCTCCTTGATTCTTTGATTTGTTTATTTCTTATAGCACATCAGTAAGACTATGTCCCTAACGAAGTGAGCACAAAATTTATCGCTTTTTCTGTTTTTTTCGATTCTCTTGTAAAATGGCTTCGTAATAAGTGGTCACTAGAAATATTCTTCATGCTATGTGCCTTACTAATAAAACCATAATCTTGTGAAGACTTGTTTTTGGATGGGATCGAAAAGTAAAAGTTTTAATACATTTTTTTATAGTAGAGGACACTTAAGGGAGCCGTCTAATTGTAGTCTTTCACAATTCTTTAGACTGTACATTTGCCCCCAGATCTATTCTCATTGTTCGTAGACATGGAGTCATTTTTAATAATGCCTATTCGGGACATCCAGAATTATAATTTTTAGAAAATCCCTTTTCCTTCTTCAAAACCAAGTCCTAAGTCCTATGATTCTCCCATCGATTTAGGGACTTGGTTGGATGAAGGCATTGGGAATTCTCTATAAAATTATGGGTTTGTACATTACTTTTAAAATGTGCCGATGGCCATAAAGATTAAACTTCTAATCCATTTTACCATATAACTCTACGGAACCACAATTTTCAGAAAGCTGATTTGATTCACCCCTCGGGAGGGAGTGAGGCGCGGGGGAAAGCCGATTGAGCCTTGTGAAGCCCTGGTTGGTCCCTGGGGTGCATTCTACCGGAAAATTGTACCTCTGCCCCTGAATTCAGCTCTTGGGTTACGACCATGTGAGACAATGGAGTCAAGCAGCCCTTGCGGTAAGATTGGTCGCAGCCCCCGGGGGGGGGGGGGGGGGATCTGAACCGTCTAATTTAGACCCAAGTTTCTTTGGTTGTCCCTTTTAGTGTATGGGCCTAATTAAAGGGCTCTTTTATAGAAAATTTGGGGTTTTAAAATTGTTTTCCTGCTAAAAACACTTATTGGCGACTCTACTTGAAATCCTTGAAATTAAATAATAAAAGTAAAAGAAATCCTTAGCAAGGAACTCCTCGAAAAAGGGAGAGGCTGTTCGTGGAGGTTGGGAGCTTGGGCCTCTATGGGTTGTGGTCTTTGCAATTTGTGACGGAAATTTGAATTCAGGACCTGCCATCTACATGGGTGAAGATGTGATTAACAGATCCCTGCGTGTTTGTCTGATTCTTAGTTTCCTAATCTGTCTTACCTTCAGCTTGGCGTCATCTCATGTCTGAGTCAACTATTCAAAATTCACTCATAAAGCCTTCTGGCTTTGTTATAAATTGACAGAACGTTAGCATTTTGCAAACTAGTTGCTTTTGGAGGATACTTGATGTCACAAAGTTTCGCATCATAATCACTTTGTCATTCAAGTTTACTATTATCTCTTCATAGTGCGGTTGTGTAATATGTGTCACCATATCGATTAGAAATTTTCCATTTTTCTTTCTTATAATGCGCATGATTAAACAAGAGGAAAAGGGAAGAATGTGGTTACAAGAAGTAAATGACACATTCAAGATGTGATTAGAAGACATCACATCCCTTTATTGCACAACTCTTGTAAAAGAAAAAGTCTTAGAACTCTGCAATTGATTCTTGTCTTTATAATTGCTTTTTGATACCAGAAATATTGCATGCTTGTGTAACACTGCTAATCTTGTGTTCTTGTTCTGTAGGATGAAGGTGTTGGCTTTCCTTCCCTGGAAACCACATGAGCAATGACAGTAAAATAAGGCACTCCCAAATACTTTCAACTTGACTGCAATTCAAGTAAGTATATGAGAAGCTATAGTTCTACATTTAATGCCATCTAAGTCCATCTTTTCAATGTTTACTCTTTTCGGATGCTATGTCCTTGTCATCATACTTCATCTTCTCTTTATGATATATGAACATTTAGCAAAATACTGGGATGGGGTTGTCAGAAGGTTATCAGTTTCCCAGGGAAAAGACAATTTCTGTCTCCTCAACCCAGTAAAAATTCCTAATCATTAAGGCCATAGGTTGAGCGTTCTATACCTCTCTTAAGAAAGATTGGTGAACTGAAACTTGAAAGTTCCATTTGGTTTCCCAAGAAAGTTTTTTGATGAAACATGTCACTGATGATAGAAGGGAAGAAAGAAGAAATGGAAAAAAATCTTCTTTTTAGAGAAAGAGAACATATTAGAACTTGATTTATGATTTGTAACTCCGTTTCTTCAAATTCTGCATTGTTCTGAACGGGTATGATATCTGGTGGCATAGTCTGCCAGCACAGCTACATAATTCACGGGAGTGGATCAGCAGTTTGGATGTGCAATAACTTTGAAGGTACTGAAAGAGAAGTTTAAATGCAAGGGACGCAATGGAAGGAAAGAAAAGGATAGTGGTGTAGATGCATTGCTTTTTGTGTGAATTTATCCTGTTACCTATGTTCATTGGCTAAAAATGAAATTTCATTTGAAAATCATGTGCTCTGTTAAATTAAATAGTTATCCTTTTGAGAGCAGAAAAAAGACCAACTCTGCTCTGAAATTTTTTTGCTATATAGATTTCTGTATGGGGATTAGGTATTAATTGTGATATCAGTTGATGTTAACCGATTGTATTTGTAAGGTTTTGGCCGATTAAATACTTCATTAGAGATCAGCTGCCACACGTAATCACAAACAAATATGGTACTTTCTAAATGTGACACATGGTTGTTTTGTTCACCTTGCACAGTCCTTTCATGGAAAGGATTAGTGAGAGGCTATATCCAACGAACATTTGATGGAGGACTTAGTAGTCGTGTTTCGAGGTATTTCGGCAAGATTAAGACATGTTGGAGAAAGTTAAAGTACGTGTTTCTTTGATAAGCTTGTTTATTTTTGTAATATATATTGAGTGCAATGCTGGTGAGCCTAATTTGATCTACCTGAAAATTTATAGACCTAGTGTTAAGTTAAAAAGTAACTGCAAGCGCACAGTGTCAAACTTGTAGTATGATCCAGCGAATAAATACGGGTCGTTCCTAAGAGGATAATAGTATCAATTTCTACCACTGTCTCGCTAATTATTGCTAAAAGAACGAATAAGACTCATCAATTAAACACTAGTTAAATTAAATTGAGTTAACACGAATGAAATACATAACTAAATAAATAATTAAATAAACAAAGTAAATAGTGGTAATGACCAAATTGCTATTAAGATTACTCAAGACTCTAACCCTAAGTTAAATTAACTAGATTGACCAAAAACTCCAATAACAAACAACTCAACGGTTGTCTACTAATAGATATAAGAATGAGCCCAACAGTAACATAAAACAAAAGAGCAGGCACAAATCGGAAGGAGAATTTTAAAAAAATAATAATAATAAAAATAAATCAATCAAGACCCGCGTGACACTGAGCAAAAGTAAAAGGAAACAAACCAAAATTTATAAAGCAACTAAAAACTAGAAAGAAGAGTACTGAGACATGATAATATACAAAGTGTTGCTATGTCAAAAAAATAAACAAATAATATTATTGGTAATCAATGCAATGGCTAACAAATGTACTGTAGGGTCTGAAAGAATTGAACAAGAAGAAAAGAGCAAAGAGGGCATCGAACGAAGCAAAAAGGGAAAACAAAACCAAGTAAACTAAACTAAATTAATTTTAAGCAAAGATCGAGAAGAGAAGGCTCCAGGAAGACTATCAAACAAATGAAAACAGAGTAGGCAACGGAGAACAGAGCAGCCAAAACGACTGAAAACTAAATCAAAATTCTGCAAATTAATTCAACTAACAGTCAAATTCTCAGTAACGACACAAAATGGGGAGAGAAGAGAGTTATTATTCAAGTAGTTTCAAGCTCAACGACTTCCCAAGCTGTTGAATCAACAATGGAGGAGAGCCCAAGAACGATTAAAATCTGAAACATAGGAATGAGAACAAATAGGAAACTAGATAACAATTGATTGTGGCTATTCTAATATGCCTCTACCCTTGTCATTCCTCCCCTATTTATACATGAGCTTGCCAAGGTCCCATTCTCGAAAATTCGGTGAAGGCTCCGTTTATCTCGTTAGGGATCTGTCCCGTTTAGCTTGATCAGTCAAATTCAGCGAGAATGAAGGCTGGTGACTGGGTCTTCGAGAGATTTGCTCCAACCGTTCAAGCCGTTGATGGCAATCGTGGTGATGGAGTTTGATGGACCAAGGTGAGAAAAAGAACGAGACGAAGATGGGTTTTCTAATTTATGTGGGAGGAGAGAGAGAAGAAAAGAAGGGGGGAGCATGTGAGTGGGTGGAGGGGTGGGGAATTTGGGTTTTTTTTAAAATTTATTTTCTGATGGTAAAAGAAAAAAAAAATTATGAAGTGGGCTGAGCTATATTTTTGTTGGATTGTAGTTTCAGTTTCTCTTCTCAGTTTAATTTATTATTTTCTTCAATTTTTTTATTTGTTTTTGCAAAAATAAACTAAATTTTAAAATAATAATTATTTTGAGCAAAAATCATAGATTTAGAAGTATAAAATTATATGATCTTTTGATCAACACCTGATAAAACTAACCCATTGCGAGTGAGACAAGCGAAAGAATTGAACCGATTTTGACTCGAAATCTGACATGATTCAAACCAAATCCAAATAGATCCGAACTCTTATTGACCCCATCTGATTCGAAATTCGAAATGATCCGAATCGATTCAAAATTGACCTGTAATCAATATTATCAGAACCGGACCGGACCGGTCGGTCCAGTCGGTTGAATTGGGAACCGGTTAGTGGTCCGGTCCGAGTCATGTGCTAACCCATTGAGCAGCAGAATCGGTCAAACACGTCAAAAACTGGTTAAACTGGATGGTTTTTGTGGTAAACTGCTGATACGAACCGCCTTGGCCCTGGTTTTTTCTTTTAGAATCAAAAAAGAGACCCAGAATGATAGAAGAAAGAGAGAGAGTATGGGGAAGAAAGCTATTGAATACTTTAATACAACGAGCGGGTAGCATTTTTATCATTTCTATGGCCACATAAAGAAGAATATGGAAGAGAGCTACAAAGAGAGGCAGATGACAGAAGATTGGGGGTGGCATTGTGTGGCTGCGTGCCTTGCCTAGTTCAAGAGAGAGACTAGGAGCTTAAAGGCTTTTAGGGTTTTGCTTCATTTATATTGCTTAGCTTGTACTTATTGGGCTGTAGGATTTTGGGACGTGTAGACAATGTCCTCCATTATTTTGATTTTTCTTTTGTTTTTTTGTGTGTGTGTTATTAAGTTTTGAGTTCTTATTTAGGACTTCTATAAATTTGGACTAAATGTAATATAATACATTTGTGAAACGTGAACAAATCTAATGGAAAATACTAGACGTGATGGTATTTGAGTGAAAATGTAATTGTTTTCTTTACATTTTGGTGTTGCTGATCTATTAATTTGTGATTAGTTCATCAGGTCATGCCGATTTAATTCGGTCTGAAGGTAAATCAAGTCAATCGGCCCAACTTTGATTCGACCAGTTGGACCATTTGACCCATTGACCCATTGTTTCAACTGAGTTGATCACCGGATCAGTTCTCTTAACATTTTCTGTAATCTTATTGACCTAATGTAGACCTAGATATGAAATGACCAAATCGAATAAACCTAAACTGATTCATCCCCAAACCGATCCAACTCAGACACAAAAGACCCAACCCCAAATCGACCCGAATCCGAGTCTGACTCGACAAAATTCTAACCCAATCCTATTCAAACTTGACTTCATGTTCAGGATGCGAAAGACGAAAGTATATGATAAAACATTACCTTGAACAAATCTGTTAGGTTGACCAATCCGATGGCGACGACGAGCCTTTGCATTTGCCAAACCATTACAATTATTGGTTCCTAGTCAGATCGATTTAACCGGCCGGTCTAATATGATTTTCATAATATTATTAGGCACAACTCTTCTATTTTTTCAGTTTTCATTTGATGGTTGGGGAGGGGAGAATTATCGTATTATTTGTTTATCTACTTGAATACTTTCCTTTGTGATGCATTGCGTAGGCTCACGATTTATGACAGAGAAATTGAAGGGCATTCAAAATACTTTTTTTTTTTTTTGTGTATGGCTAAATTTTTATGAAAATGAAACCAAAAGAAAAAAAGGGCTCCAACGAACCCACTTGGCTAGCACCAACAGGCAACACAATGTCCAAAATCCAATCATTTTACCTCTAAGAAGGCAATGAACCACACAATCGCTGCCGATGCTCATCATCATCACTAACACAAATTCAACATTAACAACACCAACAGTAACCATGACAACAATAATAACAAGTACAAGAAATCACATTGAAATTGCAAAGCAACTCATTACACAACAAATCAAATCCTAGAAAAGTAAGTTGGACATACCAACACTAACCAGGACAGTAATAGCAAGCAAACATCATCACCTACATGCAACGAATTAAAATGCTAGAGAGTAATGTACCAAAATTTTGACCAAATACTTGTCCCCCTCCTACCCAATCCGAATTCCTGGTCAGAGTTGAGGGAAGGGGATCAAGTTCATGGCATGTTTGCGAAGGTCAAAGTTGAAATAAAAGACAATAGTTTCTGTTGATCCAACACAGGGAGAACTTTGGGTGGGACAACCGTTTGCAGAAAATGCTTGTTACGGCCAAGAGCAGATGTACAAAGTAATATTCCTCACTGTTCAGCGATAACAATAGAGTTAGAATGTAAAAGAATTCAGCACCTTTTTATAATTTATAAACAAATGCAGATAGAACTTATATTGTGAGGATTTTTCAGACTCTAATTCTCTCAGTTCACAAGACTATCAATTAATTTCAAACTAATAATCCTCAGAAGATTTTACTTAGAATTAGCATGACAAAGAGGGAGGCTCACAAAGGACAATCACTAGAGATTAGTGCTTGTTGGTCGAGCTTCTGACTTTTGAGGCAGTCACTGGAGCTTGCTACTTGCTGGTCGGTAAAGATTTTGTTAGGATTAATATCAGAGTAACAGTCTAGCGGAAGCGATAGGATGCAATAGAAAATCAGAAATTCAATCAACAAAACAACAGAATAGTAGGAAGAGAACAAGAACACAGGAATTTAACCTGGAAAACCCAATGTGGGAAAAATCACGGACGGCGACAGCACCAAAACAATCCACTATGAGCAGGAAAGTATACCACGATCACAATCACCTCAGTGATTCGATCTAAGAGCAGACTTACAATCTCTCTCTATTGTAATCTCTCGCAAACTACTTTTACCTCTCAATGTGTTTATGAGTACTGAAGTTTTTAGATCCTAGACTTGACCCTCTTTATATAGGGTCTAAACAGTAGGGTTTTCCCCCTTAGCATGCAACCCTAACCGCCAGGTGGAATCGCCCCTCGAACAGAACCCTAACCGCCTTCCGAAAGAGGCGGCGTAACAACACGAGGCACGACCATACCACGTGGCACGGCCCCACCGTGCCACATGGCACGACCGTGCCACGTGGCACGGCACCCCCGTGCCACTTTGCTGTTTGCTCTGTCTTCGGCTCTTCGTCTTGGCACGCCCGTGTCTATGCAGCATGGGCTCCCCGTGCCGATACTCGAGATTTTGGGTCATAAAACCCAACAATCTCCACCTTGGACCAAAATCTCCAGTCACTGCTTTCTGACTCCGTCATCGCACCCCGAAGGGTGATGCCCCTCCCAAGGGGCAATGCCTCGAAGGGCGCTCAAATACTGCGAATGCCAACTGAGTCCAAGCAATGCTTGAACTTAGCTCTAGGAGATGACTTATATGTTCCTTCATATAACCTGCCACAGTAGATGCCTGCAAGACATAGAGGCCTCCTTATCTCAAACCCTTCAGCAGAATCCTACTGCCCTTTGAGACCTTCAGAACTCCACTTTTAGCTGAATATTTGCACCCTTTGGATTCAAGGATACCCAACGAGATGAGGTTACGCTTCAAGTCAGGAACATGACGAACATTCGATAAAGTCCTGACAACACCATCACGAGTCTTGATTTTAACAGTACCGATTCCAGTTACATTACATTGGGCATTATTGCCCATGTGAACAACAGTTGAGTCAACTGGATCATATGTTGAAAACCAGTCCTTGTAAGGATACATATGATAGGTACACTCAGAATCAAGAATTCAATCAGAATTGCTCCCTCCTTCAGTAGAGGTAGCAAACAGAACGTCACCATCAGAATCAGATTCAGCAAACGAAGTTTCTGCAAGCTCCTGAGAATTATCTTCTTCTTTCTCCTTCTTCTTTTGCAGTTTCCAACAGTTAGCGACAATATGACCCAATTTACCACAGTAATTACAGGTCTTACCAGCATGAGGATTTTTAGACTTAGAACGGTTCATACTCCTGTTACCGTTCCCCTTTTCAGTTGATGTACCCCTTGCTGCTAATCCCTCAGCAGAATCAGCATGAATGTCAAGATCAAACTTCTCCTTAGACAACAGGTTTGACTTAACATCTTTAAACGATATAGTATTAGAATTACTATATAGCATAATCTCCTTAAAGCGTTTATAAGAAGGGGATAACGACACAACAAGCAAAATAACTTTATCCTCATCCTCAACTTTCACATCTAGACTCTCCAAGTCAACAAGAATAGTGTTAAACTCATTCAAATGCTTTAGGGCTCTGATACCAATTGTTGGGTTTTATGGCCTAAAATCTCGAGTATCGGCACGGGGAGCCCATGCTGCACAGACACGGGCGTGCCAAGATGAAGAGCCGAAGACGGAGCAAACAGCAAAGCGGCACGGGGGTGCCGTGCCACGTGGCACGGTGGGGCCGTGCCACGTGGCACGGTCGTGCCCCGTGTTTTTACGCCGCCTCTTTCGGAAGGCGGTTAGGGTTCTGTTCGAAGGGGGATTCCACCTGGCGGCTAGGGTTGCATGCTAAGGGGGAAAACCCTACTGTTTAGACCCTATATAAAGAGGGTCAAGCCTAGGATCTAAATAACTCCAGTCCTCATAAACACATTGAGAGGTAAAAGTAGTTTGTGAGAGATTACAATAGAGAGAGATTGTAAGTCTGCTCTTAGATCGAATCACTGAGGTGATTGTGATCGTGGTGTACTTTCCTATTCATAGTGGATTGTTTTGGCACTGTCGCCGTCCGTGGTTTTTTCCCGCATTGGATTTTCCACGTTAAATTCCTATGTTCTTGTTCTCTTCCTACTATTCTGTTGTCTTGTTGATTGAATTTCTGATTTTCTATTGTATCCTATTGCTTCCGCTATACTGTTACTCTGATATTAATCCTAACAAGTGGTATCAGAGCCCTGATTATAGGATGTCTTCAATCATGAAGGTAGACATTCAGAAATTCGATAGGGAGATTAGTTTTAATCTCTGGAAGGTGCAGATGAGAGCAGTTCTCATTCAGCACGGGTTGTGGAAGGTTCTGAAGGGACCTCACGTGAAACCTGAGAAGATGACAGAAGAATAGTGGACTGAAGATGTGAAGAAGAGACGTAGGTCGTTGACGGAGGACGAATGGGAGGAACTGGAGCTGAAAGCGGTTTCAGCCATACAGTTGTGCTTGGCACCACATGTCCTGCGAGATGTGCTTAATAAGACAACTGCGGTGGATCTTTGCGCTCGGCTGGAGGAACTCTACATGACGAAGAGTCTCGCCAACAAGATTCGTTTGAAGGAAAGGTTGTATACCTTTCGTATGGCTGAAGGTACCCCTGTCCAAAAGCATTTGAATGAGTTTAACTCTATTCTTGTTGACCTGGAGAGTCTAGATGTGAAAGTTGAGGATGAAGATAAGGCTATTTTGCTTGTTGTGTCGTTACCCCCTTCTTATAAACACTTTAAGGAGATTATGCTATATAGTAATTCTAATACTATATCGTTTGAAGATGTTAAGTAAAACCTGTTGTCTAAGGAGAAGTTTGATCTTGACATTCATGCTGATTCTGCTGAGGGATTAGCAGTAAGGGGTACAACAATCTCCACCTTGGACCAAAATCTCCAATCACTGCTTTTGGACAGGGGTACCTTCAGCCATACGAAAGGTATACAACCTTTCCTTCACCTGGTAGCAACAAAGTTACCGAAAATTGTTGGAAATTGTTGCTTGCTGATGTTGCTCGCATGACAGAACTCCTGCGTGACAATCATCGAAGCTTGTTGTCTGTTAGTCATTGGGGATTTCTAACAGCAAGGTCACCAGAGCCTGCTGCTTGCTGATCGCTGGACAAAACTCTCGACGACAGTCACCAGATAGATTGTGAACTGCTGACTCAGAGAGTGAGAGATTGAGACTGAGTAAGAGAATGTGAGTGGGAGATTGAGAGCTTGAGAGCTTGAGACTGAGAGCATGAGCAATGGCGATCCAAAAATTTGGCTCACTAGTGGAGATCCACTACTTCCACATCAGATTTTGAGCTAATTTTTTTGGCTCACAATCTTTCCTCTCTCCAATGCAATACTTACCACTTAACTTACTAAATAAAATAACATCCATGATCCCTACCACGCAATATACTTTATTAATTTTTCTTGGCAAATTGCTATTGTTTAAGTTAATAAAAAAAATTTTCTATCTTCAAAAAAAAATTTATGATCATTTGAGTTAATAAAAATATTTTGTGTATCTTTGAAAAAAAATGATGAACAAATAAAAATATTAAATATAAATAAATTAAAATTACATATATAATAATTTCTAATAGTATTAGTCCACCAAATAATAGTATATATATACTCATTTTTTAAGCCCAAAAAAAGAGAAAAAACTCATCTAATTTTATCAAAAAATTCCATCCAAAATGGCCAAAGAACAACATTGGTTAGTCAAACTTCCCATAGCACGTGCCCAATTAATATTTACCCAACTTAGACATTAAATCAAGCAATGGTAAAATATATATATATATGTGTGTATTTCCCCAGCCCAGGCCCAAAACATCGTCGTTTTGGGCGCTAGGCATCAAAAAATTTTGGTGGGCTGGCTCACGGCTCACAGTCGCTTGCCGAGCCCTAAGTTGCACGCCCAATGCTGCAACTCCTTGATCCACGTGCGCACCTGCACGCTCCAAATTTCGGTCCCGCGAGACAGCAGCTGTACATGGTTTGAGAGCTGAGACTCGAGAGGGAGTGACTGACCGAGTGAGGCTGAGATTGACACGCTGAGTGAGATGAATAACATTAGGGTTTGCTGTTTGCAGTTTGCTTGTGGCCAGCTGGGGACTTACACTACAAAAATATATCTAATCTGCGACGGAAAATTCGACGGAAAAAGGTCAAATTTTCGACGGAAAATTGTGTTTCCGACGGAAACACCGACGCGGAAAGGGTCGTCGGGATTCAGCTCGTCGCAGTTTTTATTCCGACGGACTCCGACGGAATTTCCGACGGAAAAAACCCGTCGGAAATTCCGTCGGATACTGTCAAGCAAAAACTGCAGAAAACAGTAGCAGGAATTTCCGATGGAATTTCCGACGGAATATTCCGTCGGAATTTCCGTTGGAAATTCCCAAAATTTTTTTTTTAAATAATCCGAATTTTTTTGAAATTATCCGAAATTTCGACGGAATTTCCGACGGAATATTCCGTCGGAAATTCCGTCGGAATTTCGGATAATTTCAAAAAAAAAATTTGTTTTCCGAAAAGTTTGTTTCTAAATTTCAAAAGTTCTCAAAATAAAAAACAATTAATAATAAGTTTCAAATCTGCCAATAAAATGTGCTTAATTAAATATTAAGTACAATATAAATTAAATATTAAGTACAACATATATAAATATCAAGATATATAAATATTAAGTACAACATATAAGTACAACATATATAAATATTAAGTACAACATATATAAATATTAAGTACAACATATATAAGTACAACATATACGTTGTTTTAGATATACACGCAGATTACATAAATTACACGAATATCATATCAGCTAATCAGAGTCAGATAAATTTATGGGATCATCATCATTGTCATTTTGAGAGTCCTCTTCATCATCATCAGCGTTCAAGTCGATGTGGCTGGAAGAACCTGCACTTTGACCTTTGAAAAATCTGAAAACTTTTTTCAGCATGCGCTCTGTCTTCCCTTGTTTTTTGGTTAGTTGAGTTATAGCCTCTGCTTGCTTCGCTATGCTCTCACTGAGGAGTTGCGCTTGCTCTCTTGGATCAAAATGCTCTGCTGATGAGTGACGTGCAGCTGCGATGGTAGCTGATTTCTTCAACTTCATCCCCTCCGTACCAAAACCGTATACACGGCCTTTCTTGTCCAAATTTTCTTTAATCCAAAACTCTTCTTGGGTCATAGGTGACAGTTGGGAGCTCCCTTGAGTTGTAGCTTGAGAGTACTCCTGCCATTTGTTGTGATAGTCTTCCTGAAAATTTTCACAAATGAATAAGTGTCATACTAAACCTACAATTGTAACATATGTTTCATCTCTGAATAAAATGTGCCAAATTGAGCTTACAAATTTTTTTGCAGATTTTTTATCCACAAACGTTTTGTCTTTCACCTTGCAGTGGGTGTCCTTAAACAATTCCTCACATGTGGGTTCCCTACCTAATGTTTTGGCCTAAAGAGAAAAAAAAAGTAACCAGCTATTAAATATAAAACAAGGACGAGAACCCTAACTCATACCATACATTATATATAAGAAATACGCTTTTTAATAAACAAACAATCCTTACCAGTTATAATAAGAAATACGCTTTTTAATAAACAAACAATCCTTACCAGGCGTCTTTTCCTTTCACTAATCGGAATTGAGTCACATGTATGTAACGAAGGACCAAAACCTTCAGCATCACTCAATCGATTCTTTTTATTTTGTTGGCTCAATTTCTTGAACTTGTCATCCTCAGTCCAATGTAAAAGCATCTCATTCCAAACACTAGGTGGTAACCACTTCGGCTTTTTGTTGTACTTTCTGGCATATCCAAGAATGTCCCTAAGTCGAGCTGCCCCTCTGTACTCAAAGTTACGCCGTATCTGAGTTTCATTGTCTGGATGCCAGTAGTAGTGTTTCTGTGTCAAAGTTGAAGTATATTAGTAATTGAACATCTCAAACAATCAAATGCCAACTTTGAAATTCGTTGTACAGAAAATTAACCTTGAATTCATTGAACCATATATCTCTATGAGATTGTGGAACTTCTCCCCATGTGGTCCAAGCATGTGGGTACTTACCTGCAAAGCTTTCCACAATTTTCTGAATTACACTCTGATATGGAACAAAACTAAGAACAAAAAAAGAATTTGTTAAAAGTAATTACTGTAGGCAATAAAAAAAATATGATTAGTGAAGAAGTTATAAAATTTGTAATGAACTAACGTGTCACCATCGGGTTGTAAATATATCTTATTAATGGTGCTTGCAGTTTCACTATCAGGTGCAGGACTGTGTCTATCTCTTCCTACCCCTTCATTTTGGACTGCTTCGTTGTGCACTGAGTGGCTTGGCATTCTAGGTTGCCCCATCATCTGATTACCGTTGAAATGTGGACTAACAGTGCCAAACTGTTGATAAAGTAATGGAGTAGCTGAAGTACCACCCATGTATGGAATATTGGGTTGGATTGGTGTCTGCGTACCCGCACCGAAAAAAGGTGGTTGCATATGGAGTTGCTCATTCATACTACCGTAATAATTTCCGAATGGTTGAGTTGGATCAAGAAAACCTCCAAACATTCCACTGAAGGTGTTTGTTTCATAGTTTTGAGCAGGATCATACTGTGGAGTCGGTTGTGGTGCTCCTCTACCCGCATCATTCCTGACCGTTCGACCACGACCACGTCCACCATTGAGTCCAGACATCTAACAAATAAGAACAAAAAAAAATACAACCGCACCAATATTTATAGTATTGTCAGTGAAAAAATTACATGACATATATGCAATTGTTTTCCTGGGTTTGCAATTAAGAAAAACTCCATACACAGACATAAATATTCATACATCGAAAATATTAAATCAATCATTGTGGGACACATCGTCATCGTCATCATCATCACTTTGCAATGCCATATTTTCATCATCATAATCATCATCAGTGTCTTCAGGTTCATCCTCCCATTCACCTTCTTCATCCTCATCATCACCATTCCCATCATGATCATCACTCCAATCAGGTCCATCAACATCATCAACTTGGGCAGTTTCATCAACTAATGTTGTCGCTATTGCATTATCCACATTCATGGTTGTCATTCCAAGCTACTGATAGGCAAGTTCTAGATTATTCTTATCTTTAGGAGCACCGCGAGGTCTGTTTGGTATAGCTACCCACCAATTCGCTTTTCCTGATATCCCCTCGGGGTACTTAACATATACCACTTGGGTTGCAGTATCAGCAAATATGAATGGGTCGAACTTTCTGTACCGTCTAGTATGATTAACCTCGGGATATGGGGTAATTTTAGGATAACGTAGCCCTCGACAAACATCCGGGTCAAACCACTCACAATTAAAAAGTACACATTTTTTAATTGGCTCACCCGTAAATTCAACAACAATAATTTCGTGAAGTACGCCATAATAATCCCCTGTTACTTCATCACCTTCGCCAACTCCTTTGACACACACGCCACAATTATATGTTGCTTTACCTTCATTTCTAGCCTTGGTATGAAACCGATAATCATTAACTTTATATCCAGAAAAACATTCCACTACCATAATCGGTCCATGAGACAAGTTTACCAGAAAATCATGCCTCTCATCATTAAACACCCGATAAGAATTGACCTATGAAAAAAAACAAAAGTAATCCTCTTTAGAGTTAGAAAAATATTTTACAGGAGTTGAAGATTATTTAAGAAAAATTACTTACATTATACTCAAACCATTGTGCAAAATTTGCCTCAATAAACAAGTCAACTTCTACATCACTCGCGTTTGGATTATGGCCGCGAAATTGATGTCTGAACCAACTGTAATGTTTAACGAATGAAATTAAATAATTATTACTGAACAATTAGTAAGTATTCAAATGAAACTTTCAGTAATTGATATACTTACTCCAAATATGGTTGCACTTCATCACAATTCAGTAAAATGTGAAGACGTGCGACACGATACTCAGGTTCAGTAAGATATCTTCTTCCTCGTTTTCCAAACGGAGTACCCTTACGGTTGAACACTGACAGAGTTCGCATTTGTCGTTCCGGTTGTTGCAGATCCTCATTACGCCCGATACTCGGGCAATGCAAGTTTGATTCAAAATAATACTCAGCGAAATGTTTGATCTCAAATGCTAAGTATGCGTTAACCATAGATGCCTCCACACGAGCTTTATTCTTTGCCGTAGGCTTCATCCAGCCAAAGTACCTCTCAAAAGGATACATCCATCGATATTGAACAGGACCACCCAACAAAGCTTCTTCGGCTAAATGAATGGGCAAATGTTCCATGACATTCCAAAATCCAGGCGGAAAAATTATCTCCAACTTACAAAGAATTATAGCAATGTTCCTGTTCATCTCTTCCAACATGCTCACGTGTAACTCACTGGAGCATAAGTTTCTGAAAAACTCACTCAATTCGACCAAGGGTCCCAACACATCTTCCGGAAGAGCAGCAAAAGCTACTGGAAGAAGATTCTCCAGGAACACATGATGATCATGACTTTTCATATTTTGCAACTTTGTATTAGATGGATCCACCCAATTTCCACATTAGAACAATAACCATCAGGCACATGAACCTCTCGCAACCATTGACAGACAGCCCTTTTTTGAGGTAATGACAGTGCAAACTTGGCTTTTGGCTTACACAATCTATCAGTTGACCCTCTTGTAACCAAGTCTAACTCTTGCCTACTACACAGAATGGACATATCCATTCTTGCTTTGATATCGTCCTTTGTTCTTCCGGGCACATCCATCACTGTGTTTATAATATTTTCACTGAAATTTTTCTCTATATGCATAACATCAAGGTTATGCCTCAGAAGTTGATGCTTCCAATACGGCAACTCCCAAAAGATACTTTGTTTTGTCCAATTATGTTCATTTTCCTCAAATCCCGGAATTTGAAAATGGATATTTTCAGTCACTTTAGGCAATGTCGACACTATTTCAGACAATATTTCACCAGAAATCCTTTGGGGAGGGCCAATGTGTACGGTCTTTCCTTTACGGAAGGCAACTTTATTAGCTCTAAAGCAATGATTTCGAGGCAAGAACCGACGATGGCAATCAAACCAAGAGGGCTTTCGGCCATGCTGTAACTGGAATGCACAATTTTGGTTCATACAAACCGGACATGCTAACAACCCATGAGTACTCCAACCGGATAACATACCATATGCGGGAAATCATTAATTGTCCACATCAACGCGGCATGCAATCTAAAAGTTTCCCCGCATGAAACATCAAATGTATCAACTCCAACATCCCACAGCATTTTCAACTCATCAATTAAGGGTTGCAAGTACACATCAATCCTATTCTTCGGATTTGTTGGGCCCGGAATAAGACAACTTAAAAACATGTACGGGGTTGTCATACACATATCTGGAGGCAAGTTGTAAGGTGTAACTACAATTGGCCACACAGAATATGCTCTCCCAGATATAGAAAATGGTGTGAAACCATCAGCACAAAGACCTAACCTTATATTTCGAGGCTCTGCTGCGAAATTCGAATACTTTTGATCAAAATGCTTCCAAGCTAATGCATCCGACGGATGTCGGAGAACCCTGATTCTTGGCGGTGCTCATGATGCCATCTCATATGGACGGCAGTCCTTTTCGACGCATAAAGTCGTTGCAATCTTGGGATTAAAGGCAGGTAGTGCATTTTTGCATATGAAACAACTTTATTACCTCGTTGGTTGGATTTCTTTGGTAAATATCTTGCATGTCCACAAAATTTACATGCGGACATCCCCTCATCCTGTTTATAATAAAGCATGCAACCGTTCGGACAACAATCAATTTCCTGAACATCCATACCTAAATCTCTCACTTTTATGAGTTGCTGATGATAATTTTTTGGAATGCCACTTTCAGAAGGGCATATGTCTTTCATCAGGTCAACAACTTCATCGAAACAATGTTGAGACATGTTGTTCCCCGATTTAATACTAAGCAGTCTCACAGATGTTTCAAGTTCAGTTATGTTGCACCTTTCATATAACGGTTTTTGGGCAGACTCAAGCATAGTATAAAATGCCTCAGGATTTGCGTCCTGATGGCTACTCATGTTTATTTCATTAACTTGGAAGGCAGCATGAAGCATGTTCTCCATATGATTATGATCGGTATGATCGTAATCAAAATTCATAGAATGTGAAGTACTTGCACCCCCTGCTTCCGAATTATCTTCTTCCCCATGACTTGTCCAATACCAATAATTCTTCACAAACCCCTTTCTATACAAATGAGACTTTACAACATCAGGTGTAAAATATTGCATATTTTTGCACTTCGCACATGGACATCTATAAACTCCATTAACTCTATACTCCTCTTGATTTCGTGCAAATTCATCAAACATATTAATTCCCATCAACCACTCATCTCTAAGTCCATGTCCATTAGGATTTCTTCTTCTGTACATCCATTGACGATGCAACGGTCCATCCATATCTTCCTAATATAATTGCCTTAACTGTTATGTAAACTACAACCAATTATAATAAACATTTTTTAGAAATCTATTTAACCAGCTCAACATATATATATATATATATATATACATACATATATATATATATATATATTACATAAATATATATTTTATAATATGTTATAATATATACTTAACATTGTTATACTATTTTACTCTATTTGTTCAAATAAATACACTTGATAAACAAACTTAAATTTGAATGTAATTCACATCCATATTTTACGACACAAATAAAGTACATAGAACACATTATAAAAAATTAAATCAAACCTCAAAAAACATTCATGGCTTACATATTTAACATTTTATAATGAACAAACTTGTTGCACTTAAATTATTCACTTTAATAAAACATAATATACATGCTTAACATATTTAACATTTTCAAATAACCAAATAATTATTACAGATCTACATACTTAACATGTTTTACTCCACTTATTGTAATATACATATTTAATAAATTAAATAAAAAATAAATTATTCAAACTAAACAAATTATGCCTAACATATTTAACATTTTATAATAAACAAACAATTATTGCAGATCTACATACTTAACACGTTTTAGTTCACTTATTCTAATATACATATTTAATAAATTAATTAAAAAACTAACGTTATTCAAATTTATATTCAACGGATAAAATAAATTATTCAAACTAAACAAATTATAAAAAATTAAATCATACCTCAACAAACATTCATGCCTAACATATTTAACATTTTATAATAAACAAACTTGTTTCATTTAAATTATTCACTTTAAGAAAACATAATATACATGCTTAACATACTTAACATTTTCAAATAACCAAATAATTATTGCAAATCTACATACTCAACACGTTTTACTTCACTTATTCTAAAAAACTAACGTTATATAAATTTATATTCAACGGAAAAAATAAATTATTGAAACTAAACATTCATGCCTAACATATTTAACATTTGATAATAAACAAACTTGTTTTATTTAAATTGTTCACTTTAATCAAACATAATATACATGCTTAACATATTTAACATTTTCAAATAACCAAATAATTATTACAGATCTACATACTGAACACGTTTTACTTCACTTATTCTAAAAAACTAACGTTATATAAATTTATATTCAATGAAAAAATAAATTATTCAAACTAAACAAATTATAAAAAATTAAATCATACCTCAAAAAACATTCATGCCTAACATATTTAATATTTGATTATAAACAAACTTGTTTCATTTAAATTATTCATTTTAATAAAACATAATATATATGCTTAACATATTTAACATTTTCAAATAACCAAATAATTATTATAGATCTACATACTTAACATGCTTTACTCCACTTATTCTAACATACATATTTAATAAATTAAATAAAAAACTAACGTTATTCAAATTTATATTCAACGGAAAAAATAATTATTCAAACAAAACAAACATGTTTCTGCTAATTTTCATATACCCGAAAAATGAACATCACATATCAAATTAACATAACTTGAAAGCGGAACAATTCTACTAACCTTCGCACACCCGAAAAATCAATCTGATTACAGACGGTGACGACACTAGCGGTGGCACTGCCGGCGACAAAACGTGAAAAACAAAGACCGTAAAAATTATCAATTAACTTAACAATTTCAATTTCAAACAATAAATTAAGCAAAAATATCACTTACCGTTAAATTTTTCGATGATCAAAACCTTGAAATCTCACTTTCTCTCTCTTCCCCCTTCTCCCTCTCTCCTTTTTCGAACACTTTCTCTCTCTATTTCTCCAAAAACCGCTCGAAATCTCACCCCTCCCCCCCAATTTAAAGCCGGGCAAACGGGGTCGAGATCCGCGCGGAATTCCGACAGAATTACCGACGGATTCCGACGGAACTCTGCCCCGACGGAATTCCCGTCGGAATTTCGAATTTCCGACGGAACTCCGTCGGAAATTCCGTCGGAATTCTGGAATTCCGACGGAATTCCGTCGGAATTTCCGTCGGAATTTCCGACGGAATATTCTTCCGTCGGAAAATCCGTCGGAAATTTAATTTTCCGTCGGAGTTCGTCTGAAATTCCGTCGGTTTGTCTGCAATTTTTCCGACGCTGTCTGACGCGTCGCTTTGTCCGTCGGAGTTGAACTACGTTTTTGTAGTGTTACCTTCACTTCAATAATTTAATTGTCTTTCATTTATTCATTTCTTTTAACTATTTTCCCGCCTGAAGGACTTCAGGCCCCCCTTTAGGACTTAGCTAGGGGGAAAATTTTGATTGTCAATTAAAAAAGAAGGGGGAAAAAAGCTTCTTACACTTTGATTCTTTTTTCATGAAATTGGACAAATTATTGAAATAAGAGAGGTAAACAAATTAACAAAATATTAAAATTAAAAATCAAATTTTGATTGCCGATTATTTCATTTGCAATATATAGAATTATTGATTTTATAAAATTTTTATTCGTTAAAAATTATTAGTTCTAAAAATTCAAACTAGACTACTCATTAAGAATTTAAACTAAATTATTTAGTTTACTCTATTCACTAAGTTAAATTACCAGTTTATTAATTTTACTATATTCACTAAGCTAAATTTCAAATATGTATAATGTACGTACTTGATGATTGGGTTTAGGTTAATGCAAAGTTGCTAATTAAATTTGACATAGATTGTAAATTTGTAACAAACAAAACATAATAAAGGATAATCATTAGCTTAAATTAAGTGACAACTATCCGGTAAATGGTACTAAAGTATGAGTGATAACCAAATATGAATCATGACAAGGATTATAGCGCGTCTCTTTGATTTATTAATAGCCGCTAAAACTTGAGACTAAGAAGTTAATTTTAGGTCTCTACTCGACAGAATGACAACTGATAGGTCGAGCTCTTCGAGACAATGACAACTATGCCAGTGGGTCTCTATTCTTATTCGATTGGGTAGGTAGAGACATAAAGTTAAACTTGGGTCATATCAATTTGAATTCATATACATTGATTTGGCCAGACTTGTTTTAAAATTTAAAGTCAAATATAGATATAGGTCAAAATTAGTTGAGTTTATTGGAGACATGGCTATGACTTATGAACGACGGGTCAATTTCACTTAGACTTTTCTCCCACGACATCCGTTTTTAAGCCTTGCAAATTAGTTCAATTTAGGCATATCAATTTGAATTTGTATAAATTAGTTTAGCCTCATTTTAAATTCTAAGTCAAATTTAAATATAGGTCAAATACGAGCCAATTTCACTTAGTTTTATATTTCGCAACTTTTCGTCACTCAATCTATTTAAGTACACCCAGTTTGGATTCTATTAGTTTGAATTTGTCTAAATCAACTGGGCGTAATTTGAGAGTTATGTCAAAAAAAGGTGTGAATCAATTCCATTGGTAGATTAATATGAGCCAATTTCACTTAGTTTTATCTCTCCGGACTTCTCGTTGAATTTCTCAATCTATCTAACTACATTCAATTTGGATAATATGAGTTAGAATTTTTCTAATTTCAATTTGACTTTATTTTAAATTTAGAGTCAGATTTAGGTCTGAATCGATTGAATTGGTTGGTTAAATTAGATAATGGTTAGGTCACATAGTGGTATACTTTTAAATCTTCCACATCATAACTTTCCTCCTTTTAATATGTGAGAATAAGTGAGTTGGGTCATAACTCATATGATGTATTGAATTATCAATTCGAATTCGTCTAACTCGATTTAGTATTGTTTTCAATTTAGAGTAAAATATAAGTCGAAATAAGTAAAAGTTGAACCGATTGATTAAATACAGTCATTTCAAGTCTTATCTATCCAACTTTCTAAAACAAGTAACATACAATTACTAGCCGATGAATCCATGATGCACATTCTCGCTGAATTGATCATCAATTTATCATCATAATTCATGCACTAATAAACAGATAACATAATATCACAAATCAATTAAGCCTCAAAAAATTGGGCTTTTCTTCAACCCAAAAAAACGAGAGAGCAGGTCAATGGTCCACAATATTTACAAAAAAAAATTCTTTGAGCTTGTGGTCATATAAGATACCAAACTCATTCCACATATAAACCGACCAAATTGAAAACGTAAACCGACCTAAAAGTAACCTATCTGGAACTTAACCCGGTTCAAATTCTACCCTATCCAAAATTGACCTGAACCCATAACCGAACTCTACCCGAGTCAAATTGGACCCGACGCGCACCCAAACCGACCCGAACGAGCTTGACCCAAAGTTGACCCGATTCGAACTTCATCCAAACTAGAAACGAACCGACCTGAACCCGGTTCACTTAAAGTTGACCCGATTCGATCTCAACCCGAGCCGCACACATCAACCCGGACTTAACCCGAACCGAATTTAACTCAAATTGAACCTGAACCCAAACCGAAATTGATCAACCCGAATATAATCCGAACCGAACTTAACTCAATCCGAACCTAAATCAAATGACCCATTTGTTAGATCTGGTGAGATTCCTTAAATTCAACGCAATGCTAGGTTTCCAATAGCAAGTTTGAAACTTGTGAGGTGGAAGAACCCCCAACACGAGTACCAATCTTGCCCGCCCATTATTATCAAAACTTCAAGATCAGATTTATCGTTCAAGCACAAGAGAACACGAAAAGCAATTGAAGTTACACATCGATTACACTTCTGTCGTTTCATTAGTAGGGATGTGGCAAACATAATATATTAACCAGCTACCAAAAGGAATCTTCTAGCATTCCATTAAAAGAAAAGGTTTTGGCTTAATTGACTAATTGTTACACTTTTTAGGTGCCTAGGTAAGCGAAGGAACAGAACTCCATTAATCTACAGATGGAATTTAATTAAATATGGAATGAAACTAATCTTGATGCTCTGCTTGGTATTAGAAAATTTCGTGAAAAAAAAGGTTGAAGGAAAAAAATGTAAAGGAAAAAAAAGTAGGGAGAAAGTGAGTTTTTTTCCCCTCTTGTTTGGAGTGAGGAAAAAAATACAACAATTTTGGTAAGAAATTTGGATGTAGATGAATTATTTGAATAATGTTGATATCATCTAAGTAGTGTAAAGTTAGAGGAGACCAATAATTCTTTTGGGACCTTTTCCCATACTTTTCTCATAATTTATGAGGAGAGTTTTATCACTTATTTCTAACAATTTTTTCACCTATTTTCCTCCATATTTTTCTTCTTTGTGATTTTCTCTAAATCAAACATAAAAAAAAGGTTACTTTCCAAACTTTTTATCAAATTTTTCAAGATCCAAACAGAGCCTAAAGTACCACAATATGACATTAAAGGAAAAGAAGCGCAGCTTTCAGCTTTCACGCATGGAATGACACGGCAACGGAACAGCTCCCAAAATGCCCTGTGTGTTATGGAGGATTAGATATCGCAGATTATTCCTTCCCTCAACAACTTTGGGAGTCTTGTGTTTGGAGCTCATTCACCTCTACAAACGAAAGAATATATTCTGAAACCCATGCTTTTGACTAGGCTTGAGTTGTCTGACTTAGTGCACTTTTGATTCATTGAATTAAGATCAATTCTTTAGCTTTGATTACGAAAAAGTGTACAGTGTTTCGAACAATTTTGCGTAAGGTAACACTGAGAAAATTCGGGTATTCAAATTAGAGTTACTACAAGCAGGAGGATTTAACAGAAAATTTTAATATATATCATCAGCCAAAACATTCGTAAGCAACAGTTTCTGCATTGAAGGATCAATGGTGGTGCTATATTGAAGGACACTCCCTTCGCGGGACCGTTTCCTGTTAGCTGATTTCTGCTTCCTTTTTAAGATTATCATTCCCCTGAAAAATTTAACCCAGACAGGATATCTAGTTCTCTGCACATAACAGTTCTCCATCTCATACACGATTTCATTCATTGTGGGGCGATTGCAATTGTCTCCAATACAACGAACTGCAATTGCTAGCAGCTTCCTCACCGTTCCTTCCATGGATGCCGGAATTGTGACTCTTGGGTCGAATATCAGCTCAAATTTTCGATTCTCGATCAACGGCAATACCCAATCAACTATATATGTCTTTGACCTTGAAGCATCGATCACCTTTTGACCACTAATTATCTCCAACAGCATCACCCCAAAACTAAACACATCATTTCTGGTGCTCAGCATGCATGGGGTGGTATAACAGGGGTCCATGTACCCAATTGTTCCAGCAGGTCGACACACCGAGTCAACAAGGTTAGCATCACCCTCCTTTAGCCTTACAGCCAACCCAAAATCCCCCAACTTGGCGTTGCAATCTTTGTCAAACAAAACGTTTGCCGACTTGACATCTCTATGGACCACCTTTGGCTTCAAGCTATGCAGAAATTCCAAGCTCTTGGCCAGTTGAACGGCAATTTTGACTCTTCTTGACCAACTCAATAACATGGTTGGCGGTGAGTTGGCATGTAATGAGTCATGGAGAGAACCATTAGGCATGAACTCCATGACTAAGACCATCGAGTTGGTGACCAAGTCAGGGTGAGTCGATCCAAGTAGACTCACTAAGTTGGTCATCTTGGGCAAGGAGGAGAGGATGCTTGCTTCATTTTCGAGCTTGGAGTTGTCTTGAAGATTTGAAAGCCCTGTTGACAATTTCTTGATGGCCACCACTTTCCCATCTCCAAGAACTCCCTTGTAAACACATCCATGGCTTCCTTTACCAACAATTTTTGATGGGCAGAACCCTTGTGTTGCTTTCTTTAGCTGTTCATAGTCAAATTCTTTCATTGAAAAACAGAGAGGGGAAGAAAGGGATGGAGAGAAGAGTAAAGCAGAGGGGGAGCGTTGTTTGTTTTGGGAAATTTATTTCAACTTCAATTCGAATAAAGAGGTGGTTTTTTTTAGCGAACTCACTGCTCAGTGTTGGAATGAACAATTTATCACAATGAAGAGGTCTCTAGACAAAATCTGTATAGGTGTAACGTAGCTAGCTAGATATACACATGTGATAAAATTTTATTCAATTTGATTGTCGAATATATTGGTCTATAAAATTTGATTATTGGAAAAAGTTGCCTGAATTTCAGATTTGACAGAGAATTTTTTTTCTATATTCTTATGTTTCGAATATAATTTTGATGTGTATTTAACTTTATTTTATTCAATGGAGCCAAAATATATCGTATATTAAACAAAAGTCTTCTAAAGATTTATACATTGTACAGGTTATTAAATTTCAGTTGGATTTAAATTTCAATTGTTATTATTTTGCTGAACACAACATCTATCTATAAGGAATTCATCAATGGAGTGATTAGAAACAATTTCCAATTTATGTCGTTGATGTCAGCATGGAGCTTCAATTTCAAGAGAGAAAAAAGGCATTGCTGAAGGCTGATTCTTCAGAGAAAAAAGAAGCTTTAGGGGACCAAGGAGACGATAAAAAAAAAGGTGGAAAGATTTTTAAAATGAGAAAAAGGTGGTTAAAGTTAAAGAATGGGAGGGAAAGAAGAAAGAGGTAAAAGGCAGGAGGGAGGGAAGAAAAGATAAAGAAGGGTGTCCTTGGCTTAATTAAAGGTAAAGAAGAATCTCCTTGAGACAGATAGATAGGGATTAGTAGATGTGAGATGTTCCATTGAAGGCCTCTTATTCTTCTTTCCCTTTCGTCGAGTCGATAACTACGTTAATTTCTTAAAGTTGATCCAATATTATGTTAAGTGTGCGAGATTTTAATTCAAATACGAAGTCAGAAATGATTATAACAATTTATAGTTGTATAAACCTAATATTAGTGCAAAATATCCATGCTACAGTTACTCTTAAATTGAACCAATTGAATTCTATATATAAGTTGAAAGTATCAAAGAGACACCAAAATTTGTGTCTAGATTTGGCCTAAATTAATTATTTATGTAACCTTAATTATTATTGTAATTAATGATACCAAAAAACTCCCCATAAATCAACTATATTAGTGAAACAAAAATTATACATGTGAAATTGTGTGAAATTTTAATCGTACACAACATATGAATACTCAACTATCTGTGTATCCGCAGCCAACCATGTTCCCTTTATTGTGCCAAGAATCTTTTAACTCTGTTGGCATCTTGCATTTGTAAGTAGTACAATTAGAGCATTCCCAACCATTGGGATGCATTCTAGTGGGACTGACATTGCATTCCATTTTTTTGCCCCCTCCTTTTGCAGCGTGCATTCCTTGCCCATTGTCACGTGGGTAGGACCGCCTATCCGTCCATTTTTGTATTTTTATTTTTTCTTTAAAAATATTGTTTATATGGTTAAAAAAAAAAATGTTGTATGTTGTAGGTGTGAATCTATGACAAATATTTTATTGGGTAATCCAATTTTGTATTCTATGGGTTGGAGAAGTGAAGTAATACAAATTCTAAAAGATGAAACTTTTGTTGATGTGTTTGGAATTCAGGTTAAGAATGCTATTAGAACACTCCCAATTAGAGTTCCCATTTTTAGGACTGCACTTTGTTACATCATTGAAAATTTTATTTTTTGGAATTCGCAATCCTTCACTTCTCCAATATATGGAATTCTAACTTAGATTACCTAACAAAATATTTATTATAAACTCACCTTATAACATAAAATCTTTTATTTAATCATCTAAATAATATTTTTAAAGGAAAAAAAAGAAAAAACGACAAAAATTCAGAAAATGACAAAAAAATGGAATGAAGAAGGGAGCGATAGACAGTTCCCGGTTGTATGCTGCCCTACGTGGAAGTCCGGTTGGACATATTTCGTGCCAACTTTTTGGAAGTTTGGGCCCCACCACTAGAAACACATTCTAATTGCTAGGAATGCTCTTAGAGCTTTGCAGCATGAGTTCTAGTTTTTAGAACTCAAGTCTGCCACATTAAGAGAAGTTTCAGCTTTTTAAAACTTATATTCATCACTTCTCCAACAATGAAACTCCAACTTGGATCTTCAAATAAAATATTTGCTATGAAACCACCATTAAACATATTTAATTATTTTTATCCTTTAAATTTTGTATGTATTTTATACTTGTAAACTGTAATATATTTGTTATTTTTGAATAATGGAATATTTATTTTTTCTTGACCGGAAAAATATTTTAATTTTTTAGAATTCTCAAAAAATGAATTACTTAATTTTATTTTGGTTACTTTGAGCATGTCAAGTCATATTTATTTTTTTGGCTGGCACAAGCCAAAGCAGATAGAATTCTCAGATTATTTATTTTCACAATTGGCATTTGGTTTTTATGGACTAATAAAATCAACCAAAAAAAAAATTAAAAGCTACCAAAATAGCCTCAAGTCCAATGGCTATTTTCTTTCCTTGCTGGGAGTCCAATGGCCACATTCCCCAAATAAGATTTTCCTTTCTTTTGACCCATCATCGAAATGAAGCAGTCCATCACCATGCAACGCATGCAATTTCTTGTATGCCCCTAGGAGCTCATGCACCTTTATAATACATCAGCACCCATGCCATTAAAAAAAATATGAAAAATACCATGTCAACAAAAAATTTAAGAAAATGCATCATTGAAACACGCCCATGTGGGGGTATGGAGCAGAACTCCACATTATAACTTTTCTTTTTTGCTTTGGATAATTATGTTTCTCTTTTTTTAACAAGTTATACATATATTTTTTTTAGTGAATCATGTTATTGTTTTTTGGCGGAATAATCTCATGATTTCTTTTCATTTTTTTAAAAAAAAGTTGTCGCTTTTAAAAAAAAAATTCACCTTTTTTTAGACGGTGGGAAGTCTTTTTTCGGTTACTTTGCATTTGTAAGTTGTTTGATTTTTTTCATCATCTCTCTCTTCTTGTTAGCGTTTTGTTAAGAGTCCCTAGAAATTGAAATTCACTTATAGTCGAGAATGACATGGACGTTGTCGAAAAAGTTTGAAGAAATTTAATTCATAAGTTTTACAATTAATTTTATTTCTCCTATTGTTAAATGCACTTCATTTAGTTCATATTTATTTCTTAATTGAATATTTGGCATTTGGTTTCTATAGACAAATAAAATCAACCAAAAAAATAATTAAAAGCTACCAAGATAGCCTCAAGTCCAATGGAAGGGGAATGTTCAAACTCGTGACCACCAACACACAAAGCCAAGTATTAGACCGTTAAGCTATCCAGTTTTTATATTCCTCTTCCACAAACATAATACATATCTCAATTGCAAATTTTTTTAATTTTCTGAGTTATACCTTTTTTTTTTTTGGGAGAGGGGGGTCGGGTGACCCCACTGACCCCACGTTGCCTTCGCCCCTGCCCAAATCAGATTTTCCTTTCTTTTGACCCATCATTGGAATGTAGCACTCCATCACCATGCAATGCCTGCAATTTGTTGGATGCACCCAAGAGCTCATGCACCCTTGCGATACATCAGCATCCATTTCATCAAAAAAAAAAAGAAAAATGCCATGTCAACAAAAAATTAAATAAAATGCATCATAAAAAAAAAAAAGGATGAAACAAGCCCACGTCGTGCGGTTCATAGGCGGTTATGGAGCAGAACTCCACATTATCACTTTATTTTTTTGAGGATAATTATGTTTCTCTTTTTTTAACAACTTATCACTTATATTTTTTTAGTCAGTGATGTTATTGTTTTTTGGCTGAATAATGTCACGTTTCCCTTTTTTTTTTAAAAACGTTATCACTTTTTTTTAGAAAAATCATCTTTTTTTAAGAAAAATCATTTTTTTTTTTTTTTTTTACGGTAGGAAGTCTTTTTTCGGTTATTTTGCATTTGTAAGTTAGTTGATTTTTTCATCATCTCTCTCTTCTTATTAGCATTTGATAAGACTCTTCGGAAAGTGAAATTCACTTATAGTCAAGAATGGTAGGGAAATAGTCGAAAAAGTTGGAAGAGGTTTGATTTGTAAGTTTTGAAATTAATTTTATTTCTCCTACTGTTAAATGCACTTCATTTAGTTCATATTTACCTCTTAATTTAATATTTTAATTTTAATCAGCATTCTTGGAGGATAATGGAAATGGTGACGATGACATAATTTTGTCAGGTTATGTTCCATTGTTATTTTGCTGGAATTTGGTAGATTGAGGTTGAGAATATTTTGTTTGATTTTAACTTGTGATGTTTTTCATTATTGGGTTTGTTTTAATATATTTTCTTATCTTATATTTGTTAATTGGATTATAGATGTTCATTTGTTCGTCTGGTGTTGTTCATTTATTTTTGTGATCTTGTTATTTGAATATATATAAATTGGTTTATAGTTGTTCATTTATTCATTTGATGTTGTTCATTTATGGTTCTGAGCTTGTTCATTTATTCATTCATGTTGTTCATTTTGCAGGTAATATTTTTTCTGTACGAGATATTATTGCTTTGGGTCCTTTGGCAGTTGATTTAGTTGGATCGATTATATAGTCTCAAGATGAAGCATTTGAGATTTACAATGATTATGCATTTAAGGTCAGGTTTAGTGTTCATTATCATAAGATTCGTAGGAGAGCTCGAACTCAAGATTGGTCAATATACTAGTTTTGTTGTTGGGAGGAAGGTTGGAAAGAAAACAAAGACAAACAACATAAGGAGTACAAAAATGTTGATGTTCAGATTGGGTGCAAAGCAATGATCCAGTTTAATATTGATTTAAATGGAGAATGGATTGTTACTCGCATGTAGCTGAGTACAACCATCTAGTGTGTAGTACTAATGAGCGGCATCTTTTGCCTTCTCATTAGAAAGTTTCAACTGAAGACCTTTTGTTTGTGACAGGGCTTAGGTATGCAGGCATCCGAGTGGCTGATGCATTTCTTGTCTTGATAAAATAGGCAGTGGAGCTCCTTCTATGGGTTTGCAGTTGAAGGATTTGCATATTAGGCTTAAGGAGTACAGTAAGGAAGTCATTTGATGGCCGCAATGCAAATTCACTGATTGGGATGTTCAAGAAATGATTCAAGAATGAGAATTATTTTTATTATGATTTTGAGGTTAGAGGATTATAAGTTATTTGGTGACTTAGTTATTTTGGGTACAGTTTATCGTACAAATAAGTATGACCTAGTTTGTGCTCATTTCGTTGACATCAAGGTTAAGAAAAACGGACCGAATTAGCCGGTCCAACTGGTTGGATCAAGAACTTGTCAGAGCAACGATGTAGAAATTATTTTAACCCGTTTGAGCCATTCAACTGGGAAAAACCGGTAAAACCTAGTTAGACTAGCTGACATGGTCAGACCGGCCTACCCACGGTTGGAGCGGCTTTTCCCAAATTCTTATAAAAACAAAGTTTTTTCTTTTGAGCTATGAAGATTTCACACAGGGCACAGCTCGACCCTTTCAGAGCATCCTGGGCTTGCCTTCATGTTTTTTTATAAGACTACCAAGTTTGAAAATTCGCTCAAAATGACGATGTGGGACTTTTCAATTGTCACGATCTAATAGAATCCATATTTATGCGACGAGGATCCTGTAACCACCTTCTACTCCACCAATGTGGGACCATAAATAAATTTCTTATTTCTCTTCTTCTTCATTATCTTCTACTTGTAACTTTTTTCTATTAGATTTTAGTAATTTCTGTTATTAAAATCAAAAAGTATTTTTTTCATCAAATATATAAGTTAATGATCGCTTCTCCCACATTATTTTGTAGTTGTTCATTTAATGTAATTTTTATTTTGTTTAATGTTAACCAATGTATATTTTTTATTTATCATCAAACTCTTGTAATTTCTATATTCAAGAATGTGTTACCAAATTATTATGTCCAAATTATTGAACTCTTGTATTGTTTTTGTTTTTTAAAAATTATGACCCTCTAATTAGTTGTGTTACCAGATCATTATGTTTGAATTATTTTTTTCCCTTGAAAAAATGTCATTTTAAGGGGTTGATTTTTTTTTTTTTTTGGGGGGAATGTGAATGCTTTACTAGGAGTAAAAATGCACAAATGCCTTGACCTCTTTTACAAAGCCTAACTTAATTACGGGTCCTTAACTTTGCATTGCCCTTGACTTGCCTTCCATGCTTTTTTATAAGGCTACCAAGTTTGAGAATTTGCTCAAATTGGCGATGTGGGACTACTCAAATCTCACCATCTAACAAAACCTATATTTATGCAATGAAAGTCTTGTAGCCACCTTCTACTCCATTAGTGTGGGATCATAAATAAATTTCTTATTTCTCTTCTTCCTCATTATTTTGTACTTGTAACTTTTTTCCATTAGATTTTAGTTAGTAACTTGAAAAAAATATAACAAATATATATAAAAAAATTTTTTCAGGTTCATCGGGTTGTGCCGGTCTAACCCAATTTGACGGTAAATCGGGTCAACCGGTCCAACCCGGGTCCAAACGGTCCGACCTGTTGAACCATTGACCCACTCGGTTAACCGGGTCGACAACCGGGTCGGTTCTCTCAACCTTGGTTGGCATGAACTATCATTCCAAAAATGTCATGATCGGTTGTGATTTTATTATGAATGAGACAATTGAGTCTTTTGAATGGATATTTTGAACTTTTTTGAAATCTATATGTGGTAAATTTCCAAGCATCATTATGACTGATCAGACTTTTTCTAAAGGTTTCCACAATAGATTCAATTTTTTCTGGTGTTCAGTACATGCTCTACTGTTTTCATATCATTGAAAATTCAAGAAAACATATTGGAGCACTAAGCGCAAAGGAAGGTTTTACAAAGTTGTTTAGCAAAGTTTTGATGGATTGTGATGCAAAGCCTGAATTTAATCATTTTTGAAAAAGGTAACTGATTTTGTTATTTCTTTGTCACTTGTATTTGTTTGAACATTTTTTATTTTTCTGGTTCTATTATTTTGATCTTTGTTCATTAGGTTTGATTATGTTTGGTTCACTGAAACTTATATTGTTGTTTATTAGGTATTTTAATAATCACTTTGTACTTTCTTATCAGTTGGTGACTTATTATAATTCATTGGTTCATTTGATGATGTTCCATTATATTACTTATATCGTTCAAACGTTTTGTTCATTGCAACTTATGGTGTTGTATTTTTTGGTTGTTTTTTGTGAATGGATTATTTATGTGCATTGGTTCCTATATCATTATTCATTTGTGTTGGTATTTTTTTTATGTTTTTAATAATTATTTATCTGATAATTTTTTAAGATAGTGGTAATGTATGATTGTGGTGGTAATCGCTGGCTTAACAATCTTTATTCGTTAAGGGCAAAGTGGTGCTCTGCTTTTTCAAAGAAGAACTTTTCAAGAGGGGTATTGTCTCCACAAAGGAGTGAGAGCATAAACCACTCAATAAAAAGGTAGCTGCATGCAACTGCTATCTTATGTGACTTCTACAGCATGTTCTGTGGTGTTGTGTTAGAGTAGAGGGAAAAGGAAAGTGGTGAAAATTACAAATGTTCCAAGGGCAATGTTGAGATGGCCTTTCCATTGGTAAATTTTTTAAGACATGCTAGGTCTATTTACATTGTTGAAGCTTATTGATTGTATGAGAAATAGTTCGTTAAAGGGGCTTCGTATGATTAAGATAAGTTGCACAACGATACATCTGATAGGGTGTTTCATATATTCGGTGTAATTTGTTTGGAAGAATCTTGGGGTCAAGGATTAGATGGATATACTTTTGAAAATATTGTTGTTTTAAACATAGAGAAGGGCATCACTGATTGCACTTACCAAAAGTTCACTGAGGTTGGAATTTTATATTCATATTGTTTGCGAGTTATGCATACTTATTGTATTTAGAAAGTGTTAGATAGGTACATTATGAAGAAATGGAGCACATGCGTTAAAGAAAGCCAAGGCAACGAACTTATTATTAATAATGGTATGAAAGACACTGCGGTGTGTTCTTCTGTGTGAAGAATGCAAATGGGTAAAAAAATGAATGCACTGCTCACTACTAACCAAATGAATAGAGAGACAAGAAACTCTGTGAGGAGTACTTGAGTAAATTGAAGTAGAAGCAGGGTCGGTTTATGTGGAGGATGATGTTCAACAATATGGTTCAAGTTTGGCAAAGAGTGTTTTGAATCCTCCTGGATTTCAAGAAAAAGGCCAATAGAATAAGAGATTAAACAGTACTAGTGAGAAGAAGTGTAATCAAGCAAAAATAAGAAAAAAGAAGAAGTTGTTGATACTAAGTATCATAAGTGAAGAGGGATTACCCCAGATATGACAAGTTCAATTATCTACTTCGAAGAAATTTGCTCTTCAATGAACAATAGTTAGTAGAAAATTTAAACAATTAATTACTATGTTGTGAATAGTTTATCATAAGTAGTTTTTCTTTTTGGTATTATTCCTGTTTGTAGGCAACTAATTTGGAAAGGAAGAAATCCACAGAGGTTATACCAGAAAATATCATAAGTGTTCAGGAATTATCCAGGTATGATAACTTTAATCATGCACAATGAATAATAATGTTTCTCGGGCAGCACTTCTTAATACAGACTTTGTACAATAGATTACTATGTTTTAACAGATTCTCATGTGTAATTTTTCTGTTCAATATTGTTAATTTTGATACTCAACTAATTTGGAAGTTCAAAGATCCACAAAGGTTGCAGCACAAAATGTAGATGCCATTTTGGGACAGGTTGATAAAAGAGTTATATGATTATTATATTGTTTTAATTTGATCTATGTTGTGAAGTTATTTATATTGTTCGAAGTTTGAAATTTGTTGTAAAATTTTTCTTCATTTCCTATGAATATACCCGAGAGACCTTTGCTAAAGATCCAAGTGGTGTTCTTTTGTTTCAGGTTGATAGTGAACGATTCTAAGTGCATTTATTCATAATTTGATATATGTTGTGAATTTATTTATACTGTTTGGCTTTTGAAGTATGTTGCAGAATTTTGCTCTATTCCCTATGGATATGCCTTTTATAGATCGAGAGAGTCGTTAACTAAAGATCCAAGCAGTAGTCTATTGCCTCAGGTTCGTAATGAACAATTCTATCATTGGTTTTGAACAATAACTATCTTACCTATGAACAACATTATACATTGATGTGTCACTGTGGCTTTTTCAAAATGGTGCTCCTTTGTGTATTAATATACCTTATGGTGGATCAAGTTCTCAAGGCAATGTTGGGCCTACATTGAACTTGTTATCTAATGCCAATCCAAATGATCAAAGTCTTCATCAAGTAAGTTCATCTAGTCATATGGTCATATTGGAATTTACTTGTTATTATTCTACATATAACATTTTTATCTTTTAAAATTTCTTTTATGTTGTAGAGTACAATTACTTCAGTTGGATATTGTCCCCCATTTTATTTTGATCCAAGAACTGCGGGAGATTTGACGCAAGATGATGTTTCAATCCTTTATGCGTCGAACTCCAAAAAACTGAGCACGTAACTAGTCTTGTAATAATGACGCATAATTGTTTGATAAATATTAGTCATACTATGGTTGTGATAAAGTTTCTCCTAGACTAGATCCGTTTAATATGTTTGGTAAACAGTGTACGTTACATATGTAGTTAATGTATATTGATAGTTTTTTTTTTTTTTTTTGGGTGAGTTCTATTGCTAGAAATATTAGTATATCTTGGGAAATATATGTCGTAGTATATGATCGATTTATAATGAAAGGGTTTATGTGTTTGGTAACATAAGTTCAGTGAATAATTCTAACTTTGTCCATAAACAACATCTCATTAGAAAATGAACAATACTAAAATGGTGAATGACATGCTATTTTTTTATTGCAACAAATATTCATTTCTTAGGGTTTATGAACTTTAATATGACATAGTGAACAATAATAAAATGGCAAATGAATAAAGTAGCATTTCTTATTATGAATAATTTCTTTAAGTGTTTAGTGTTTGGGATTTAGGATGTTTGAGTTAAGGGTTAGGATTTAGGGTTTTCAAGTTAGGGTTTATGGAGTTTATGGTTTAGGGTTTAGGGTTTGGTGTTTAGGGTTATGGCTGTGAATTTTTAGTGTTTAGGGTTTTGTCAAGATTTAGGATTTAGGGTTTATGGTTTAAGGTTAGGGTTCAGGGTTTAACGTTTAGGGTTTAGGGTTAACAGATTTGGAGTTGGGGCTTATAGTTTACGGTAAGGGTTTAGGGTTTGAGGCTTAAGGTTTAGGGTTCACGGATTTGTAGTTAGGGTTTATGGTTTAGGGTTTGGGGTTTAGGGTTTGGGGTTGGGTTTTAGGGTTTTAAGGTTTAGGGTTTAGGGGTTTAGGGTTCAGGGTTTAGGGTTTGTGAACTTTAATAAAGAAAGTTTTATGATATAATGAACAATAATATAGCAGTAACTGAACAAAGTAGTATTTCTTATTGTAAATATTACTTACTTTTTTTTAAAGGTTTAATATTTAGGGTTTAGGGTTTTTGAGTTAAGGTTTAAGGTTTAGGGTTAGGGTTTAGGGTTTAGGGTTTGTGAACTTTAATGAAGAATGTCTTCTGATATAGTGAACAATAATACAATGGTAACTGAGTAAAGTAGTATTTCTTATTATAAATATTACTTACATTTTTAAGGGTGTAGTGCTTAGGGATTAGAGTTTTTTAGTTAAGGTTTAGGATTTAGGGTCTAAGTTAGGTGTTTAGGGGTTATGGCCTAAATTTTTTTTTGGATATATTTTAAAAGATAAGCACCTTTTCTTTTTGAAACCTATGGTCCCGTGATTGTAAATCACCATAATATGTCTACATATGGTGCATGGTATGGATTCCACAATCATGAAGATTTATATTACTCTGATTGTCAGTTTTAACATAGACTGTTCGAAAGTCTTTAACTTCTTTTGCCTTTGAATGGCCACATTGGATTAGATACTTTGAGAACAAGCGTTTCTACGTTTGGTAAAAGTGATTTATATTAGTTTCTAATTTTATATAAATGTATTTTAAGTATGTGTTTAGGAAGACATAGTAGTAGGGAATCACAATCTACATATCTTGTCCTAGGGTTTTTTTTTTGTTGGACAACGCAAGATAGTCTACGATATTCACTGTCTTATCAGCAAATTGGAATACAATGAGAAGAAGTGTTCGCTTTTCAGAATTGGGAAGAACACCTAAATGTGGTTGTAATGAACAATAGTAATTAACGAAAATGAATAAAACCATGCAATATAATGAACAAGTGGACATGTGAACACATCTACTATAATCTAAATGAGCAAAAGCATATAATTTAATGAACATGTGGATTGGTAAACACATATGACAGAGTATGAAGAAGCTTACTAAATTTGCCTTATTCAGTTAAGCCAATTGGTTCTTTGGGTTTCAAGTTGCATGACTTTATAGAACTCCTAGTATTTAAAGGATGTTTTTTTATGCATGTAGGATAACAGTCTACAAATTAAGTAAAAGTCAAATTAAACAAAGAATAAGGCTTAGTTTTGACAAACATTTAATTTTGTAATGAACATATGACAAGTGTGACTTATATAAACACATGTGGTGAAGAAAAATCTATTCAAATGTATTGTTTGCCTTGACAATTGATTTTTGTTCATTACAGTAGACCATGCATCCAAAATGCTATTTTCGAAAGGCTGTTTACAACTGCCATTGAAGCTATTGCCTCTTTACCTATCCATGGTCTGTGTGCTTTGTCATGAACATTGAACTCATATAGCTCCTCATTGTTGGTATTATATAGATGCAATAAATAGCATTAAAAACTTCCTACATAATAAAACTTAGCAGCATTAAATTATATAGATACTTATGTTTTAGGGTGGTCTACATTGAAAGGTAGGAACGCATAATCCACCACAATCTTCTCACCATGGGCTAGCTTATCTTTGATAATGTCCCTATAATCTCTTAGATATGATGATCAACATATAAATGGTAATAGTTTTACCCTTTTGTCTCTTTGAGGTACATTTTGCAGAGTTTGTTTAACATTGCCTTATGGCTTTTGGAGTACTTCATCTTCGACTTGTTGTCTGCGATTATCTTTCTCCTGCTGCATTTTGTGATGTACCGGTTTAAAATATTGTAAAGCAATGTTTGATATTGCATGCATTGATGTATGTTGGCCTTCAGATTCACCTAGACACACTTGTTCATCATTTTATACAAGTGAACTGCTTATTATATGAGTTCTTTTGATAGGGGAGCTGATTGCAGTAGGAATTCTCCCCTAAGGTGAAAGTGGGATGCCAAGATCGAAGGTTGGCGGAGTGCAGTCTATTAGAGTTCAACGTTGGTAATGCTTTAACACCACAACTTTCATTTTCAAATATGCATCATAGAATTCAAGATCATTGAAAAAATGCTCATCTTGATTTAAGCCATGAACTCCAACTTCATTCGGACATTTTTGAAGGTTTGTGCTGCCATAATCACTTATTGTATAGGAAACCTTTGTCCGAAAGCTGCTATAAGTTCAAACAATTTACCTAGATAATAGCCTAGCCAATCAGCACACCTGTTTTTAGACTCATATTGATTAATGAACAACATAGATGTAGCAAATGTAATGTTATTTTATTGTAACATGCAAAATATTTATATTATAGACTCAAATTCTTATAAATATATGAATGTACAACAACATTCTAGTGAACATGTATAATACATTATGGTGTACAATAATAAACATGAGTTAATATGAATAAAATAAAACTTGATGATTAGTGGTGAACAAGTACAATGCATTTCTTTTACAATAGGATGTGCAAAATATATATAACTCCAAGTGGATGTATATTATTATACCTCAATTAAATCATTGGGCCCTGCCATTGGAGGTTTTCTTTCACTTTCACATTCTGAACAGGTGGCTGAGGGACTGGCGGAGGGCCATGGATTAATGCAGAACGTTCGGTGTGCTCTTGGTTTTCTCATGCCATGCTTACCAGTTCCTCTTGCAAGTCAGTTTCACCTTCATGAATGATTGACTAATAATATATTCTGTCAATTGTCTTACCCCTTCCATACACTTCTGGGAACTTTTTTTCATCTTTATTCATTTGTTCAACTGCATCAGTTGTCCAACTGTGGGAAACCATCGGTCTTTGCATCTCTTTCCTCTAAACTCAACTCTATCCAAATAAAACAGCTTTAATTCATAGCAAGGATCAATGTTAGTTTGTATATCTTAGAATGAATGACATAGTAGACATTAACGATCAAGTAAATATTGGGTAATGAACAAATACATCTAAATCAATAAACAATGTTGTTTAGATAAGCCACTAATTCAATGATCAAGATCTATGTATCACATTTAAAAATGAGTTTAGGAGGGATTTCACTGACCTTGAGAAACAACAGTGGTTCTCTGAAATATCTAGTGTGACTTTGTTTCTATTCCGCCACTGTGGTATTCAGACATTGCAGGAGAAATGCACACTAATTGTAGTTAGCTATTTGGTTAACATCCACCAACGCCTTCAATATTTTGAAGAAACAGTCACCATTCATACTTCCGATAATGCATATTGAAATTATATATAACACAAAGTCTCTTTGAATTCTTCTCCATGGTCTCCTCTTCGTAGAATTTGTTCAACCATCTTCCCAACTTTTGGTGTTCCTGTCTACCCAAATTCCACCTTGTCCTTCATTGCTCACGAAGTTTGGTTTATTCATTTTTTGGTTCGCATGTCAAGGCTATTTGAACTATAATGGACCTATCTATAGTAATCCTAATGTTACATGAACATCTTTTTCAGTTATTTTCAGTATTCTATTATCATAAAGTTTCAATACATTACTTGTTGGATCAAATTTTGAAGCAACCACGTTACAAGATCTTTGGAGATGGTTGATGTTCTAACAGATAGGAACCCTTCAAATCTAGTTTCATTGCAGTTTTCCACTATGCATAATCAGTCCTCTTAATTAGGAATAATAACTTATTAGAAGCCATCATATGGTTTAGATTACCATCCTAAATTTTGTTTTGTTTGTTAGCCTTCTTCGGATGCTTTTTTGTAGCCTTCCTATAGTGAGATTGTTCATTTGAGGTTCTAATTGGCAGCTTAGATGTAGGATGATCATGAGGCAATTCAAACTAACCATGCTTTTCAACTCAAGCAAGTTTATTATTTGTGACATTTAGGCCCTGTTTGGTGAGGCAAACTGGAATGGAATGGAATCAGGACTTGAATCCTGGGGGGTTGGGTATGGAACTTGAATCCTGAACCCAATTGTTTGGTGAAAACTGGAATGAAATCAGATCTCACTGCTTGCTGTTTGGTGAGCAGTTTTGGAATGGAATCAACTCTGTTTTTATTTTGAAAATATTATATGCAAGTATGAATATTTATAATAATAATAATATTTACTATAATAACAATAATTACTACTATAATAATAATAATTACAATAATACTAATAATTATTACATAATAATTAGTATAATCATAATTATAATTGTAATTATAATTATAATTACCATAATAATAATAATAATTATATTATTATTATTATTATTATAGTAATAATAATAATAATTATTATTATAATTATTATAGTATTATAATAATTTTTTTATTACAATTATAATCATAATAATAATAATAATAATTATTATATTATAATAATAATAATTATTATTATAGTAGTAATAATAATTATTATTATAATTACAGTATAATAATAATAATAATTATTTTTTATTATAATTATAATTATATAATAATAATCATAATTAATATATAACAATAACAATAATAATAATAATAATAATAATAATAATAATAATAATAATAATATAATAATAATTATTATATTATAATAATAATAGTAATAATAATAATAATTATTATAATTATAGTATAATAATTATTATTTTTTTATAATTATAATTATATAATAATAATCATAATTATTATATTATAATAATAATTATTATTATTATTGTAATTATTATAATAATAATGATTATTATTATAGTAATAATAATTATTATTATTATAATTATAATATAATAATAATTATTATTTTTATTATAATCATAATTATATAATAATAATCATAATTATTATATCATTATAATAATAATAATACTAATAATAATAATAATTATTATAATAATAATAATTACTATATAATAATAATAATAATAATAATAATTATATAATAATAATAATAATAATAATAATAATAATAATAATAATAATAATAATAATAATAATAATAATAATAATAACAACAACAACAATAATGTTGAACCCTGAGGGTTTAGAACTTGAAACCTCTCATAAATGGGGGGGTTCAAGTTCTTGAGGATTGGAGGGGAACTTGAAACCTGGGGGTATCAAGTTCCTTTCCTTTAAAACACTCACCAAACAATAAGGAAAGGAACTTGAACCCTCAGATTTCAAGTTCCATTCCAGTTTTCCTCACCAAACAGGGCCTTAGAACTTTTCTTTTGCGAATGAGTGATTCTTTTCGGGCCTCTAGAGTTTGTTCATCCTCGAAATTTTCAACAATATCTGATTCTTAAATTTTTTGCTGAACATGCTTCATTATTTTCTTTTGAGCTATCAACCCTACTCAAAAGTGGAACCATTTAGTAAGAAGATGCCCAATGATGGTATGCACATATTTACAAAGAAGATCCAACATTGACAATATCACAATAACATATAAACAATTGAATGTCATCTTTTATGCTATCCTCTCATGCACGTTCAGAAAGGTGATACCTATCAATATAAATTTAATAGCTAAAGAGAAGTGTAAATAAGACAAAAACAAAGGTGCAACTAAATGGATAAAGAGAAGTACATATGAAACTTTGAATAAATCAATGTAAAAAAGTGAACAATTCTAGTTGAACCAATGAATCATTATATACTTAGCTATTAATTATACGTTAAATAGGAGGTTTGTTCTCATTTATTGACTATCTTTAATACTGAATAAAGAGATTTAAGAATATTTTAACTCTTTAATTTTTCCCACAGGCTCCATAACGGGTAAAAAATCAAACGCCCATTACATTTATATTTGTCTAACAATTACACATATAGATGTGAACAACTCCAATATGAAAAAATGCATGAAATAAAACCAACTTAATACTAGTTGCACATTAACAATTCTTTGAAGTAAAAACGCAACAATAAACCTCACATTTAACATGAACAACTTCTTAAATATTGTGGGTAAATAATAAGGTAATTCAACAAAAGCCCAATATTAGTGAACGATATTTATTTTGTCCATGAACAGATAGAACCATAACTTCTCAACTAAAGAATTAGCAACCCTAACCCTCATTAAAATTTGCAATTGCTCAAAGAAAGATTTTCAGAGTTCTAATTATATTGCACAGGATAAACTATTCAAGATTCAATGATAATAACATTAATACTAAACTACTCAATTCTAATATCATTCATACCCACCCACCAAGATAATTAGCTTAATTTGTAGCTCGTAAAATCCATCTATCCTCCACTGACTCTCTGTCTTACAACCCTCCTCTGACTCTATCTCTCTCTAAACCTTGTGACTTCAACTCTCTCTTTCTAATTTCTCTCTTCTCCATTTCAGTACAACGAGGAAGAAGAAGTAGCAAATTGAGTTTTCTCTATCGATTTCAATGGTGCCATGGTTGGAGTGCACTGCCTCTCGATTTCTATCCTCTCCATCGCAATAAACAAGAACAAGAAGATAAAAAATCAACTGTTTCCTATGAAACCCTAGATTTTTGAGCTTTGTGTTCCTAAATCTGGGTTTGGTCTGGTTTTTTGTTCGGGTGTTTGGGTTTGTTCAGTTTCAAAGCAATTGAACAATATTCAACTATCTCTCAAAAGTTTTGTTTGAGATTTCATCGATTTTTGCAAAATTTGGGTTTGTTCTTTCTGTTCCTAAGTTTGGGTTTGGTTTGGCTTTTTTTGTTTGGATCTTTGGGTTCGTTCAGTATCAAAGCAATTGCACAATCATCAAATATCTCTCAAAAGTTTTGATTGAGATTTCAGCGACTTTTGCAAAATCTAGGTTTGTTCTTTCTGTTATTAAATATGTGTTTCATCTGGTTTTGTTGGTTTGATTTTGGGCTTGTTTACTATTAATTGAACAAGCATAAAGTATCTCTCAAAAGTTTAGATATTATACTTGTTTTTCCTCTTATGAGTAGTTCTTTCTTGGTTTGTTCATCCATTGGTTCGAATTAAACAAGATTGCGGTAACTATACTCCAAGCTCGCTGGAATTCAGGTTGGGCTCGCCAAAAAATTAGTACTGGAGCACTTGGCAGAAATAGTCTAATCTAAAATTGCAATCGAATTGAATTAGCCCACACAAAAATGCCAGAATTGCTGTAATTGGCTGGAGCTTGAAGATGTAGTTTTGGAATTCACGATTATTCCCATAAAATGTATAAAGATCGAAGGAGGAAGTTTAGCCATGGATAAAACTTTTGGCAGTGTTGGAATAAGATTAGGAGAGGTAGAGATTGGAGGTAGTGTTGGTTTTGTATTTTATTTTTATTTTTAAAAAATCGTAAAGGCAGCATGTCAATTTGTTTTACAAGTCTGTCTGGGAGGATATGCTCTTAGGTTAATGATATACGTATTATGCAATGCCCCTCGATATGCTCGGTTTGGAAGTAGAACAAACACGCATGCCACATGTGCTATTTCATTGGTTGCAAAGGTGGAATGTGGGCCCCATGTTAGAACGTGTGCCTTCTCACTGCAAATGGTCCCCCTTAAGTCATGACATGAGTGGCTTTATAATTCCTTGGGGGAGCTGTAAAGAATGAAAAGGTTGCAGAATTGAACTTAACCTGATAGCTCTATCCCCTTGGCTCGATTCAATTTCGTTTTAGATAGTCTTGGATTGAGTCTAAGAGGGGTTTGCCTTATTATCATTATTTTTTTTTTTTAAAATTGTTATTCATTATCGTTTTACCATTGTCATTCATTATGTTAATTTTTGATAAATTCTTAAAATATTACGTTGGAAAGTATTTATAAATATAGGATGCTGAAATCAAATAACAAATAATAACATATAGAAAGTTGAATTTATTATATAAGGTGTGTTGGACATGGTCCTTCAAGGTAGATTTGGCCCCTCTCAAGAACGTGTCACTTTGGTGTATAAGGTTTCGGTGAGCATCCTCCCAAGATATAGTACACACTTCCCAATTGTGTGTCCTCAAGAGTGAGTTAACATGAATAACAAATTGAGTTATGTGAACCAAAATGAGAGTGAAAATATTAGTCTTTTTACTCTTGTATAAAAAAACAAAGTAGAATAGGATAATCTCCGAGCATTTAGGAAGACCTAGGATCTATTTCTAGTTGCAAAATGAAGTTATTGGACTAGGGAAAACGACTAAAAATGGTTGAGAAATATTGGGGATATTGTTCCCTAATTATTTTCAAAACATCCTTGTCATGTGGTTACACAGCCCAAAGAATCTCACTAGTTGTCAAACTCTAGTTGTCAAACTCTCAGCAACATTTGAGTAGAAAATTTCATATCCCAATATCACACTTATTGCCACAATATTTCAGCTAAACTTATAAGCTAATGAGATAATTAGCCAAAATATATGTTATTATTAGTCCAAATTATTGTACTTTTCAAAAATATTTTTAGAACACAATTTTCCTTATTCAAGTCTGCAATGGTCATCTAGAAAGCAGCATATGACCATTTTTATTTTAATAATTAGTTAGGCCAAATGAATGAGGTACAAAAAAGGTATACCACACAAGTTGAACAACACCACTAGGATAACGACGTTATCTTTTGTAGTTGGATGTCTATTATCCGACCACCAAAGTGCAATTTAGTAAGATCTTTTAACAAAAAATTATAGGTTTAAATCGTATTACCAAAGGTAAGAACACCTGCTTTGGCTGATTTGTTGCAAATAAACTCTACTTCCGAAATACACAGGAGTAAACTATACTTTCAGCCTATTTAATTCTAGTATACCACCACCCAATTTCTACCATTTCGACTCGGTTGTATAGTGATGTGGCAATGATACTAATGCACATGTACAGTAGACAAAATAAAATAAAGGTTCTTCTTTGACATTTAAGCAATATTCGTAGATAAAAATGAATAGATAATTTAGTTTTTTGTAATATTTAAATAAATATATATAAATAAAAAGCCAATTGATTTTGTTAAAGGATATTTATTTTTTAATTCAAATGAGAATTTCAGTTTTGGTGCCGCATTTGTGAACAATTTGGTTCAAGCTTGTATTTGGTAGTGGGCTCGAGTTTCATGCTTTGTTTTCTTCTCCTATTCTCGGTCGTCAAATTGGGACTTTTTTGTCACTTCTTGGTTCTGGATTGTTGGAATATGTAAGAATTTAAGGCTTGCAATTTGCTTGTTTTTATTTTACTTTGATTAACATATTCCCTAAGTTGATTCTACAGTGAGTTCGAATCTATTTTTAGGCATCTGGATTCAGTTAGCATATGATTTTGGTTCTTTGTTTGGGTTCTACCCACTACTTACATCTCTGTGAAATGAGGTTTATTCTCTTGTTGACCCTATTCAAGCAGTTCAACTTGGTCACTATGTGGGCTAAATTTAGTCATAGTGCCTACTATAGTTTGCCCAATTTAGTTGTTATTTTTTGGTGTGATTTATTGATTTTCAGTGCCACTAAATTCTCTGAGTCATGTGCTGTTGGAATCTTGTTGACTGAATCGTACTCCTGATGTTGAGTCTTTTATTTAGTTTCGTTGTCCATCCAAGTTGTCTCAGTTTTCTGTTTTATGCACTTATTTTTCAGTTGTTAACTCAGATTAAGCAAAGAGTTAAAATCAATTTTGATTTAATTTACTTAGTAACCTAATTATACACTCTATCCATGAGGAAAACGCCCTAAAGTATTACGACGATAAATTGTGCACTTACAGAATCAAAACAAGTTTTTTATAATGACCTGTGATGGAATTTGTGAAATTACGTTGCAAATTGAACCTTGAAATGCTTGATTTAGTCTTTCTAGTGTCTTTTTTGTTTTAATTGAGTGTTTATTTAGTTTTAACTGTTTTTAGTTTGGATTTCTTGTTCTTTTGTTTTTGTGTTAAGAATTTATATTTTGATTTTATTTTGGTTAACTTTTGCTTTTATTAGTTAGTGGTTAATTTTTTGTTGAAGAAAAAAAAAACAGCAAACTGTGAATACTGTAGGTGTAAATTAGTTAGGCCAGAATTGAAATTGAAGAAAAGTCAGTGTAGTCAGTGCAAAGTTTTTCTATTTTAAGGTTTCTATTTTAAATTTTGTGTGCTAATTTAGTGCTAATTTTGATTTTATAATATTTTTAGTAGGTTTTTAGAGATTTTTAGAGTTAAGGTGAATTTTCTTGGAATTGTTTTTGGATTTCTGGAAATTTATATAAGTTTTCATAAATAGTTTTCTATTTTGAATTTTTTTGTACTATTCTGGGTTACAAAAAATGGAAAGAAAAATATGTCCATATTCACCTTGATTTTTCTGAATTTTCTATGTATATTATTCTGAATTTGGACTTTTGATTTTCTATTTACTTTCATTTTTGGCCTTTTCTTTTTAGCTTTTGATGTTTTTTGTTTTTGTGTTTGTTGAAAAATTTCAAGAAAATCTGAAAAAGGAAAGACCAAAAATACTTTTGAGAGAGTGGGCATCGGATGATTAGTTGGGTTAGAGACCCTAAGAGAAGAAGACTTGTTAGGATTAAACCCGACCCTAAATCTAAACCTAAGTCTGAACTTGAATTGATAGAAATGACAAAAGAGAGAACCTTAAGTCATATTTTATGTTCCAAGGACTACTTTGCCATTGTGCTTTAACTTGCCTGATTGAGGACCTTATGTGATCTTTGAACTAAAACTTCATTACACTCAATTGCTCCCTAAATTTACTGGTTTAGAGGATGCATATTTATTTTGAGGGAATTTGAAGAAGTATGTCCGATACTATATTTCTCTAATATATCTGTTGATGTGGTGAGATTGACATTAATTCCTGTTGCTGTAAAAGATGCTGCTAATAGATTGATGCATGGCTCAACTACTAATTCTATTTCCTTTGGATGATTTTATTAAGTTGTTCTTACCAAAATGTTTTTCTAATGCCAAGACTATAAAACTACAGAATGAAATCAATTAGTTTATTCAATTAGAAACAGAATCATTTTGAAAATACGTAGACAGGTTTAAGAATTTGTTGGCTCAGTGTCCATATCATAGTTTAGAACAATCATGTCTTTGCCAAATTGCCTTAGTTTCTATTTATATATTTGTTTTTTTGGTTATTAACTTAGATTAAGCCAAGAGTTAAAGTCAATGTTGATTTAATTTACTTAGTGACCTAATTACATATTCCATCCCTAAGGACGACACCCTCAAGGACTACGATGATAAACCTTAAGCTTGTGGAAATCACAACAAGTTTTGGGCATCATACGTCAGGGTCCATGTGTCAAGGTGACTTTTTTTTAAGAACGCTACTGTTGCTTGGGAATTTTTGGAGGACTTAGCTGGGAAGACTATATAATGGGAAACTGCTATAGACGACAGTGTAAACTCTAGTTTGCCAGGGGAGGAATATATGTTGTTTCTATTGTGGGTCATTAGAGTCTAAGATTGTAGTCTTAAAGAACAAGTTGAAGGGGATATCTGTTCAACAACAGTAGACTTCTTTGACTTCTATAGTATCTTCTTCTCATTATCAGGCCTTAGATCACACACTAAGTTCATGTCCTTTCTTTGCTCACTAGTTATCTACTAGGCAGGAATAAGTGAACATGGCCTATCAAATACCAAAGAATGACCCATTATTCCCTACTATAACTCACAATGGAGAAATCATCTTAACTTTTCTTGAAGTAGTGTACCAAATGCTATGGTTCCCAATTCTTAACATAGAGTGTTTAGAAACAACTCCTAAACTATCTCCCATCCTTCTAATTCTTAACATAGATTGGCTTTTCAAGGTGTGCCTAGTACATCTAGACCACCACCTCCTATTGCTCAAACTCAGCCTCCTCCTAGTTACACCAATATTGATAAGCTTAAGAGGAGAACTAATAGTAACATGAAAAGGATGATTAATGCTAATATGAAAAAGATGAAGAGAATGATGACTGAATAATTTTCTCAGTTAGTATCATCTGTTAGGGTGTCAACTACTTTTCATAGTTAAGCAAATGTGAACCCTAAGGGACATGCAGTTATATCTCTTAAGTCAAGTCATGAGATTGATAAGCAGTGAGAATTCGAAAGAAACTTGTAGATACCTTTACACTCTCTTTTGTAATTCATCATCTTCTTCCCCGTCTTTTTTTCTAGAAACTGATTCATCCAATTAGTCAAGGGATACTACTGATGGTGTCCTTAGTGATTCTCCTAATGATCATTTTCTTCTAACCCATCTTCTCATCATGAGCAGCCTAAGGAGAAAGACTCGCTGATATAATGAATCCCTCATCTCCACATCATGTGTTACTATTGAGCTAGTTCATAAGCCTAACCATAGGCTGAAACGAAAGACCGAGTCTATGTTGATAAGATAAGAAAGACTTTCTCTCAAGTTAAAATTAACATTCCTTTGCTTGATGTTATTTAATAGATGCCTCCTTATGGTAGGTTTTTTGAAGGATATGTGTACCACTAAAAGAGCTACTAGTGTTCCTAAGAAGGCTTTCTTAATTTTGGTGCTAGTTCTATCATTTTCTACTGGATCCTAGTGAAATACAAGGACCTTAGTTTCCCTACTATTTCTATAGTCATTCGGATAAGCTTATTCATATAGCATTGTAGGGGCCAATGTCAATTTGTTACCCTTTATTGAATATGAGATTCTAGAGTTAGGAGAGTTGAAACCTACCAAGATGGTCACCCAACTAGTTGATAGATCGACCAGGTTGCCCTGGGGCATCGTAGAGGATATGCTGATTAAGGTGGGTGAGTTCATTTACCCAGTAGATTTTGTTATGCTTGAGACTGAGAAGATAGCTAATACTGCTAGTTAGGTCCATATCATTCTAGAGCATCCTTTCTTGGCTGCTATCAATACTCTGATTAATTATAGAAATGAAATGATGAGACTGTCTTTTGGTAACATGACCTTGGAGGTGAATATTTTTAATTGCAAATATAACCTTCAAGATTTGATGATATAGAGACTTCTGTCCTTAATTGGATAGAGGATTCTAATTTTGATAATAAATTTGATGACATGTTTGTTGCTGAGCATAAGTATTTTCTTATTAATGATGAGCCTGAATACGATGTGTTTGAATGTGATGACTTGTGCTTTACTGCTGAATGTTTGATTATGCTTGCTACTGAGTATGCTTCCCCTCCTGTTTCGCTTAAATTAAATCCTCTTCCTGATTCTCTTAAGTATTCATTTTTAGAACCCCCATGAATCTTTACCTATGATTATTGCTTCTAACTTAGACTAGGACCAAGAGGAAAAACTAGTTGCCTTATTTAAAGGGAATAAGGAATCCATAACTTGGAGTTTAGGGGATTTCAAGCGTATTAATCCCTCGATTGTGTAGCATATGGTCATTTTGGAGGACAATACTAAGCCTTATAGTGGCCGTCAAAGGCATTTGAACCTGATCTTAAAGGAAGTAGTTAGGAAGAAGGTGCTTAAATGGTTAGACCACAAAATTTATCCTATTTCATGATAGTGAGTGGGTTAGTCCTGCTCAAGTTGCCCTTAAGAAGGCTGATATTACAATGATTAGGAATGACAAAAATGAGTCGATTCCCACTTGAGTCCAGTCGGGACGGTGCATTTGTATTAACTACAGAAAATTTAATGATGCCACTAGTTAAGACCATTTCCCCCTTCCCTTCCTTGACCAGATTTTAGAGACGTTAGTTGAATATTAATTCTATTACTTTTTAGATGGATATTTTGGCTATGCTCAGATCTCTATTGCTCCTAAGGATAAAAAGAAGACTACTTTTACATGTCCTTTTAGTACATATGCCCTTATGAGAATGCCTTTTGGACTTTGTAATGCCCCAACTACCTTTAAAAGGTGCATGATTTCTATTTTGATAGATGTAGTTGAACAGTGCGTGAAAATTTTCATGGATGACTTTTCTATATTTAGGTCTTCCTTTAATGATTGTTTGTCTAATTTGAGTAAAGTGCTAAAAAGGTGTAGAGAGAAAATTTTAACTTTGAATTGGGAGAAATGTCACTTTATGGTAAAAAAAGGGGACAGTCTTATGCCATGTTATTTCTAAAGATGGAATTGAAGTAGATAAGGTTAACACTGACTTAGTTGTTAATCTTCCTGCTCCTAGTATGTGAAATATGTGAGGTCTTTTATTGGACACGTTGATTTCTATCAATGTTTCATGAAGGACTTCAGTAAAATAGCCAAGCCTTTGAGCCATCTTTCAGTTAAGGATGTGCCTAGCTAAGTCTTTAGGAGGTATATTTGCAATCACGAGGTTAGGATTGCCCTTTCATTCTATCATGGCCAACCATTTTTTTTGGAGGGGGGAGGGGGAGGGAGGCATTTTAGTGGAGAAAGACAGTAGCCAAAGTTCTTCAATGTAGTTTCTATTGGCCTACCTTGTTTAGAATGCTTTTAAATATTGTATGAATTGCCTTAAGTGCCAACAGTTGGGTAGGATTAGCAGGAGAGACATGATGCTACTTAATCCCATCATTGTGGTGGAGATTTTTGATGTATGAGGTATAGATTTCATGGGATCATTTCAATCTTCTTTTGAAAATGTGTATATTTTATTACCTGTAGGCTATGTTTCTAAGTGGGTAGGGGTCATCCCTACTAGGACCAATGATGCTAAAGTCGTTTTGAAATTCCTTAGGGAAAACATTTTTACTAATTTTGACACGTCCCAAGCTATTATTAGTGATTAGGGTATGTACTTTTACCAATAGGTCCTTTGTTGCTTTATTAAGAAGGTACTCTATAATCTGTAGACTTACTGCACCATATCATCTCCAGACTAGTGGCCAAGTTGAAGTGTCTAATAGACATACTAAGCAGACTATTAAAAAGACTATGAGTAGGAATCGAAAAGGGATTGGTTAAAAAGCTTATAAATGCTTTACGAGCTTTTAGCACAGCTTTTAAGACTTCCTTAGGTACATCATCTCATAGGATTGCCTATGGTAAGCATAGTTATCTCCCTATTGAGATTGGCCATAGGGCTTGGTAGGCTATAAAAATGTTTAATTATGACTTAGCCAAGGCTGGTGAGGAGAGAAAACCACAATTGAGTGAGCTAAGGGAAATTAGAGTTAGGGCATATGAGAGTGCTAGATCTTACAAGGAGAGGGATAAGTTGTTTCACGACAGACACATTCTTAGGAAGCAGTTTTTAGAGGTGCCAACCACAGAAGATGTGCAGTTTTTGATACTCTGCAAGCCGGTTTCTAATGAGTGGATTTATTAATGATCTAATTCAAGTCTATCTAGCACTTGTCCTAGTTTGATTGAACTTTCTATCATTTCCTTATCCTTTTTCTTCTTTTGTTTTTCTTGTTGTTTATTTGATGCTTTTTATCTTGCTTATCTTTTATATATATGCTTTTCTTTATGAGTTTTAGAGTTTATATTTTTCTTTCTTTTTGAATCTTATTTTTCTTTTTGTATGTTTTTTTTTTTTTTTTACTTTTTATGTTTCCTTTCACTCGCAATGGGTACTGTATGATCTAGGTGTGGGGGTAGGGAAACTATGTATGGTATTCTGATTGACTATGTTCTTTTCTACCTTAATTATTAGGTTGTATATAACGATAGTGTGTATGATATAACTTAGTCCAAAGTGTGACATTTTTTCCCAATCCCAAACCCCAATATTTTTAAAGTAAGCTGACTTGACTTTGGTGGATGACCCTATGAGATTTTAAGCCTTAAAGACTAATTCATCATTGTTAGTCTCATATTTTTCTTTCATGTGTGTTGCTTCCATGATTGCATCTCTAGAACTTTCTTTGATTCTCTTCAGAATCACATTTAGTATGTGCATTATGGTAATATGATAGAGGCATTCATTTGTCTTGTGAGCCACATAAGCTAGATTGTCACCTTGATTTGAATGTTTTACCCTTTGCTAACCCTTTAAGCTTTAACCATTTTTATTTGTGGTGAACCTTCATTTTATCCCTTGGCCTAGACACATATCTATTACCTAAGCCAAGACTAGTAGAGCAACACTTCAATATTTGATGGGATAGCTTTTGGGTGATGATGTACTTGGGTGGTTATTTTTGGATCTTTTGGTGTGGTGAAAAGATATATTGTTGTGACAATGTAGAGATTAAGCTCTATTATTTTCTTACATGTCATGCAGTCATTTTTCTTTTAAAGAAAAACAAGAAAAAAGGGGAAAACGGGAAAATTTGAAAAAAAGAAAAATCTCAAAAAAAAGGAAGTACAAAATGTTGTGGATAAGAGTTTTTGGCATGAATCCAGGATCATTGTATATATTCACTTCTAGTGGTTGCTTGTGAAGAGTGTTTTCTTATTTTGTTGTAAGATTTCGGAGAGTGTGTGGTATAGTTGGTAGAAGTGTTTGATTGCTCATTAGTCGCTTGGCTTTTAGCTTCTCATTTCCTGAATCAATTGTCCCTATCTCATGTTAACCTTCAGCCTCATTACAGCCCTTGTGAAGTCTTCTTAATTACTGTTTTCCATTTTGCATTTGAGTGGTGGGGAATTGAGAATCTTAGCAAGCCAATAGTAGTTTGTATGGTTGGAAGATGAATTGAGTGTTTAAACATATGACTGGAAATGTCCACATGTTCCCTAAAGTGAGGTTCTTCCAGTTAAGCTTGTACATATTTTCTAAGTGGGGTGAAACACTGTATATAGATGTCATAAGTGGGGATTAAGTGTTTTTTGATGTGTATATTATGTTTATATGTGATCTAATGCCTAGTTTACTAGATTGATGTGATTGATTGGAATGTGTATGTTTCCTAAGTGTTATATACATGAGTTTTTGAAAAAAAAACCAAAAATATTTTCTGTTTTATTTTCTTTCTATTCTTTTATATTTCGTGAGTATATCTTCTGCAAACCCTTATGCAACCTTACTTGTCTACTAAGGATGACGTAGGGGTTTAAAGGCTTTGTTGCACATGCTTAATGCAACCGTGATTTCTATGAAAGTGAGTTAGAATTTCATTCTCTTTTTCTACAATTTTTAGTTTCATTTTGCTCGAAGATGAGCAAAACTTAGGTGTTGGGGTAGTGTTCAACCTAAAATTATGACACATTATACCCTTTTATTATCTATTATTTGCTAAAAATAAATTATTAAATTAGAATTTTAATATGTTTTTGGTTATTTTGTAGGAAGGGATTAAAATGGACTTAGAGAGCAAATAACGTGAATTAGGTTGAAAGACTACTTGTTTTGAAGGGTTTTTGGTATTTGAGGTTGAAATTGTGGGTGGTGCTGAGCGAGGGAGATAGAAGAACTTGAATTATGGTGAGTTATCACTTATGTTCATTCTGAACTTTGTGTCTTCAACCAGATTGTTTACCTGGGGATCCAAGAAAGTGACTTGCTACCCATTCGAATTGTGGCCTCAGGTTTTAACAGGGAGCTTGCTGAGGTATGAAAACTATTTGTGGTAGGTTGGAAGGGGGCTTCTCCTATGCGGTTCAGTAGTCCAGTCCAGTTCTAGAACAGGTTGTGAATCAGGCAGTAGTTCAACCTTGTTTCGGCCTTCTGTCCTTTTGTGTTAGCTTATATGTGTGGTATTTGCATCTTGTTTCATCCTAAATCGCATACACTTTGATTGTCTTATGACTATCCAGTTGATTTATAAATTTCAAGTTATTTGACTTTGTGAACTGTGAGCTTAAATCAATTAAAACTTGATTGATTCGCCTTAAAAATGTCCAAAATGGCTTTGAACGAATATTTGCTATTTTATTCACCGAAACAGTTACTTAACACAAAGGTCTTTTGAATGGATGGATGGTATACGTGTCCCTTCGTGACTAAGACCCACCCTAAATTGATTAGCTTGGGGTCACTTGGTTTGCTATGTTGCTATTTCGATGTTTAGATAAAAGTGAATTTAAAAGTTCTTCAGCTACAAGAACCAACCTGACTATTTTTTTTTTTTAATTAGACTAAGGACAAAGTGACTTAAATGGCATCCTCTGCCTCAAATTGAGTTTCGAAGCATACTTTCGATAAACATAGTATTGATTGCTTTACTAAATCGTGTGACCGCAAGCCGTCTTGTGAGCCCTTTTTACCCCCAGATAGCTCCTTGTGTAACCAAGGCTTGTTGGCATTAAGGCTTTTTTCAAAACTTGAGTTGTTCTTAGCTTTTTTAAATGTGAATTGCACGTAAGATGTCTTGGGCTAGGAGGTTACACTAATTACAAAGGATTCATTCTTAGGAGTAGACCTTATGATCTCAAATAGAGCTAGAATCCTAGTTGCATCTACCCTGATGAGGGTAGGAGCTTGTTGACTTTGAGAGGGCCTCAAGATACTAAAGGTCATGGGCGTCCTCCCTTAAAGAGAGCGTTGTTTAGTGAATTCAATGCGTTCAAGTGTGATCTTTACCTATTAGGAGTTGGAAACTTCTTTTCTCTAAATTACTTCAATGTAATATTTAAAAAGATGCAAGTGTTCTTCGAAAAGGTTCCAGTTGAGTTATAAATAGCTTTCCTTGACTGAAAGTCTCATTTTAGCATGAAAGACTTGATTTAAATATTTTAAAGGCCTTTAGCCTTTTGTTGCCCGTTTGAAACTTATGAATGTTGCTGAGAAATAGCTAAATCCAAGTGTCTCTCTACTACACCTCGCTTGAACCTTAGGTGCTGCTAAAGAAAAGCTAAGTGCGAGTTGGTCTTTCCATGCCTGATACATTATTATTATCTAAAAGATGTGTGTGGTTGCTACTTATTGTATTGTATTTAAATGCTTTATTTTTTGAGGTGCAGATTATCTATTAAGCTTGTAATAACTCACCCTCTCTCTTTTTTCCTTTTTCTCATGTCAACCTCCTCTTAAAAGATGTGTAGAAGTTATCGGCTCATGAGTTAAATAGAGTATCATGGATGATTGATAAGCTTTTTTGAGCGCATGTACGTCTAACACATGATTTCATGTATTACATGTTGTCCAATTGTTGCTATGAATGGCTATGTGAGCCAACCATCTTATTAGATACTCATTTTCAAATGGTTAGAGTAGAGTTGTCTCAGGATGTAAACCCTAGTGGTTCGAGTGTGTGATCAATTGTACTGTATCTTTCTATCTCTTCCTTTTATTTAATTTCACAGCTTGTGTACTCCGAGCATATGACCGATACAATTGGTTTCTGTGGCATGTAACCATCAAGTTTAATTAGAATTTCCTTCGTATTTTAAATTAATTAATCAATCAATTAATTAGTTATGGGGTGTAAATGTAAGGCTATGAGCCTAGGGCATGGTCAATTTTTAAGCAGAACTCTATCCGTTCCATTCCAAAATTTTAGAAATCTCCAAACCCTCTAGCCCTAAGGGTAGCGGGTAGAGGTACTACATTTTTGATTGATTGCAACCTGGACTCTATGCATGTATTTCATGATAAAAATTGCAATCAGTGAGCGAATAATTCTTTTATATGCTTGCAATTAGGCCTTCATGACCAATTGGCCTTCAGAATCATGTGCTCTATTCTATGCTATATAGACGCCATACTTTTTTATCCCCAATGCTTCTTAATGATCGCAAATGGGGAGATAAACTATGAACATTAAAAGGAATAAAAATGTAATAATCAAGCATGCATTATTTATTAATTCTTATCATCATCAAAAAGAGGAAGATTGTTGGATCTAAGACATCAAATTTGATGATGCCAAACTAATCAAGAGAGAATGAGAATGATAACTTCATATCCAATATGAGTGTGACATGTTTATGATTTTTCAATGTTAAGTTATCAACCAAAAGCATTCCACTTATTAATAAAATACTTGAGGGTCATCTTCTTAGGGACGAGGATAGAATTGGGCTCTAATAACCTAATATAATCTAATATGTACTAACATGCATTTAAAAACATTGTTAAAACAAACCAAACTTCCAACATAAGTTAAGTAAATAAAATAGAACATGCCTTAAAATTGGCAATCACATTAATCATCATCTAATAAATCTAAATTAATCAACATGATTTATTTGAAACAAAGAAAAACGAGGAAGTCAACCAAACTCCTAAAAAAAGGTGAAAGATGGTGACTAAAAGACAAATCAATAAAGTTGACCAAAAAATTTGCTACTTATCCAACGTGTCACACCATAGTTATTTGAGCATGGAGGACTAAATAAAGAAAGGAAATAAATGAAAGGAAAAGGTTGAAAGAGAATGAATGCATGAATGAAATTACTCTAAGAAGACACTACCCTTTGATATCTCTACCAAAAGCAGAAATGAAATAAATAAGAAAAGAAACATTCAAAATCAACTTAAAAAAAAAAAGAAGGGCTGATTTAGATAGGAACACTAGAGAACCAAATGAATATAGGCAAATAGACGCAGAACAAAGAAGGCAAAGAGGAAACTTCGAGCATCCTACCCTTTAATAGCTCGGCCTAGGCTTCAGATTTTCACCATCAATGATAGCTAGAACAGATAGCGAGCAAAAGACCCACAATCAGGGGTGAAACCAGAAATTTAATTTGGGGAAGACCATGTAATACAAAGTTTCTTTAAGAAATTTATATTAAATAAAATTTTCCCCATAGTCTAATTTTTCAAAAGAATTATCATACAAGTTTTTTTAGTCGATATTTAAGAGAAATTAGTGGAAGTAGTAATTTGAAAACCCCATTATTAAAGTGAAGGAAAATTTGGTCATATTTTTTAAATAAGCAAATTGTATTTCGAGAACTCAAAAGAATTGGGATAAGTAGTAGAAACATGTTGAAAGTATAAGATTTATAAAAAATAATTATCCAGTGCATAACAAAAAGAAACCCACATATACAATATGTTTAACTAAATAAAACACATGTTCAAGTGTACACGAAAGTGAAGATAAGAATAATTTAAGGCATAAAACACATGTTCAAGTGTACACGAAAGTGAAGATAAGTATAATTTAAGGCAGATGACATGACAATTGAGTAGGTCGCATGCTACACTAACTCTTCTTATGACTGTGTTAACAAAAATACATCAAGTGATCCAAAGAGAGGAACTCTTCAATGAACTATCCAACTTGATTTCTCAAATTTGATTCAATGATCAACTTTTAACGTTGACTTTGTCCTATGTAACACCCATATCATTGACTTGAACAATGTAAGCTAAAACATGACACATGACACAATTTCAAGAATACATAGCTATTATACATCATCTGACTGAGTGGTAAGAAATACAATATTGAACTTAATAATACAATGCCCAACAATGTTGTAGGCTTCGAACTCTCTGAGGTTTAGTTCAATGGAAGAGAAATAACAAACAATTTTTTGTGCATTAAGAAATTGAGTGATAACCAATCGAACATGATACAACTATAATTTGAGAAGAACTTCATATCTACTTCCGAACCTTTTGTCGGTGACCAGTTATATTAACCCAAAGCAAACCTGTGATTCTTTTTTAACCAATGACCTCGACTTCTATAGTTCTATGTATATTGGCTAAGATTTTGACCTTTTTTGCAGTTACATTAAAACTCAAGTAGACGAACTTAGCTTATAACCCAAACAAACCTCCATCCCACATATTCCTAATTTCTTAAGAGTTACCCTTGATCCAAGTGTTCAAGTAGCACCCTAACATTCTAACACCCCCCCAACCCACATCTCTTTTGGAGAGAACATTACAAGCATAAATGCTTGCCCATTCTAATTATCCCATTTTCCTATTTGCGCGCATCCCCAATCCATCTTTAACTCATCTGAATATCTATAGTAAATCACTTCTCTATTGAAAAAAAAGTACAATTCATATCCCTACATATTAGATTCATGAAAAATACGACAATTAACAACATCGGAGATATACAAAATAGCATGGTACAATAATCATGACAACTTGACAAACCAAATTGTCAATTACAAACCTAACTTCTTAACCATTGTTGTCACTCTACTCAATTAGCCCTAACCTCAAAAGCGCACCACTCTTTGAGCCAATGCCTACGCACGTTGCAAGCATATAGACATAGTAAGGTCAATGAATGTTGCAATCCAATCCTGAAAGACTTGAACTTCCCAAGCAAACATTCCTTGGATTGTGGATATGTTTAGGCAGCAAGCATTCAAAAAGCAACTCTTTACCTATGTCACTACATCAACAAAGAATGTAGGAGCGTGGAAGACCGATTAGGAAATTTCAGGGCCCAACCCCTTCATTGGTGCATTATCTATGCCATTTTTTGCAAACCCTATACTCCCCGAGCTATGAACAAAAAACTCCAAGTTTTAATCAATCCCCCTCCTAGTTAAATTCTACAACAACACAAATTGGAGAAAATTAGCATATTTTTTGAAAATTAGCATATTTTTTATGGAGCTTTTCAAAGTTCTTCTACCGGCTTTAGCAATCCCACGAAGAATTAGAAAGATAAACTGACCTCCTTAGACTCATAAATTGACATGCTTCTTCCATTGCTATTTAATTTACTCCATTTCTCTCTCAGACCAAAATCAAAGACTGAAATTAATGTAGTTCTTTTGATCGCCTATGATTCGTAGAAAGGACATTATAATTTAGATAATAATATTCAAATGGCCCAAAAAAGGAAAAAGATTGTAAGTTTTGCAATATAAAAAGAAAATCCAATTATGGAGTGATTCATAACTGCAAATCGTAGTTAGGAACAACGCATTAATGGAAGGGATAGCAAGAGGCTCCATTTACAAAAATGGATCAACTGGATTGAAAGAATGGTGTTTGCAATAGGGGGGGCATTGATCTCTATATCAAATGGATCAACTAAGCGATCAATCACAAATTGAAAGACAAAAATTAACATCATTAGAACTATTTGAAGCCCCTTAAAAAAATGCTATTAATTCATGGTCTAATGCAAGCCAATTTTGAGTCAAGCCAAATCCAGTAGCATCCTTCCTTGAACATAGGAATGAGATTCATCTCAAATACAACCCATTTCCACGTCCACATCAGAAAGAACACAGACCCAAATCAGAATGAAAGCCAACGAAACAGCAAAAGAAAAACTAACACTTAGAAACTTCAAAATCTTACATTAATTCATCAACAAACTCTAACTGAAAAGCATCCCAAATTGTGTCGCCCGATCTTCAAAGTCCATTGAATCAGTCACCATTAATGAAGAATGTGGAGCCGAAAATCTAAAATTAAATCTACAATAATAAAATTAAACAGCATTTATCCCATAACAAAAATGAAATGCATAATACTAACCTAAGGCATGGCATTAATGATTTATAGGAAAGATATGTTGTATCTGGCAGTTGAAGTGCTCACTTGTGGCTGAGTAGGGTGGGGGGAAGACCAATGAGAATCAGTTACTACAATTATATAGAAAGAGAGATGTGGGTTAGTAGGTTACAAACGCAAAACTGCTTTTCAAGAGAGAGGGGGAGACAGTCAACAGGATTTTGCAATTTATTTTCTTATAACGGCTAAAATCAACTAGAAGAAGAAATCAATGATGGCAAACAATCATGGCGTTGAAATTTGCTCCTATGATGGTCAACTTAACATTGCTTTTATAATATATAATAGATTGTTGGAAGTAGTAATTTCAAAACCCCATTATTAAAGTGAAGGAAAATTTGGTCATATTTGATACAGTTACAATCATTTAGAAAAACTACAATCATTTAGAAAAACATGAAACATAGAAGACTAAAAATTAGAGCTCAATGAGGCATAAGCAAAGATGTTATCAAAATACAATAGCGATAGCGTGTTTATCTAGAAGCTATTATATAGAACAAGCTCTTTAAGTTGATTAATGTCCTACACTTGCCCATTGTAACTATAGCTTGTATCGTAGTGAATATTTTGGGTAATACAAGAAAATAATCTGACTTGATCTTATTATCATAGTTAATCTGTCGTCCTACACAATCTGATCATCATATAAACTAAAATAAATTTCTTAAGATAAGGTAATATTTAAAAGATATTAAATAATTGAAAAAAATGTTAACACCATGCATGTATCGAATTAGGAAATATGTTGAACAAAAAGATGAACATAATAGAGGGAAAATATGAGAACATTTCAGTTTAAACGAAAGAAGGGACTTGTATTCATGTATTAACAAAGGAAAGGCCGAAGCAGTTACAGTTAATGCCCAACATCTCATTAAAATGAAAATAAAAATAAATTGGATAAAATGCTGAGAATGCATGTCGAATACAAGCGTCCATTACAACATCACATGCCTAGACCATTGCACTACTAACAATTTGATGCATTAACAAAGTTTCCACAATAAAAAATGAAAATGTTGGGGGGGAGGCCTTCCGAGGTCCCCCTAGTTCTGCCCCTGTCTAGAATCATAAAGGCAAAAACAAAAACATCAACTAAGTCTTAACATGTCAACAATGCCACAAATCCAATAAAAACATTAAAAGCCCTATGAACAACAACCGAATTAAAACAGTGAAGAGGAAGAGAGCCAAAATCGAGAATCAGAGGACAAAGGGGGAAAATGGGAAGGCTTCCCAGAAGAGTAGCTCGAGCCAGCTTTCACCGATGCCCAGATCAGGAAATTAATAGTGAGTTGTAGTTTCGCAAGAAATCCAAAAGTATAATGTTCAAAGAGAGCAGAAACAAACCAATCAAAAAACTAAGATTAAAAGGACACAGAAGCAGTACCAAAATATCATAGCATTAAGAGAGTACATCGAAACAGAAGAATGACGGGTAGGGAAAGGGCAACATCAACGTTGAAACTTAAATCATCAACTTCGAAAGTAAAATTCTAAACTCTCAACTACAAAATGACAAAATTCCACAATAGATTTCATGAAATCGAAAGTTTAATAGAATGAATCTGAAATGAACTAAGCAAGTGAACAAAGAGAAAATCCCAAAATAAAACCTTAAAATCAACATGAAAACTGGGCTAATTCTACCCTAAATTGACTCTAGACTATGCTCAAAATTAAAACCCCAAAAAACCTAGATTGCCTTCGCCCTCGGCTATGGCTAGACCAGGCAAACGGGTCATTCGGTTTGGGTTCGGCTTGGGTTAAGTTCGGTTCGAGTTATATTCAGGTTGATAAATTTTGGTTTTCAGTTCGGGTTTAATTTGGGTTAAGTTTGGTTCGAGTTAAGTTCTGGTTTATCGAATTTGGTTCGAGTTTAGGTATGGTTCGGATGGAGTCAACTTTGGGTCAACTTTGTTCGCGTCAATTTGCGTGCAAGTCGGATCAAAGTTGGCTCGGGTAGGTTTCGGTTATGGGTTCAGGTCAACTTTGGTCGGGTAGAAATCAGAATATGTTACTTTCGATTTGGCTTGTATTTCAATTGAGTCAGTTTATAAGGGATTTAAATTTGACATCTTACATGCCCACATAGGCCATAGAATTTTGGATGACTTAGAAGGAGGTTATATAGTCAAGAATTTCAATTGGGTTAGTTTCTATTTTCCTTCTAATTCATCCAAGATTATATTTTAATTGGATTACTTTTAATCTTGCACCAAAAATAGAACCATATCCATTTGAATTTTGAGTATGCTATAAATTCCCTCCTTCCAGTTCGTCCAAGATTTAGTTTCAATTCGTTACTCTCAATGTGCCACACAGGAAAGTAATCAAGTAGATGAAAAAATAGTACTATAAATCTCTCTCTACCCAACCATCAAATCCAAGATTAAAAAAAAAAAATTCGAAGAGCCATGCCTAATCGACATAAACCATAAAGTAGCTTTAACTGGTTGATTCTATAAAATAACATAAACCATGAAATAAATTTAAATGCATTATTTTATTTGTTCAAAGTAAGGTTTTATCATTTACTTTAGCCTTTCGCATCCTAAATATCAAGTGAAATTGTATAGGAATTGATTTGGACAGAATCAGATCAGGTCAAACTAGAATTCAGGTTGGTTTGCGTTTGAGTCATTTGTGTTTGGGCCGGATTAGTTTGGGTATGAATCGATTCACGTTTCATTTGGTTTAGGTCATTTCGAGATTGGGTCTACATCGAGTCAATAAGATTTTAAGTCAGTTCAAATTTGGTTTGCGCCATTTCAGGTTTCGGATCAAATCAAATCAATACGGTTTCGAGTTGGTTCGGTTCAACTCTTTTTGATGTCATTTTGGGTCAAGTTTCGAGTCATTCGGTTCAGATCATTCGAATCGGGTCAGTTTTGCTAGGTCTAGCTATGACTTTTATAACTATTGGATCTCCTATCTTGGTCCTCTGATCGGGGTTGGATTGGATGGGGAAGATAACGTTGGTAGTACTAATGATGCATTAGTGGTACTAGAGGATAGAGAAAGGGGATTCGGTGGTAGTGCATGCAGATGCTGCTGTGGGTGCTAAAGATGATGACAATCTGATAGTGATGAAGATTAGAGGTGGTGGTGATGCCGGAGTTGAAGGGCAAATGAAGACGGAAGAGTTGTTGAGCAGGGCTAGTGAGATGAATTAGCGGAGAGAAAATAATGGAGGGGGTGCACGAGACAGAAATAAGGAGAGATCTTTGGGGTTTATTATTTATTTTTGTTTTTGTTTTTTTGCTGGGCTAGGAGTGATAGCTAGGTTGAGTTGTTGATTATGCTGAGCCCAAATTCTCTATTTTAGCGGTTTGCTCTATATTTTTCTTACATCTTCTTTTATTGCTCAACTATAAAAACCAAATATACCAAATAAAAATCTTTATTTAACATTTATTTTAAGCATAAAATAGAAAAATTTACTATTTGGTCCATCGTGGTTTGAGGTCTGATTTATTTGGCCCCACATCTATGAAAATGAATTCATTGGTCCATTCACCTTTGGAGGAAATTGATTAAAGGATGACAATTTGAAATTAAAGCTGACCGGAGTGTTGAAATTACCAAAAACCCAACTGAAAAGGTGAGAAATAGGCGGGAATACATATCCTTGCATCTGGAACTAAAAGAAAAGAATAAATACATTTTTTGCACCCACCTACCCATGTCCCATTGGCCTCATCAATAATTTTCCCTCCATCAACTCTCTCTCTCTCTCTACTACAACCCAGCAACCGAAGTCCTAAAGCAAACCCGACATTCATGGCTGTCCCCACGCAGAGAAACTTGTAGGCAATGAAGAGAACAAAGGAATGTGAGCTAAGGCTGACAACAATGGATAAGAAGAACAAGTCACAGCAAGTAAAGGTAAACTTTGTCAAAAATTTTTTGCATTTTAGTCCAGAGTGGAAAAGTGAAAGAATGTAGGGTTAGGTGAAGGATTAGCTTAATAATAAGTAGTCTGACAATATATGTAGTTTATAATTGTTGATTAGTACTTAATTAACTTCTAATAGAATAAATAATTGAGAAAGTTGCTTTTTTAAAGTGATCAAAAACCCCAGATTTGTACAATGTTGCTGTATTTTGTATAATTTAGTATATTATTGACTGGAATTATGTGCATGTAATATTTTTTTGTTTGACTTATTAAGGCATGGTTAGTTTATTTGACTTATGTGGATGTAAGAGTTGTTTAATTGGTTGATGATGATGACTTCTTATTTTACAAGTGTCGTTGTCTATAGGTGGTTGTTGGTGGTGGAGATAGAGTGTTAGCTGTACATTACAGAAAGGAAGTTTTTTTGTTAGATGGGGTTGACTTGGATAGGTACCAAATGCTGGACTTGTATAGAGATGCTGTAGCCTTATTTCAAAAAGTTGGGATGGAATTGCCTAAGTACCTAAACTTCTGGTATTTAGCACCCAATTCAAAGGATAGATGCACACTGGATTGTGATGATGCTTGGGTTGCATTGGTGAAAATTTGGGATACAATGACTGGTGATATTCCAATATATGTAACTAGAGGAAAATATGCAAGCATGTATTATTACATTGTCCAGGAGTTAGACAGTTTGAAGAACCAAAAGAATCAGGTAATGGATGGTAGTGGACCCTCAAATGCAAGTGGACCTCAAGTGAATGAGCCAGTACTTGTGGAGAGAAATGAGGATGAGATTTTGGATGCAATCTGTTCTTCAATAGACATAGACAAGTTAAGCTTCCCTACTATGAGTTAAGCAAATAGGTGGGCTGATATTTTGATTGTAAATCTAGCTTCTCAACTAAACTACCTAGAAATAGGAGGAGACAAATTACCTGTCAGAAGGTACAACACTAGACTTCAATCTAGCCGTCCTAAAGCAAACTCACCACCTACTACCTTTGAAGCATCACCAAAGTGTCCCTATGCCTTACCTACATCACCAAAGTCTCCTAATGCCTTACCTGCATCATCAAAGTCTACTAATGCCTTACCTACATCGCCAAAGTCTCCTAATGCCTTATCTGCATCAGCAAAGTCTCCTAATGCCTTACCTACATCAGCAAAGTCTCCTAATGCCTTACATGCATCATCAAAATCTCCTGTTTCTAAAAAAATCCATGTAAAACCCTGAGTAAAGGGTGTGTGGATTTGAGCCAATCACCCAAAACTTCAAATGTTCCTGAATAGATCACTCTCACAGCCAGAAAATCTCCTGGTAAAGCTATCCTTGCCACTTATCCAGGATCCCCTTGTGGCATAAAGTATGTAACTAGGTCCATATCAAGGTCACTTGAGTATACTGTAGAAGATGATGTTGATCCAAAATCAATTGCTTCAGAGATAGTTGATGTTGATATGGGTTTGGGGGGATTAGAAGCTTATGATATGATTTCATTGAGTCAACCAGCATCGATGACAGATTATATAAGTGAAGGTAATGATAGTGATGATAAAAGGATTGGTCTGGAATTAAGTGATGATGGGGATGATGATGATGAAACATCTGAAGATGAGGACTTTGATGCTACATAGGAGAATAAGGAAGAGGATAGTGATGATGATGTATCTTTAGAGGATGAACTGATGAAGGGGCTGATGATAGTGAAGTAGAGTTTGATGAAGACGGCGCTGGGATTACCTGTGATCCTTATTACAAGGATAATGATGGTAATGTAGTGCAAAATTATTTCAGTAAGATGCATAGGATAGGACAAATGTGGTCAAGGAATAGGGATGGAAAAATATCCCTTGATGTGGGAGATATGTTTGTTGACAAGGCTCAGTGGGCTGAGGTTATCAGAGAGTTTGCAATTCAGGAAGGGATAGCATTGAAAAAAGTAAAGAATGATAGGTTTAGGCATATTGTAGTCTGTAAAAATGAGGACTGTAATTGGAGGATTCATGCAGCCAAGCTTCCTAATAAAGTGACATGGCAAATTAAGTCTTTGAAAGGCAAGCACAAGTGTCCAGGACTTGACTTCAACTCCATGGCAACTTACTCTTGGATAGCCGAGCAGTTGTATGGAGATTATATTACAAACCCTGCATTCTCAGTTGCCTCAATGCAAGAACTTCTGACTAAGAGGTATGGTTTAACTATACCATCATACACAGTTAGAAAAGCTAAGAGATTATATAGAGAGTGGGCTGAGGGTAGTCATCAAGAATCATTTGCAAGGCTACCTGAATACATTGAGGAGATTAAGTTGAAGAATCCTGGGTCAATTTGTTCTTGCATCTCCCAATCTCCTAATGGAACTCCTTTATTCAAAAGGATTATCATATCATATAAAGCATGTGTAACTGGTTTTCTAAGGGACTATAGACCATTGATTGGTGTGGATGGTTGCTTCCTAAAAGGCCCAGATAAAGGAGTTCTGCTGGTTGCTTTAGGCCTTGATGGTAACAATGGATACTACCCAATAGTATATGCAATTATTCAACAAGAGGACAAGGCTGGTTGGTTATACTTCTTCAGGGCATTGAAAAGGTGTTTTGAAGATGTGGATACTTCAAAATTCACCTTTATCTCAGATAGACATAAGGTCAGATCCATTACATGAATACATTTGTCTTTTTTATGTGAGTCCCTCTTCTGTGTACCCACTTTACTTACATATTTCTTCTGCGCAGGGGTTACTTAAAGCTTTGCAGGAGATTTTTCTAGAATCCCCCAGGAGAATATATGCTATTTATTATTATAGGAACTTTGCAAGATATTACCCAAGTACTGTTCAATTTATTTATTTTTTTGAGTTATTGAATTAAATTGGTACAAATGTGGTGATCTATGCTAATTTTTTCACCGAGGATCCAAGCTGCATAGCTTGTTTTTCACAGTAGCTAATGTATTCAATGAGTTTGTCAATAAGAAAGCCATGCAGAAGATTCAACAAGTGAGTGACAAGGCAAACTGCTGGTTGATGGAAGAGCCACTGGAGCATTGGGCTAGGTATAAGTTTGACCCGATCATTAAAATCCTTGATAATATAACAAACTATGTGGAAAGTTTTAATGGTAAAATAGAAAGGTTCAGAAACAAACCCATTATGACTTTACTTGAGGAGATTAGAAATAAATGGATGTCAAACTTAGCAAGAAGGGCTGAGTTGGCTTCTGAATGGGCTAGAAAAGTCACTCCTAAGGTGAAAACCATGCTCGCAAAACTTAAGATGGACAGCAGATATTGTAAAGTCATACTAGCTGGGAAAGGAGAATATTCTGTGATTGAGAGTAGGACAACTTTCACAATTAATCTCAACACATGACATTATGATTGCATGTTTTGGGATATTTCTGGCATCCCTTGTAAACATGCCACAAGATGCATCATTAGGGAGAGGAAAGATTTAGAGGACTTTATGGATGAGTCCTACAGCATTGAAAAGTATAAGTTGGCATACAATATGGTCATGCACCCAATAAGGGACCCTCAATTATGGCAAGAGAGAGACCTTCCCAAGTTAGGACCCCCACCAGTGGAAGATATAGGTCGTGGCAGACCTCAGTCAGTTAGAAGGAAGGACATCACAGAGGGGAGGTGCTTTAAAAGGTCCACTACATTGAGGTGCAAGAAATGTGGCCAACTAGGACACAATAGTAGAAGACACAATCCAGTGACAGGGGAATTCATAGTCAGCAAGCAGAAGAATAGGAAAGCTAAAGCAGGGATGAAGAGGCCCAGGGGAAGGCCACCTAAGGAAGTTACTGCAATCAAAAAATAGAGGTGTAACCAACATTCCCGGCTGTCCCAAACACATCATGGTCCTTAGACAAAGGTATTTGCCCACTGCTTAACAACCATATGTATTTTCTTTTTCCTATTCATTATTAATGTGTATATATATTTTTAATACCATACGTTTATTCATCCTGTAATAGGCTTATGCAGTTGATGGATTGTCCCAGCTATGAGGTCCTGTTTCCTATTTGAGGTTGCTGCTATCACTCTGCTGAGAGAATCGCAAAACCTTGGGGATTAGGCTTCTACTTAGCTGCTTCTTACTTTTGGTTCAGTTCGTTTTGTTGTTGTGGCTATGGTGGATGGCCACTGAATTGCATGTACTGACAAACCAAGCACTTGTACTGTGAGGTTTGCTTTTGATGGGTAATCAAACAGCCATGAACTATGTATCTTATAACTCTTCAGATGCAATTCATGAAAACTTTTTTCTTCCATATATAATGCCAACGTTCATATTACACTACGTAGTATTCTTATCTATCTACTTCACAGTAACTAATACAAAAAGAGCAGCCATAAACATTAATACATATACAATTCTATTATTCATTTCAGGCGCTATCTTTTTCACATCTCTTACTTCCTGAATTAGTGCTCTTATGTCATGAGAAGGATATTCATCTTCATTCCTTCCATTTTCTCTTCTTATAATTCATGAACTATCTTTAGGATTTGCCCATCTAATGAATCTTCCACAACCTGAACATTTATAAAACAATCTCCTAGGGTTTTCTCGAGACCTTGACAATCTTATTTCAACATTTTGCTTGCAACTTGGACATTCCACATCGATATCGTAACACAAGTACCCACTTCCACCTCCTCCATAACTCCCTGAGCTATGCATTCTTTTCCTCCAGTGGCTGAAAAAATAAAATAATTTACAAACTTCATAATTGTATAAGTAAACATATCTACTTTGGGTTTTAATTAAGTAAATAAAATCAACAAAATTTCTTACCTTGAAAGCTTCACCCTTCAATAATGGCGTATGAGATATGGAAGAGATACAGGGCATGGAAGGAAGAGAGAGAGAGAGAGAGAGAGAGTCAGATTGTGTTTTATGAAAGTGGAAAATGTTACATAAATATATCTACTACTTTGGGTTTTAATTAAGTAAAGAAAATCGACCAAATTTCTTACCTTCAAAGCTTCAGCCTTCAACAATGGCGCCTGCTAAATGGAAGACAGAGAAAGATGCAGGGCATGGAAGGAAGAGAGAAAGAGAGACTCATATTTTGTTTTGGGAAAGTGGAAAACATAAAGAGGATGGGGGATTTATCCAGCTTAAACGGTCAAATGTGGGGCATTGAAAAATTTACAGACCCCACCATGTCAACAAGGGCATTTCAGGAATAAAATCATGCCACGTCAGCATTCTTGCTGTTAACTACCCCCTAACCCTTTTAATCAATTTCCTCCAAAGGTGAATGGACCAATGAATTCATTTTCATAGATGTGGGGCCAAATAAATCAGACCCCAAACCACGATGGACCAAATAGTAAATTTTTCCATAAAATAGGCACAGAAGTGTGGCAAAATATCATAATTTAGATGCAAAATAAATGCCATCATGCCTAAATTTTGCTTGCCCTCAAATAAAGCAAACTATGTACCTGAAAAGAATTGAACAATAAGTACAAAAAAAATCCTAGCTCAATTTCGTAGGAAGCAAGTTACATGCATTTAGTATATGTAATAAGCCCTTTAAACCTCTTGGCTCCCTAGGTAGATGCGTTAGGTCTCTAAAGGCTTTTAAGAGATACACCCACAAAATCTTTTCAAAGACAAAGAAAAATCGTTTTGATTATTTCAAAACATGAACATATACATGAGTAATAGGGATAGCATGGACAAAATTTGGGCAATTGGATGACCCTACCCTTCAATAATGGCGTATGAGATGTGGAAGAGATGTAAGGCATGGAAGGAAGAGAGAGAGAGAGAGAGAGAGAGAGAGAGAGAGAGAGTCCGATTGTGTTTTATGAAAGTGGAAAATGTTGCATAAATATATCTACTACTTTGGGTTTTAATTAAGTAAAGAAAATCGACCAAATTTCTTACCTTCAAAGCTTCAGCCTTCAACAATGGCGCCTGCTAAATGGAAGACAGAGAAAGATGCAGGGCATGGAAGGAAGAGAGAAAGAGAGACTCATATTTTGTTTTGGGAAAGTGGAAAACATAAAGGGGATGGGGGATTTATCCAGCTTAAACGGTCAAATGTGGGGCATTGAAAAATTTACAGACCCCACCATGTCAACAAGGGCATTTCAGGAATAAAATCATGCCACGTCAGCATTCTTGTCGTTAACTACCCCCTGACCCTTTTAATCAATTTCCTCCAAAGGTGAATGGACCAATGAATTCATTTTCATAGATGTGGGGCCAAATAAATCAGACACCAAACCACGATGGACCAAATAGTAAATTTTTCTATAAAATAGGCACAAAAGTGTGGCAAAATATCATAATTTAGATGCAAAATAAATGCCATCATGCCTAAATTTTTCTTGCCCTCAAATAAAGCAAACTATGTACCTGAAAAGAATTGAACAATAAGTACAAAAAAAATCCTAGCTCAATTTCGTAGGAAGCAAGTTACATGCATTTAGTATATGTAATAAGCCCTTTAAACCACTCGGCTCCCTAGGTAGATGCGTTAGGTCTCTAAAGGCTTTTAAGGGATACACCCACAAAATCTTTTCAAAGACAGAGAAAAATCGTTTTGATTATTTCAAAACATGAACATATACATGAGTAATAGGGATAGCATGGACAAAATTTAGGCAATTGGATGACCCTAGCACAAGTCATCATATTATATACAAATAGAATGTACAATCAAAAGGTATCTATGTCAGAAGATGTCACCCGAATTTCATTTTTCACCCTACCCAACAGTATGTAATGATATGCACACCTTGATACTTATGCAAATGTGTACTAATTTTGATGAATCAAGTTGCTAACATTGACATGATCCTCGTTTTCTTGCTTAATTGGCTTCTTTGCTCCTTTTTTCTTCATTGTTTCTTTTTTTTTTTGAGATTAGAAGCGCACACATCCTAAGTGCACTTTATTTAGTAATATTTGTGTCTTCTTTATAAAAGGGGGTTTTATTGGATTGTGTAATGAACTTATTTCATTGCCTGGATAGATATATAATCAATTAAAATAGCACATATTCAAGCCAATGAAATATATGAAGTAATGATAGTGGTTGTCAACATTTATGCTTAGGTTTTTATTCACATTTTAGGATTTTTTCTCCCTTTCTTTTTATAGTATTGTTATAAGAGATTTAAAGGCAAATTAACAAGCAAAAAATTCACATACCGACTTGGGAACTAAATCATAAGAATTGATGTCATGTTAACAAGGCGGACACACAATCATACATATGAGACAGGGTTAACATGAAATGCTAGAACTACATCTTAAGTTAGACATCCCATTATGCAAACTCTATTTAGAATAACATAATAACATTGAGTCACAATCACCCACGAAAACACACAAGTCCCCAAAGCAAAATAATTTTTTTTAGAGTATTCAAAATTTTCCAAAATTATGTACAAGTATGCACCTCCCCACAACCCCAAAACTCCATTATGTCCTCATTTTGGGAATCAATGTACCAAAAACTATCATACAAACAATATAACTGTAAGATCAACACTAATCTAATAAATATATACAAACACATGACATCACCAAACAAAACATTAGACCAAACAACACTAACAAATATTCATAAACCAAACGACATCACCAATAACAATATATGAAATAAAACAAATATGGGTGATCATAGCCATTGCAACTCAACAATTCTCAAAATTTCTCCTTAAATTTGATAACTCACACAGTAACAATCTTAAATATCCAAAACTATGTGCAAAAAGAAATAAAGAAAGAAAAAAGAGAAGAGAGAAGAATTGGAATGATAATACCAGCTGGGTATAGAATACACAAACTATGCCTCAATAAGCTAATATCATTGTGAGGTTTGAGGTTCTTCATCCACTCCTCCTCATTCATCATGCTACCACTTATATCAATCTCCATCAAATGCTGAAGCAGCTTATCATACGAACTTGAATAATCCTTACAAAAATGAAAATAGCAATGGTCATAAGGTTTATCCCAAATATAGACATAAGTAGAATGTAAGTCAAGGTTCTTTTGAGCTTACCAAAGATCTCAACCTAATCATGAGATATATGTGTATATGCAAAATCAGATGCACACACAATTGTCTAGAAATGATGTGACTATATGGATACATAGACCATCTAGAGTGGTTTGTATGTCTAAAATGAAGTCCAACATCTCTAAGAGGGGTGGCGAAAGGACCAACACAAAACCAATCAAAGGTAACGTGAAAACCAGTGCTTATAGGTGGAGACACCTAATAGTGGCATCTTATTTTTAATTACCCAATGATGCAAATTATACACCAACTTGGGTACTTGCGGGCCCAGTATAGTAATCCTTAAATTTGAGTACAAGAGGCTATATAGCCCAAATAGGCCCAAATTAACAGCGTTCGACGTCTAGTTGAGATTCAATCTGGGAAGTATGAAATTATTAAGTCTAGATATCAACATTCTTCATTGAATGAGCTTTCTAATTACATATTATATACCAAGTCTGATAAGCAACGGAAATGATATAAGCTGCATACATGGGCTTGTGCTGAAAATGACACTTGTTCACTATTTTTCTTATATCTTATTCCATGATTACTTAAAAATTATAAAATTAGTTTTATTAGAGCCTAGACTTAATACACTTGGTAGGAAAAAAAGAATTATTTAAAAAAAAAGGTCGGACATGAAAGTTGTTCTAAAAAAAAATTGGACTACCTGCGGCGCAGCCTAGGAGCCCGACCAGGTTCCTGCTTCATGCAACTGAACCAGATCAAGAGTCAGATTGAGTCCTCTGGATTGGGCTCTGTTGTATTTGATCAAGAGTTAACTCATTTTCTCTATGCTTGCCTATTCGTTGATAAATTTCTGCTCATCAGTTGGTTTAGTAGATTGGGCACTGTTGCAAATAAAAGTCGATTTTAAAGTTCAAATATTGTGAAATCCGAGCACTGTGATTTCCTTGCTTTTATGCCTATGAATTTCAAATTTCTTTGAATACCCTCAATTGTACTTAATTATTATGCCCAAATCTTCCGCAAAACATCAACTAACCTGTGCCTTGGCATCCACTGTTCTTTTATTAAGTTTTGATTCCATTGCTTAGATCTCTATTTATCTGCTATATTTTTTTTAGAGCTTGTGGCCCCATTTTTTTTAGCTAGATTCTTGTGCACACCAAGATTCACAACTTCAGAAGTTTTGTTAATCGATGCCCAGTGACTTCAATAACCAAATTATTGTTTTTATGCTCAACTGTTTCTATCAAGCAATCTTTATTTTTTTCCTCCTATAGTTGTTGCTAATTTTATGGGTTGAAAGTCGGTGGAAATATTTTTATAGCTACCCTAGCTTTTTACAATTGCTTGGGCAAACTGATTTGAAATTCCTTAATAGAGGCTTAAAAAAGGTTTTGGATTTTCTTGAATGTATTTCTGATGTTAAATTTGCAAGTTCTGTTGATTATTTATGGTTTCTCTTGCTCATAAATTTCACATAGAGCTTGACATCAACTACGGTTCATCATATCTAGTAGTAGTACAATTCTCTTCTACTTTTAGTTCAGGATATCTTAGATAGTCTCACTTTTGGTCCACTTTTCGATTTAGCTATCTTTAGGACAAGTCTATGTTATTAATAGCAAGCTTTTATGCCAAATAGGTAATATTCGAGCTCTTCGACTAGGGCATTTTGGATTAACGCTTCAGGTAAGTGGTGTAATACTCTTCTAGTTTTCATGCCCAAAATAATATTCGTTAACTCATTTTGTAACTGATTTTGTTAATTGGTTGGCATGCCATTGTTTGAATCAAATTATATTTGACTATATATATCAAACATAGTGTAATTTCACTATGTTTTGATCTTTATGCTTACAAAAGGGCCGGTTTGAATGTTAGTCTTGTCAATCTTTTTAAGACTTTGGTTATATGAACTCATATGAAACGAATATGATTTGTTGTGTTTGTCTGGTATTTTGTTAAAGTAGGCACTTCTTGAATGGTGTGATTTTATCATGTTGATTGACTATCAAGATTTTATTGTTTGAAGCATTGGGCTTTAATTTTCTTATGATGAATCATTTATTCTGTATCGCTATTATTGTTTTTTATTAACTTAATTGACTAGGTATCATTTTGTATGACCTTGAGATATTGGTATTGGTTTTGGTCTATGTCTTCTGCCTTATCCAGTAGAGATACGCACTGCACCTGTCAATCGACACATAGCATAAGCGATGTTCTGTATTATGATTATGATACGTGCATCTGTGACCCATTGGGCCTCTTTGTTCTATGACATCGATTATGGCATTCTAATTATGTAGTATGTGACTCTTTGTTATCCATGCCACTGGACGAATGGTGACCTTCGCCCTAAAAATTGTGATTTCATTTGGCATGTTTTATTGTACGCTTTGCTATCTGAGCAAATTATCATTTTGGCACATATTATTACTTATTTTGGGGTTTTGGAACAAGTTACGTGTTTGCAAAACCCAGTCATGTGTTTATAATTGACCCAACCTATGTTTTACTTGCATGCCTAACTGGGCCAAGGGAGTGTTATGCTATTTACTAGGCTTTCGAGCTCTTCCCTTCCTCTTTCTATTTCTCTAGGTTTACCTTCCTATTAGTATTAGAGCGGCACAGCCCAAGTGTAGTGGGCCAAGTTCTTGCCCCGAATAGTCAGTCCTTAGTCATCAGTTTAGCTTTTCACATTAAGTCTATTGGATCTTGAGAAGGTGTTGGCTGACTTCCTGCGTATAGTCTATCAATTTGCTTAATGGTTTCTTTGTTTATAGGATCTTCGCTCTTTTGGATGTTTTGGTCGCGGGTTTAGTTATTGTATCAAGTATTTTGATTTTGAGATCTAAAGATTAATTTTGTATCTATAGTTTGTTTCTGTTGTTGAAGTCTTGCATGCTCATGGGACTCCCATCTTACGGGCGTGCGACGTCTGTCATTCCCTTGGTTCGGGGCGTGACAGATTTAGTGGTATCAAGGCTCATGTTCTATGATCTCCCAAGGTATTAGCATAATCTTAAGCTAGTTTCTAACTTCTAAGGTTGTCGTCTCTTAGGTTCAAGCAGTGTTAGAATTCTTTAAGCCCATCATCGCAGTCCATTGTCCTAAGTGTTTTGGAGGTTCCTAAGTCTCGGAGGTTTAATTGGACTAAGCAAATGCCTTTTGTGTTCATCTCTTTGTTATGCTTGCTGGTTTCCGAGCTCAGGTTTAAGATCTATGTAGGATTTAGTATCTTCTTTTGTTATGTTTTAATGTTAGTTTTTAGGCTCTATTGCCTGTAGGTACGTTACGAGATATCTTTGGAACTGGATATATCTTTGAGTGCTATAGGTTTTGAAATCTCATTCTGGCTTAAGTATTCAATCTAGCTAAGCATACGTCTTCTTGTTCATCTTTCCCTTTCAGTATCGCATTTGACACTATCTAGGATCTCCTCCAAAGTGAGGTGACGTCAATTCAAACTTGCTCGATCTGTTCAATTGCACCAATGCAGAAATTTTCCTTATATTTTGTATCATGTCGTTTTTAGAGCATTTGAATCTCACTCTTGATTAAGTGGAAATTAGTTTTATTCATCTAATCCCGTGTTTACTATGTTTGTCCATAAGTTTTGCCTGTTGCATTTGAAGCACTTTGTAAATTTTATTGTTTTGCACAGGAACTCGCAAACTGTTATTAAGGTTTCTAAGGCCTTTTTTTTGGTTGGTGTAACTCAATCTGCCTATGCATGTTATGTGGTTCATGAATCTGATGCTATTGCATGTTCGTCTCATTCGTTTTTGCCCCCAATTTCTTCCTAAAATATAAGTTAATAGTAAGATTATTTTCACGAATTTTGTATATTTTGTGTTTTCAACTTTGAAAATAGAGGGCTTCTTCACTAGTTTTCATGTGTATTTGAAATATAGATGTGATTTCTTGCTGATAATATTTAATTACCTGATGTATTTCATGTTTGACCCTATAATTGCTTAGGTATGTAAAGATTCTCTTTATGTGTGCGTATGTTTTCATGAGTAATCTTTAGTTCCAATTGGTAGCTTGTGTCTATATTTATGAGTGTATCTCAATAGATATTTTTCATAATACCAGAGTGCTTATTTGATGTTTTAATTACACTCCTATCACAAGTAGTCATACATTGCTACTATACATTTATTCGTAGGTGGCGTCGTTCATTTGAAAATTTGTATTGTTAAGTGATTGGGATGAGATAATCTTGATATCATAACTGAAGCATGGAATTGTGCTTCTGTTAAGATATGCTAGTTTATGAACCTTGTGGAATTTGAGATTCTACCTTATTATGCTTTCGTCACTAATTAGTTTTTCCTACTATTAAGTTGAATAGTTGTGATGACCTAAACTACTGTATTATATTTTGAATTGCATAATATCTTATTTGTGACCATTGAATAATGAAGTTTGACATTGAAATTTTATTTTATGCCTTACCTTCATCGGATACTGGATACTACGATGGGTGCCTTAATCCTTGTGTTGATGTAGCCAACACTAGTCCTATCTTCAATGCCATTAGCGCAGGACCTACCCGCTTGCACTTTATGATTTATTAACTATTGACTTATGTGAATGCATTCCATATACTTCAAGGCCTGGGTCCAATAAGCTAGTTGCGTTTTGTCGTACTTTTAGATAATATGGGCCTTTTGAAATCAGTGAACCCATTGCAAACATGAAGAACATGACTTGGTTGTCATAACGTAGTACATATGTCTGGGGAACACTAGTTATGTCATCTTATAGCTGTCGTCATTAACTCGGGGATCACCCAAGTTGTTTAGTATAGCGTCGATGTTAGATGCACGTGTGGGGTGTGTCAGTAAAATTAGTTGTTTTAGTAACGGTTAACTATTTTACTAGCTGTTAACAGTTTTACTAGCGATTAGCTATGACCCACTAGTGGTTAATGGTTAACTATTCAACCAGTGATTTAAAATAAATACGTTTGGTAAATCTACCTGTTGAAATAACAGATTTATGTAAATGACTAAAAAGGACACAATAAATAAATGCTTTTAGTAAATAAAGAGAAGAGTTTTGTCATTTACAATGCAACCACTAAGTAGAGGTTCTTAAAAGCTACTTTCATTTGCTTTTGAAAAATACTACATAAACCTCTAACCATTACCTCATCCACTGCTTTACCGAACACTTTTAAGTAATGGTCTATAACATTTTGACTACTACAAACCACTAGCCTCTACTTCAACTTCTATTACCGAATATAGCCGTAATTCACTACTTACCTAGCACCCATGTATTAATTATTACAGTCCTCTTTACTGCATGCGTTGTATTGTTATGGAGTAGTCTTGAATAAATAAAATAATAATTGTGTATTATGTGTTTTCTAAAGCATTGGTTGTGTTTGTGTTCGTTTTGCTTTTTATATTTGTCATAAAGCTCTATCAATTGGCGTAGATCAAGTTATTTCTACTTAACTTATTTATGCTAAATCTATTTGTAGCCACAAATTAGATGTAGTTAGATTCATCAGCTTAAATCAAAATACCTCAATTTTTAGCTTAATGCCTTTGGGTTGGATGATTGTAGCATTTTTTGCCCCTATATATACGTGAGACTCATATAAGCCTCCTCATTGGTTCTATGCTTTGCGATGTAACTACCGAGGGTTCAAGCCAAAACTCAAATTAAGAGTGAAAGGTTAAACCAAGGAAGAATACAATCAAGGAAAAAACCAAGGAAAGTGGCACGTTAGGGGCTGCTTGTGAGGCAGCAACAACGTGAGGCAGTGATGGGATTTAGAATCAAGGGATTCTAAATGGGAAAAGAAAAGAAGGAAACACCACAGAACACCAAGGGGAATCACACGGATTTGTGACGTCCGAATGAACACCTTAAGCAATTCAAGTTGTTTCAAAGGGTTTGGATAGTCTAAACTTTTACTTAGATACAGAAACACCACTAAGCTTATCAAATCACATAACCAAAACTGGGTACATTCTGGTTGAACTGGGTAGTTTGTATATCCTGGGTTTATTGGCTAATTTGAATGGGTAAATGAAGTCCAAATGAGATGAAACTTGTTTTGGTGCAAAGCTGACTTCTTGAACTTCAATCCCAATGCAAAATATTAGACTTAATCCTCAAAGAGGACTAAGTAATTAAGCTCTCAAAAATGGGTTGGCTACTGGAATCAACCCGTGGCCTGCTGTTTTATTACTTATCCTTTAACCAGCATAATAAAATTGCCTAATTGATTTGCTTCCTTTTCAAATCAAGGGGATGGAGGGATTTCTATCATTCTCCCCTTGTTGAAAAAGATTTGTCCACAAATCTAATTAAGTAATTACTTCTTCTCCTTACTTCAGTTCTGGCTGAAATAAAATCAACCATGAAAACAAGTCTCTCTTGAATTTAGAGACTCTTTTCTTTGCTCTCCCCTTACTGATCTGAATGGTGGACATAGGGGACTTCTTGGACTTGCTTCGAACCAATTCTTCAAATGCTCTTAACTCAAAATTAGGAGCTTTTAGTAATGGTTCTGAACTGGATTGACAGAAATTTGGGTTGAGTGTTTTAGGTGAGTGTGGAGTGGGAAAAAAGGATGGTGGTTCATGAAAAGTGTTGGGAAGGCTGAGATGCTCATGGCTTCTAGGTGGATGGAGGATGTTTAAAGTGAGCATATCGCCTTTATTTGCCTCTACCAATATCTCCTCTAGAGTTTCTTCAACTTCATCCTCATTAGTTTGAAACTTACTTGAAACTCTCTCCAAAAGAGGCTGTTCTCCCTCATCAGCTGTTTTCTCATCTTCTTCTTGGTTCTCCTTTTGATCTCGTATCAGGTAAGCCTTGTCTTCTTCCTCATTCTCTTCCTCCATTGCTACTTCCCATTCGGCCAAGGTGACTATTTCCTTGTTGGGGCAGACCGAGGGTGTGTGACCAAGACCTTGACACTTAGAGCACCTTTTGTTTGGAGGGACTAGGCTTTCCCTGAACATCAACTCATGTTGTCTCATGAGTGCGTAAAATCTTTCTTCTAAGCTTATGTTGAAACTCATGGTAGAACCAGATGTGTTTGGGATTGATTTGCGGATGATTTTAAGGAGTGTGTTTGGATTGAATATGGGAGTGTGGGATTCAGGCAAGGATCTGAACTTGCTCTGATACCAAATATGATGTCCCTGCTGAGGGTTCAAGCCGAAACTCAAATTAAGAGTGAAAGCTTAAAACCAAGGAAGAATACAATCAAGGAAAAAACCAAGGAAAGTGGCACGTTAGGGGCTGTTTGTGAGGCAGCAACAACGTGAGGTAGGGATGGGATTTAGAATCAAGGGATTCTAAATGGGAAAAGAAAAGAAGAAAACACCACAAAACACCAAGGGCAATCACACGGGTTTGTGAGGTGCGAATGAACACCTTAAGCAATTCAAGTTGTTTCAAAGGGTTTGGATAGTCTAAACTCTTACTTAGATACAGAAACACCACTAAGCTTATCAAATCACATTACCAAAATCGGGTACATTGTGGTTGAACTGGGCAGTTTGTATATCCTGGGTTTATTGGCTAATTTGAATGGGTAAATGAAGTCCAAATGGGATGAAACTTGTTTTGGTGCAAAGCTGACTTCCTGAACTTCAATCCCAATGCAAAATGTTAGACTTAACCCTCAAAGAGGCCTAAGTAATTAAGCTCTCAAAAATGGATTGGCTACTGGAATCAACCCGTGGCCTGCTGTTTTATTACTTATCCTTTAACCAGCATAATGAAATTACCTAATTGATTTGCTTCCTTTTTAAATCAAGGGGATGGAGGGATTTCCATCATTCTCCCCTTGTTGAAAAAGATTTGTCCGCAAATCTAATTAAGTAATTACTTCTTCTCCTTACTTCAGTTCTGGCTGAAATAAAATCAACCATGAAAACAAGTCTCTCTTGAATTTAGAGACTCTTTTCTTTGCTCTCCCCTTACTGATCTGAATGGTGGACGTAGGGGACTTCTTGGACTTGCTTCGAACCAATTCTTCAAATGCTCTTAACTCAAAATTAGGAGCTTTTAGTAATGGTTCTGAACTGGATTGACAGAAATTTGGGTTGAGTGTTTTAGGTGTGTGTGGAGTGGGAAAAAAGGATGGTGGTTCATGAAAAGTGTTGGGAAGGCTGAGATGCTCATGGCTTCTAGGTGGATGGTGGGTGTTTAAAGTGAGCATATCACCTTTATTTGCCTCTACCAATATCTCCTCTAGAGTTTCTTCAACTTCATCCTCATTAGTTTGAAACTTACTTAAAACTCTCTCCAAAAGAGGCTTTTCTCCCTCATCAGCTCTTTTCTCATCTTCCTCTTGGTTCGCCTTTTGATCTCGTATCAGGTAAGCCTTGTCTTCTTCCTCATTCTCTTCCTCCATTGCTACTTCCCACTCAGCCAAGGTGACTATTTCCTTGTTGGGGCAGACCGAGGGTGTGTGACCAAGACCTTGACACTTAGAGCACCTTTTGTTTGGAGGGACTAGGCTTTCCCCGAACATCAACTCATGTTGTCTCATGAGTGCATCAAATCTTTATTCTAAGCTCATGTTGAAACTTATGGTAGAACCAGATGTGTTTGAGACTGATTTGCGGATGATTTTAGGGAGTGTGGTTGGATTGAATATGGGAGCGTGGGATTCAGGCAAGGATCTGAACTTGCTCTGATACCAAATATGATGTACCTGCCGAGGGTTCAAGCCGAAACTCAAATTAAGAGTGAAAGCTTAAAACCAAGGAAGAATACAATCAAGGAAAAAAACAAGGAAAGTGGCATGTTAGGGGCTGTTTGTGAGGCAGCAACAACGTGAGGTAGGGATGGGATTTAGAATCAAGGGATTCTAAATGGGAAAAGAAAAGAAGAAAACACCACAAAACACCAAGGGGAATCACACGGGTTTGGATAGTCTAAACTCTTACTTAGATACAGAAACACCGCTAAACTTATCAAATCACATAACTAAAATCGCGTACATTCTGGTTGAGCTGGGTAGTTTGTATATCCTGGGTTTATTGGCTAATTTGAATAGGTAAATAAAGTCCAAATGGGATGAAACTTGTTTGGTGCAAAGCTGACTTCCTGAACTTCAATCCCAATGCAAAATATTAGACTTAATCCTCAAAGAGGCCTAAGTAATTAAGCTCTCAAAAATGAGTTGGCTATTGGAATCAACCCGTGGCCTGCTGTTTTATTACTTATCCTTTAACCAGCATAATGAAATTACCTAATTGATTTGCTTCCTTTTTAAATCAAGGGGATGGAGGAATTTCCATCATTCTCCTCTTGTTGTAAAAGATTTGTTGACAAATCTAATCAAGTAATTACTTCTTCTTCTTACTTCAGTTCTGGCTGAAATAAAATCAGCCATGGAAACAAGTCTCTCATGAATTTAGAGACTCTTTTCTTTGCTCTGCCCTTATTGATCTGAATGGTGGATGTAGGGGACTTCTTGGACTTGTTTCGAACCAATTCTTCAAATGCTCTTAACTCAAAATTAGGAACTTTTAGTAATGGTTCTGAACTGGATTGACAGAAATTTGGGTTGAGTGTTTTAGGTGTGTGTCGAGTGGGAAAAAAGGATGGTGGTTCATGAAAAGTGTTGGGAAGGCTGAGATGCTCATGGCTTCTAGGTGGATGGTGGGTGTTTAAAGTGAGCATATCACCTTTATTTGCCTCTACCAATATCTCCTCTAGAGTTTCTTCAAGTTCATCCTCATTAGTTTGAAACTTACTTGAAACTCTCTCCAAAAGAGGCTGTTCTGCCTCATCAGTTGTTTTCTCATCTTCTTCTTGGTTCTCCTTTTGATCTCGTATCATGTAAGCCTTGTCTTCTTCCTCATTTTCTTCCTCCATTGCTGCTTCCCATTCGGCCAAGGTGACTATTTCTTTGTTGGGGCAGACCGAGGGTGTGTGACCAAGACCTTGACACTTAGAGCACCTTTTGTTTGGAGGGACTAGGCTTTCCCCGAACATCAACTCATGTTGTCTCATGAGTGCGTCAAATCTTTCTTCTAAGCTCATGTTGAAACTCATGGTAGAACCAGATGTGTTTGGGATTGATTTGCGGATGATTTTAAGGAGTGTGTTTGGATTGAATATGGGAGCGTGGGATTCAGGCAAGGATGTGAACTTGCTCTGATACCAAATATGATGTCCATGCCGAGGGTTCAAGCCAAAACTCAAATTAAGAGTGAAAGCTTAAAACCAAGGAAGAATACAATCAAGGAAAAAATCAAGGAAAGTGGCACGTTAGGGGCTGTTTGTGAGGCAGCAACAACATGAGGTAGGGATGGGATTTAGAATCAGGGGATTCTAAATGGGAAAAGAAAAGAAGGAAAGACCACAGAACACCAAGGGGAATCACATGGGTTTGTGACGTCCGAATGAACACCTTAAGCAATTCAAGTTGTTTCAGAGGGTTTGGATAGTCTAAACTCTTACTTTGATACAGAAATACCACTAAGCTTATCAAATCACATAACCGAAATTGGGTACATTCTGGTTGAACTGGGCAGTTTGTATATTCTGGGTTTATTGGCTAATTTGAATGGGTAAATGAAGTCCAAATGAGATGAAACTTGTTTTGGTGCAAAGCTGACTTCCTGAACTTCAATCCCAATGCAAAATATTAGACTTAATCCTCAAAAACGCCTAAGTAATTCAGCTCTCAAAAATGGGTTGGCTGCTAGAATCAACCCGTGGCCTGCTGTTTTATTACTTAAACAAAATTTGGATGATTTACTCATCCTTTAACCAGCATAATGAAATTACCTAATTGATTTGCTTCCTTTTTAAATCAAGGGGATGGAGGGATTTCCATCACTTTGTCAATGTTCTGCGACAAACCTTTGCTTCTTTTCTGCTTGAATTCTATATTATTTATTAAATTTTCATTCTTATATTGTCACACTATCTAATCAGGTCAAGTATCGTATACATATGTTACATAGTTTAATAATACAAAATAGGTTGTAACTTGTCAGTATTCTCTTGCATGGCTAAATTGGCCTTGAAATACCTTTATCTTTCTGCCGATTAGTTTTGCTTTAATTCACGGCCCTAAATAAATAATCCAAAGTCTGTTATTGTTGGCTTCGTAACCTAATTCACTATTGCTGTTTATTTATATATGGGAGTTGGATAATCACTCATGACATTTTTTTGTGCCTTCTATGGTTAAAGTTTTATTTTTGGTCAGATTCAATTGCATGTCATGCACTAACGTATAATTCTCACATTGTCACATTTTCGAAAGACCAAGTGATATGGTACATCAATACTGTGATATTATTAGCTAATTTGTCAATCCTGTTACATTTAGTTTATCTTGGCTACCCTACGTTTTCTGGTTATTTTGTTCAAGTAATGGTTTAATGTCTGATCGCTTGACAAGGAGCACGATGCATTAACAGTTTATGATGATTGAACTCTATGACAACGTGACATATCTTGATTACGTGTTTTCTCAAATATTGTTATACTCATATGTATAGATCCTTTATAAAGTTTAGCATCTAATACCTTTTATAGTTAGATTATATTTGCTCTAAGTGCCTTGTGCCATCTTTAAATTTTTGGGAGTCTTTGAAACATTTTTGTTTTAGACATTTCCGGTGATATGCTTCATTTACTTGCATTGTTAGTATAGTCATTCAATATTCGTGGCCAATAGGTTGCCTGCTACTTGTTTTCGAGTCTTTATTTGAAGTCTTTTACAAGATATGAGTTATGTTAGCGAATCTTCAGTTCACATGTCATGTTAGGAAATGAATATTATAGCCTTCTTGAGAGATGTATAACAAGATGAGCCCATAAACTGCTCTTATAAATTATAAAAACTCGAGAAATGTAAGCTTGAGTTCCCATATGACATTTTCTGGTAAGTCTGGATCGAGGACAAAACTTCTTTTTTTTTTTTTTGGGATCAAAAAACTTCTGAAAGAAGGGAATGATGTGACACCCGACCCCAAATTCCCAAAAAGAAAGAGGGGAGCAGGATAATCTTTTAAAAGAGCCAATTATCTCTTTGGCCTATTTTATAGGAGGCAGTTTTTATCATCTAACATTTCTTTCTTCTTTATGCCTATACAATCATCTATCAAACCTAAACCCGAAGGAGAGCGCCCATATTCCCAGTCTATGTAACCGCAACAGCTACGTCATTTATGTCTTGTGGATTGGGGAGAATGGATATAAACATAGCGTATGTAGACTCGTCATTATGACAGGTACTCATTTACTCTAGGCTTGCCTATTCGTTGGTAAATTTCTGCTCGTCTTTTGGTTTAGTAGAGTGGCCTCCGCCGCAAACAGAAATCGATTCTAAAGTGCCTAGACTATGAAATCTGGGCACTGTGGTTTCCTTGCTTTTATGCGCTATGAATTCCAAATCTTTTAATGTGCCATGGAATCCACTGTTCTTTCATCAAGTTTTCATTCCATTGCCTAGATCTCTATTTATCTGCTATATTTTATTAAAGTTTGTGGCCCTATTTATTTAGCCAGATTCTTGTGCACACCAAGATTCATAAGTTCAGAAGTTTTGTCAATTAATGCCCACTAACTTCAATAACTAAATTATTGTTTTTACGCCCAATTGTTTTTATAGAGCAATCTTGATTTCACTTTCTCCTACAGTTTTTGCCTAATTTTATGGATTGAAGGTTGATGGAAACAGTTTTATAGCTACCCTAGCTTTTAACAATCGCTTGGGCAAACTGATTTCAAATTCCTTAATGGAGGGCTGAAAAAGGTTTTGGATTTTTCTGAATGTATTTCTAATGTTAAATTTGTACGTTTTATTGATTATTTAAGGTTTCTCTTGCTCATAAATTTCACATAGAGGTTGACATAAACTGCTGATCATTATATCTAATAGTAGTACAATTCTCTTCTACTTTTAGTTCTGGATGTCTCAGATAGTCTCGCTTTTGGTCCACTTTTCGATTTAGCTATTTTTAGGACGAGTCCATGTTACCAATAGTGGGCTTTTATGCCAAAGAGGTAATATTTGAGCTCTTCGACTAGGATAGTTTGGATTAGTGGTTCAGTTAAGTAGTGTAACACTCTTTTAGTTTTTCGTGCTCAAAATTATGTGTCAACTCATTTTGAAACAAATTTTATTAATTGGGTTGACATGCTAATGTTTGAATCGAATTATATTTGAATGTATATCAAACATGTGTAATTTCACTATGTTTTGGTCTTTATTCTTGCAAAAGGGCCTGTTTGAATGTCAATCTTTTTAAGACTTTGGTGATGTTTGGATTTTGGACTCATACCAAACAAGTATGATTTTGTTGTGTTTGACTGCTATATTTGCAAAGTAGCCACTTCTTGGACGATATGATTTTCCCAAGTTTATTGACTATCGTGATTTCATTGTTTGAAGCATTTGGCTTTAATTTTCTTATGATAAATCATTTGTTCTTATCGCTATTTATTGCTATTTATTAACTTAATCGACTGTGTATCATTTTGTATGACTTTGAAGTATCAGTATTGGTCTTGGACTATGTCTTCTGCCTTATCCAGTAGAGGTACGCACTGCACCTATGGATTGACACGTAGCATAAGAGCATTTCTATATTATGATTATGATACATGCATATGTGAACCGTTGGGCCTCTCTGTTCGGTGACATCGATTATGGTATTCTAATTATGTAATTTGTGACTCTCTGTTGCCCATGCCACTGGGCGAATGGTGGCCTTTACCCTAAAAATGGAGGCCTTCGCCCTAAAAATTATCGTTTTGGCTTGTTTTATTGTACGGTTTGTTATCTAAACGAATTATCATTTTGGCACATATTATTGCTTATTTTGAAGTTTTTGAACAAGTTACATGTTTGCAAAACCCAGTCATGCTTTTCTTAATTTGTCGTTACTATTATAATTGACCCAGCCTATGTTTTACTCGCGTGCCTAACCCAGCTAATGGAGTGTTACACTACTTACTGGGCTTGGGCTTTCAAGCTCATCCCTTCCTCTTCGTATGTTTCTAGGTTTGTCTTCCTGTTAGTATCAGAGGGGCACAACCCAATTGCAGTGAGCCAAGTTCTTGCCCCGAGTATTCAGTCCTTGGTCATTAGTTTAGCTTTTCTCATTAAGTCTATTGGATCTTCCGAAGATGTTAGCTGACTTCCATTCTATTTTCTATCAGTTTGCTGAATGGTTTCTCTGTTTATAGGATCTTAGTTGTTTTGAATATTTTGGCCATGGGTTTAGTTATTGTATCAAGTATTTTCATTTTGAGATCTAAAGATAAATTTCGTATTTATGGTTCATTTCTGTTTGCAGAGCCTTGCATGCCCATGGGACTCCCATCTTATGGGCATGCGATGTCTATTATTCCCTGGGTTCAGGGCGTGACAGATTAAGTCTCCTTTCTCTAAAGGAATTCAGACTGTTTACTCACCCACTATAAATAGGGGGCTTTCCCTAGAGGTTAGGGGCATCAAATGAAATTGACGTCAAACGACATCAAAAAATTAGAGAGAGGAGGGCATCAAAATTTAGGAGAGAAAAGCTTTGCAAATTGGAGGCATTTAGAGAGAGAATTGAGCCACCCATTAAAAAGACGTCACTCTGCTGGGTTCCTAAGTAAATCAAGTGAGTTATCATAAGAGTAAAAACTCTATCTTCCCCTACTCTTTTACTCTATTTCTTTTTTATGATTTTTGATTCTAAATTACCAAATATGTAATGCTTAGGTAGTTCCTTGCCTGCTATAACTGTTATTCTATTTTTTTTGGGGTTTTTTTAAGACTAGAGTTTGTATCTTTTGCATGATTTAATGTGATTCGTACTAATATGCTACATGATTATGTGTTAGTATGATTAAGTTTTGATTTTCTGTGTTGATTGGTAGAGGCCGTCAGTGATTATGGGCAATGACATGATGCATTCCATCACATTACCATACCATTGCCCTTGAATCTGGATTGTTAGTTCAAGACTAAGGAGTCAAGACGGTCCCCACACTAGTGATTACTCGGAGACCTTTCAAAAACTTTTTTGAAGCAAAATCAATTGTCCCTTCGGTTGTCACTTTTGGTATGAGTTATTTGAAAAAGTGACATTGTTTGTATGTTTTTCCTAAAACTCACATGTGACTCTAAATTTAATATTTTCCCCTTCCTTTTCCTCCCATCTGCACTTCTGGAATTGGGTGAAGGCATGCGGATCTATGTCTAGACCATAAGTTAGGGTTGGAACTAGCCTAAGAACCCGGCCAGGTTCCTAGATCAGTCATGTGCCCAAATTTTAGGCCAGACTAAGCTAGTGACAGAGGCCAGGCCAGAGAACTGGACCGAGCTCTAACCAGGGATCCTGGCCGGGTTCCTTGCACATGCCTAAGGCCTGTTTCCCTATGATCCTATAGCCCAATTTTATTTTTGTTTTTAAAAAATAAAAATAAATATGCTTCTAAAAAAATAACTACATGGCAAGAGGCAAAAGGGAAAGTCAAGCCATTTGTGAGAGATCGCACTCTTAGGGAGGTGGATCCTTATAGTAGGATAGGCTAAAGTCAAGTCCTCTATCTTTATGTGGTCTTCAAGTCTCTCTATGTCAATGTCATTAAGGGTTTGAACTAAATAATGACTGCCATACACAAAAATCTCAAGCTCTATAAAAGTAAACTCAGAAGGGTCTAAAGAAGGGTGATAAAATGAAGGAAAGAAAGGGGTGTAATGGGCAAAGTAGGGACTAACTCAAGGGAAGACTCCATGGAAATTGGATCAACAATCTCCAAGAAAGGTACAACCTTACCTATCTTCACAACATGAGGCTCCTCAAATGGATGTTCCTTGGTAAGTGTATCATCTAACTCAACAAATATGCCATACTCATCATTAGAGATAGTATCAATCTCAAGCCTCTCTCCCTCATCAGGCTCAACTAAGGAAACCAAAGGAAGAGTTGAATCATAAATGCTCGAACTATACTTAAAAAGAAGGTGCAAATGTTGAAGACAAATGGAGGTGACTTACTCCCTTATAAGATAACTGATCATGAAAGTGAGGGGGTGACCTAACCTTATGGTCCGAGAAATAACCATTAAAGCAAGAGGAGGAAGTGTAATAATGAATCTCAGGGTGAAAAGAAGAAACCCCAAATTGGTGCTCATGGTTAGCAACTACATCCTCCTTAATTGTCTCCAACTCATAGTTCTTGTCACCTAAATCCTCAAGAAAATCTCAAGCATCAATTGCATGCTCACATAAGGACTCTCCCTACACATAGACTCGATCGTAGTCCTATTGCTTTCATTTGAACCCTCATAAATAATTTGGTACAATTTCTATCTCTCTAAACCAAGGTGAGCACATCGGGTGAGCAACTCCTTAAACCTATTCACATATCTTCACAAAGGCTCATCTTCAAGTTGGACAAAAGAGAGGATTTCACTTTGATACCTAATGGTCATGCTAGTGGGGAAGTACCACCTAAGAAAAGTATCAACAAAGGAATCCTGCGATGAAATTAAACCTACCTTAAGACCATACATCCACATCTTACCATCCTCTTTAAGAATAAAATGAATTAGCTTTATCCTCACAATATCAATAGATACCCTGGAAAGTGAATCAAACAACACACCTCCTCAAACTCCCAAATAAATAAATAAGGATTCTTAAAACCGGTGAATATATGAAGCATGTCAATATAATTTCGATTAATGTAAAACTGCACATTCTCATGTATAAAAGGGAGTTGAAATCAAGAATTTTGGGAAATTCTAGTGAGCTAAAAGTGATCTCTCATGATACGATGAGACTCTAATTCCACTTTTTCTAAAATAGGCAAATCAAAAATTGTGGGCTTGGGCGCAACTTCAACCAAATTCAAATTCTCAAAATCTCTAAGCCCATCATTTGCATCCAAATAGCCACAGCTTTTTGGGGCTTTTTCCAAAAGGCCCAAACTATGAGTTAAGACAAACAATGAGCAAAAGGCGCTAAATTACAAAGGCAAAAATAGGAGCATCAACCCAATCTCAACAATGTCAACAATGCCACAAATCGAACAAAAAACATTAAAACCCCTCTTAGCAACAACTAAGTTAGAACATGGAAGGGGAAGACAACCAAAATTGAGAATCAAAGGATATAAGGGAGGAAGAGGATGGGGTCCCAATAGAGCAACTCAACCTAGATTTTAACTACCATTAATGGCGCTTTCACAAATGCCCAAATCATGAAATCAATAGCCAATTGGAATTTTGTAAAAAAATCCAAAACGAGAACACTTAGAGATGATTGATACAAACAAATTAGACAACCCAAATTGAAAATACACAAAAGCAGTACCTCAATACCAGATCATTAATAGAGTAAACTGAAATAGAGGAAGGACAAGCATGGAGACGGCAACATCAACATCGAAACTAAAGTCATGAACTTCCAAGGCAAAATTCTCAACTCTTAAACTGAAATAAGAGGAATCATATGATGATTTCATTAAAGTCAAAGATTACCAAAATGAATCTGAAATTAATTAAGGGTTTATTCGTTATGAGTGTATTAAACCTGCTTTGCTGCAACTTGCTCCAACCTGCTCAATCATACTAATTGCTAGTTAAAGCTACTTCAATCTGTTCCAACCTACTCAAATTTACTAACTAGTAATTACTAGTCAAACCTACTCTAAGCTACACCACCCTACTCACAAACCTACTTTTAAACTGCTCCAGTCTATTAACTGCTAGTCGAACCTGCTCCAACTTGCTCAAATTTCTTATCTATTAATCCAATAGGCTCATAACAAATAGGCCCTAAGTAGGGGAAGAGAGAGAAAGTTTCAAAATAAAACCCTAAAATCTACCTAAAAACTAGACTAATTCTACCATAAATCAACTCTAGATTAGCTAAAAATTAAAACAAAAAAAACCCTAATTTGCCTTCGTCTACTGTTGTGGCTTTTGTAGCTAATTGATCCCCTTTCTTGGCCATTCAATCTGGGTTAAATTGGATGTTGAAGATGGCGCTGGTGTTAGAGACAATGTGTTGGTGGTGCTAGAGGATAGAAAGAGGGGATTCAGTGTTGGTGGTGGTGCTAGTGCACGTGGATGTTGTTGTGGGAGCTAAAGACGATGACAATCTGATGGTGATGAACATTGGAGATGCTGATGATGGTGGATTTGAAGAGCAAATGAAGATGGAGGAGTTTTTAGCAAGAGGAAGGAGAGAAAAAAATAAAGGAGGGAGCGCGTGAGAAATATAAGGGAGCCTTTTGGGGTTTATTTTTTATTTTTGTTTTCGTTTTCTTCTACTGGGCTAGGACTCATAAATGGGCTGAGTTGTTGCCACATCTTGAGCCCAAATTCTCCATTTCGAAATTTTGCTCCATATTTTTCTTCCATTTTTGACTTAACATTTATTTTGAGCATAAAATAAGTATAGAAGTGTGGTAGAATATCATAATTTAGGTGTAAACATGTGTTGTGATATATGTTGTGCCTTCATATCAATATACTTGAGTTGATTGATAGTATTATATGATTGCCTAGGGTCAAGTTTCTTGCCTCTGTCAAAGCACCTGACAGTCAAAGCTTAGACTGGTACTTTAAGTAACTGAAGCGTGACTATCCAACATGGTTCTTGATATTGATAGAGCTTATATGAGCATCTTTAATTATTCCGTGGGTCATGTAGTGATCAAACTACTTATGCTGAATAAGCAAAATGATAATATATGTGAGATGTTTTCTTTCCATGGATCTAATTAATTCATGAGTTGATCTATATCAAGTGTTTGACATTTGACTTATTAAAATTGTTAATGTGATTCATGTGCTCTTAATTAAGAGATTTATCATGACTTACACACATGATTTTTGAGTTGAAAATAATTAAAGAAGTAGGTACCCAAGAGTTGTCATACGTGGAAGCCATCAAGATGAGAGTTACCAAGGTGACATATAGTGCCTACCTAAATGAAGGTCATATGGGCAGCATTATATGATCAAGTATCAAAGTACTAGAATTAAAGGCAATAGTCAAAGACCATGACATAGATTCTACACATGATGTTCATAGAGAAGACTCATGCTTAGCCCAGTTCTACAACTAGATGATGTTTATTCAATGTTCAAATTATGATATTAAAGATAATAGCATGAAGTAGATCATGTCATATGCAAGAATTAAAACATATGAAGATTATACTTATGAAAAGGAAGGAAACAATCCTCAAAGTAAATATATGCATATATCTATGAGGAGAAGTAAGAAGGAAAGGGATAAACTGAGTTTACTTTGAATAGGGATGTTAGACCTGCATCAAAGTTGGAAGGCACCCAAGTGAAATTATTACAGCTGAAGATAGTTAGAGTCGCATCAGAGTCAGTAGGTATCATAGTTAAATTGAAGCTCATAATCATTAGAGTAAAAAAAAAGTCATAGGCCATGAAGTTGTCAGAAGTGAAAATTATTGGAGTTCGAAATTCGTAAAGAAATATGAATCCAAAATGAAGAAGCCATTATAAATGCAACACACTACCTTGGCATATTCAGCTGTCACTATCACTGCCGGGCAGTCTTGTATTTGCTGTAGAGAGAGATTTTCAAGAGCTAGCCACAAGAATGAGGCATTTCTAAATCTAAAAGGAGTTGAAATGTGATTTGAAATGTGCGTATTCAAGAAGAGGAAAAAGTAAACATCAAAAGATTCCTCGTAGCCCTAGTGAGGACCCTACTATCAAGGATTAAAAGCCAAAATCAACTTTTTCTTTATCCTAATTGCTAGTATCCTTCTCCAATGATCATATGGAGCTAAATTTCCTATAAATACAAGACCAAGGCAGAAGATGAAGGCTATTTACTCGTAATTTTTAGAATGTTGACAATTCTCAAGAGTTGTGTTTCACTCATCATTATAATACTCAAGACACAAGAGAGCTGAAAGGTCATTCTTGTAGTCTTATGTAAACAATAAATAAGTTGTCCACCTTAGAGAGAATGCACCAAAGATTGGAGATAGCTAAAACTTTGTATGTAACAAGGAGCAGAGAGGCTCTTGTTGGCCACTGTCCTTCTGAGAGTTGGAGAACCCTAGAACTAGAGGCTTGTCATATTACCTTAAGAATTTTAATCGTAGGCAAGGGCTCAGGACTCTTATTAAACCCATCTTAAGGAAGATACTGACTTATTGAAATTCTATGGGGGGGGCCTTTGTAGGATATGTGGCCAAGGGATTAAGTGAATTTTGTGAACAAATCTTATGTTTTGTCTCTTTTTTATTTTCTGCATAGCTATTAGTCTCTAAGCATATTTTTTACTACATGTTAAAGTCTCTGTCATATTTGCTTCTATATATTCACTTATTCTTTTCAGAGTCTCTGGCAAACACCTATATGTACATTATCATACTTAAGAGTCAAAAAGTTTTTAAGTCCAAAATTTTTCCTACTCACTCTTCGCACACCCTAAAGTGGCATACTATAATAGTGGGACAAATAATTCACTGTTAAAGGGCTCTCTACCTTAATAGGCAACATGCAACTTAAGGCTTGGTGTTTATTCTAGGGATCAAGAAAAATACTTGATCGAGATTCAAGTTATTTCAGCCCTCCTTCAAGTTGCCAACCAGAGATTAAACAAAAGGAGTTTAGATTTGTTCACTTGTAACTAATACAGAGATATTACCCATGCTTTGAATATAATTGCAAAACTAAATTTGTTTTATACTTCCATATTCTTGTCTTAATTGAGTTTCGACTTGAAATTTGTAGTTGCATGCTCAAATGTTCTTCATGTTTTTATTGATTACGTCCACTGTAATGTCTATTTGTGGTTTATAAATAGTAGATTATTGATGTTGAATTTTATAATTCTTGTTGATTTTATGGTCTTGTCTTTAAGTGATGACCCATAGTCGCTTATTAGTGTACATATAATTCCATAACGGTAAATGATGTCAGTGGCAGTGAACCATGCTACTTGCTTTGATGTGAGAGGTGCATATAATTATGTTTCAACCCAATTGGTAGTATATGGCTATTAGTGCATACTCATGGCCACCCTTAGGTATAATTTTCTTGATGATGTCTATTGCCCAAATTGAGAAAGGTCGAGTAAAAGTCAGGTTATACAATAAGAACGGAGGTACATGCTGTATGACACCATATTTTCAAAAATTTTCACATTTTTAAATGAATTAATATTAATTGAGATCTATACTAGTCTAGTAATAATCTTATTTTTGAATCTTTTTTGATAATCAATGATCATTTATATGTGTTCTACAGTTATCATCATGTGTTTTGTCCATAAGAAGACATGCTTTTCCTTTATAAACACATTGTAGGTTAAACTTGTAGGTAGCTCCTTTGTAGAGTGTGCCAAAACACCCCCACCCAAGGGGGGTAGTGGTTTTAGTAAAAAAATTAAAAATTTTTAAGAAAAAATAACGAACTTCTGTCTAAAACTTGATCATGCCCAAGGGTTATATCGTTGTACTAGTATTTGTAATAATGCAAATATAGATGACATACCTAAGCAAGTTGGACGTCTACATATCATAGTAAACAATTATATGGGCCACATGCTCGAAGCACGCCATATGTGAACTTCAGTTGAACTAAATAAATTAATATACAATCAATGGATCACACGCGTAGAGCATATGGGGTATACATTCCAAAACATCCGATTCCCATTAATAGAAGACAAATAACTAGCCAGATGGTTTGCTCACACAACCATTTAGAGTGACGACTAGACAATATGTAATACTTGAACTCAAGTGTTAGACTTATATATGATCAAGACAACTTAAAATAGACCACACTGGACCATGTTGCTTAGGAACTAAGATATATATAAGCATAATTATCTTAACGTATATTAACAAGAACAATTAAGACACATCATGTCATCTCACGTAAACCAATGATGTCTGCATGCTTTTCAAGAATCACTTGCTCAATGGGGAGAGGGGAAAAAGAGGTGGGGTGAGTTACCACTCAGTCAATAGGTAATCTGCACTCTGAAAACACAAAATGTTGCATGCAATACAATGAGTAGCGACCACAGAGATTAATAGTTGATAATAGAATATTAAGCGTCAATTACTTAACTAGCTTGTAGCTTTTCCAACTCGCACTAGGCTTAAGGGAAACAAAACATAATCCTTAGTCACAATAACCACTCTAGGACATCCTAAGTAACCAACCCAGACCAATTTCACCTCTTTTAACGACAACCAGCTCCCAAAAATAGCTTTATAGTAGTAAAGTTCCAAAAAACACTCAAGCGAGTCCCACAAAAAAATTTTAAAGCTACTTCAAGGAAAATAATTTCTATTTCAACTAACGATTATCTTTGGATCTTTTTCCTCAAACGATTGATTAAAAAGAATCAAATAAACAACCCAATTACCCACATTAACCGAGTAAAGTCACTTCCTGAGACATCAAACTAACTATTTAGTGCTCATATCGTTGGTATCTGAGACCCATGACTTTTCTATTAATCGTGACCTCTTAAAGTCGAGATAACTTCCACCGTCGTCAGGGCAATAACTAGCCTAAATCCTCATTGAGTAACAAGATCCTTTGCAGAGAACTTTAGAGACAAGACTAGCTGATCTGACTGGATCCTAAGGTCCCTTCAAAAGACCATGTCCATCTGTAAGACCAAGTTTTCTTTAGCACTACCGTCCTAGCCCGTAAAAAGTTTCAAACTATGCAAATCACCTGTAAGAAACATAAGAATAAACCACTCTTGCCAAAAGAACAACTTAGCTACAAGTATTGATCTCAAAAGAAGCTCACAACAACTTGGCTTGAGAAAGACACCAAAATGCACTTGTCCAAAGTACCCCTTTGCAATCATTCCCAAAGTATTAAAAGAAGCTTAAAATGTTTCCAAACTTAGATTAACTTGGTTGAACCAGTAAGACATTGCCTTTGTTAAATAGACTGCTTTACATTTAGTTTCATATTTATACAAACACATATGCATTTTTTAAGTTTAAAAAGGCCTTTGTTAAATTGTTTCAGAAATTAACAAATTTAAATCAACCTTCCAAGATGACTTTAGTGGTGTTTAATAATAAATCAAGCATTTCCAAGCTCATCAGCATATGAGATCACTTTGGTTCGAGAGTTTAAAATAAATGTGGCGATCTTGCATCTCTAATTAACTGACTCAACAAGTTTAATCCCTATAGTTTAGCACAATGCCACAAGTCTTACATTTGACCCATACCAAAATAGGGCACAAAGTTAAACCAAACAATTCAGCTGGTAATCGATTCACAAACGTAATCCAGAGCTAGATCGATATACTAAACTAAACAACAACCCCTCCCCTTATAGTTCTGCCTAAAATAGGGTCAACACATGTACCCACTAAGTTCTCTCGATAGTCTGATAGGCTACCATTCTAAATTGCCAACCATTCATGTTCATGGCCCTCCTAATGAAAGAAATTAATTCCCAAATAGGGGGCTCACTTTTTAGCATAACAAGACCAAAAAATAGGACAATGGCAAGCAAGTAGCTCACAAAATCAAATTCCCCTTCCACCGTTGACAACAATGTCCCAAAAGTCATCTTGAGCAACAATTGATCATAACAATCACATTAAAGCTCCATGTCAAGTGTAATTCATCTCAATATACCAACTTCATTCCTTTGCACATTTAAATTCCCAAATTTTCTTAACTCAAACCCTAATTCCATCATACTTAAGAAGCTTTCCAGGGCGAGATTAAAATTAGTTCATAAATTAATAATAGGTTAAGAATGATGAGTTACCCAACTTGTTCGCTTAGAATTGGAAGTGATTAGGTTAGAATTGGGATTGGTTTGGGGAAGCTCAAACTACTACTTGTTGATTTACTTCCTTTCCTGGCTTATCTCCATCTTCTTCCACTTCACCTTTACTTATCCCTCCTTCCTCTACCTCTACCTTGTTATCTCATGGTGGATCCCACCCATCTTTGGTGGTGGTTGATCTGGGCTAGGGATTAGCCCTCTTCGAATTCCTTCTCTTTTTTTCATAGCATGTATCTATTGCACTATTTAATATAACTGCCAACAGAATAGGTGGTGTTTGACTAGTCTAATCATGGTCATGTCGCTGTATCCCCCCTCTCTTAAGTGTGAATAAACAAGGAGGAGGAAAAAGGGGGTCAATGGTGTTGGCCTCCCTACCAACCAAGCAGTCGTTCTCTATTTTTTCCCTTCCTCCTTTTGTTGCCACCTTTTTTCTTTTTCTGTCTTTCTTTTTTTTCTTTTGAACTATGCGAAATGAGGAATTGCGTCAGCTCTTACTGGGCTTGGTACTAGTTAGACCACTCTCAATGGTGGCCTAGTTTTTTGGCTCACCAGTGGGGGCCCACTACTACCACATCAACTCTTTCTCTAACTTTTTGCCTCACAATCCTCACTCTCTCAATAGAAAGCTCCCCACTTTGTTCACCAAATAAAATAATGTCTATGGACCCCACACTTAATCATATTTAATTGTTTTAGTTTTTTTTGTTTGGTTGGTTATTTGGCTTAATTATTTTCGGGAATAATAATTTGGACATAATAATTTGGTAACATAACTAATTGGAGGGTTATAATTTTTTCTAAGAAAAACAACACAAGAGTTCCAATAAAAACATTAACACATACCTGAATATAGAAATTACAAGGGTTTAATAAATAAATAAATAAGGATACATTTGTTGACATCACACGAAATAAAAATTACAATACGTGAACAATTTGTTAAAAAAAATTACAATACGATGATGAATAAACAGAACTAATAATTACATTGGTTTTGGGTTTTTTTTGTTTTTGTTTTGGATGGTTATTTGGGTTTAATTTTCTTTGGAGAAAAATAATGCCGCCATAACAATTACCATACGCAACTAATTAGAGGGTTATAATTGTTATTAAAAAAACAAGAGTTTAATTCAAAAAAAAATCACATATACTTGAAGTTAGAAATTACAAGATCCAATAATAAATAAAATAAGATACATTTTTTTTGCTGACATAGGACAGGAAAAAAATTACAATAGTTGGACAATTTTTTGAAAAATTACAATATGAAGAGGAATCAACTATCCTCTCTGCCGTCGACCTGAATTTTGCTTCCATATTTCCTTAATAAAGTCTGCTTAGAGAGTTGCATGCGTATCAGAGTTGCAAACTTGGCATAATCGTTGAAAGTATGTCTCATAGCATGGATGGTGGTCGTAGATAACTATCAGCTCTAGGACAGTTCCCTTGACAACGTCTTAGTCAAATGCCAGCTGATAGCTATCACGCTCGTCCTCGACAATCATGTTATGGAGTATCACACATGCTCTCATAATAATACCAATTTTTCTTTGATCCATCAGATGAGTAGGACCACGTACAATGGCAAATCGATCTTGTAAAACACGGATGGCATGCTTAACGTCCTTCCTCACTGACTCTTGACATTCTGCAAAGAGTTTTTTCCTCGGCCCTTGGGGAAATGGGATAGTTTTAACAAATGCCGCACATTTTGGATAAATTTCATCCAAAAGATAGTATCCTATGTTGTAATGATGGTCCTTGATGACATACTCACACTTAGGAGCCCGATCCTCATATAGCTCTTGGAAAACTGGTGAGCTATCTAGGACATTGATGTTACTGAGACTTCCAGACAATCCAAAGAATGTATGCCATATCCAATGGTTGTATGATGCAATGGCTTCAAGGATGATTGTTGGCACCTTGTAAATTTACTTTTGAAATGGTGCCCTCTAAGCCGTTGGATAATTCTTCCACTCGTAGTGCATGCAATCTATACTTCCCAACATACTGGGCAAGTCGCAAGCTTCAACAACTTGCAGTAAGCCATCAACATTAGCTTGATTCGGTTTTCACAAGTACTGCTCCCAAAAACCTCAACGACACAAAAGGCGAATGTTTTCAGACATTCCATTGTGGTGCTCGAACCAATCTTCAAGTACTTATCAACACAATTAGGCGTTACACCATAGGTAAGTATTCGCATGGCTGCGGTACACTTGGTTAATGGCGGCAACCCATGCTTTCCGGCTGCATTGTACCTCACCTGAAAGTACTCTGAATGATTGCCGAATGCTTCAATAATATGGGGAAATAAGTGCCTTCGCATTCTGAATCTATGTCGGAAATGATGTTTGTTGTACACTGAATTTTTGGCGAAGTAGTCTTAGTATAAGCAATTGTGGGCAGCTTCTTTATCTCTCTTAGTACATCTCTTCTTCATCCGACGCATAGATGCCGATGGCCACCTCTATTGCTGCTTGCCTAAGTTGTAGAAGGAACATCATTTGTTGTTGCACTCGTTGTTGATGTTGGAGGTAAGCCCCCATGATGGGAATTATGGCATCATCATCTGATGAAGATGAGGAGCATGATGATGAGGATGATGATTCTTCCTCAATGGGCAGTGTTTCCACATTAAGATTATCTATTACAAATGGCCTACGTAACATAATAATGATTATACACTAGTGTACAAAAGAGTAATGGCTTTATTAAACAATAATAGGCATGCCCATTTTTATAAGTTCATATCACAACATGATTACACCAAACTCATGTCTAACACAACACATGGAAAACAAAAGTGATATAGTAAGCGTTTACAACATAAGATGAGATATACAGTTCTTGCAATCTATATAATTAGGGGGACAAGAGATATATTACTGAGTTGATGATAAGTGCCCTAATCTCCTTTACATTATTTCTTCTTTCCTTTGCTCATAGTAAGCCTCTTGATCAGGAGTCATTGTTGAGTGTCTATCGTTATTATTCTATCCTCCTCTCTCCTCAGCTTTTGTTCCCTCATCATCATCTGCTGAGTTTTTTTCTTGTTTTGCTGTGATGATGAAATCTTTGAATATTTCATTCATATCAGTGTTGGCACTCTTTATCTCCTTTAGCTAAGTTGTGACTAGATCAACGATGGTGTTGTTCACCTTTTCTTTCAGCCTTGTCTTCACGGTTTTCCTGCCCTCGGGTCTTACACTCCCATGGCACCTTTATCTCCTGCCTCTTCAATGTCAGGGTTGGACCCTTTCGACGATCCTAACCTTGGCTTAGGTGGGTCACATATTGCCCTCCATTTCGATTGGTTCTTGAGCATCTCATACCAATGCTCCAACTCAAACTTCTTCCCGGTACACTCGGTGTACAATCTGTGGGCCTCTTGCAGTATCTTAGCATCATTCCACCCGCTGTGATTACTACGTTCCACTTCTAATATAATACCTATCTATTTGTTGACTATTGGGGAGCACCGAAGCCATCGGCTGTTACATGTCTTTTCAAAGACAAAGAAAAATCGTTTTCATTTTTTCAAAACATGAACATATACACAAGTAGTAGGGATAACATGTACAAAATTTGGGCAATTGGATGGCCGTAGCACAAGTCACCATATTATATATAGATAGAATGTATAATCAAAAGATATCTAAGTCAAAAGAAGTCACCCGAATTCTAGTTTTCACCCCACCCAACAGTATGCAATGATATCCACACCTTGGTACTTGTGCAAATGTGTACCAATTCTTATGAATCAAGTTACTAACATTGACATCATCCTTGTTTTCTTGCCTAATTGACTTGTTTACTCCTTTTTTCTTCATTTTTTCTTCTTTTTTCGAGATTAAAAGTGCACACATCCTAAATCCACTTTATTTAGTAATATTTGTGTCTTCGTTATAAAAGGGGGTTTTATTGGATAGTGCAATGAACTTATTTCATTGCCTAGATAGATATATAATCAATTAAAATAGCATATATTCAAGCCAATGAAAGATATGAAATAAAGCTAGTGGCTATCAACATTTGTGCTCGGGTTTTTATTCACATTTTAGGCTTTTTTTCCCTTTTCTTTTTTTGGTATTGTTATAAGAGATTTAAAGGCAAATTAATAAATAAACAATTTACATACCAACTTAGGAACTAAATCATAAGACTTGATGTAAAGTTAACAAGGCAGACACACAATCATACATATGAGATAGGGGAAGAGAAAGAAAGTTTCAAAATAAAACCCTAAAATCTACCTAAAAATAAGACTAATTCTACCATAAATTGACTCTAGATTTGCTAAAAGTTAAAACAAAAAAACCTAGCTTGCCTTCATCTACTCTTGTGGCTTTTATAGCCAATCGATCCCCTTTCTTGGCCATTCAATCTGGGTAGAATTGGATGTTGAAGATGGCACTGGCATTAGAGATAACGTGTTGGTAGTACTAGAGGATAGAACGAGGGGATTCGGTGGTGGTGCATGTGGATGTTGCTGTAGATGCTAAAGATGATGACAATATGATGGTGATGAACATTGGAGATGCTAATGATGGTGGATTTAAAGAGCAAATGAAGATGGAGGAGTTTTTAGCAAGAGGGAGGAGAGAAAAAAAATAGAGGGAGTGCGTGAGAAATATAAGGGAGCCTTTTGGGGTTTATTATTTAATTTTGTTTTCGTTTTCTTCTACTAGGCTAGGACTCACAAATAGGCTGAGTTGTTGCCACATCTCGAGCCCAAATTCTCCATTTCAGAATTTTGCTCCATATTTTTCTTCCATTTTTGACTTACATTGATAAACTACAAAAACTAAATAAAAATATTACTTCAACATTTATTTCGAGCATAAAATAAGGTAGAAGTGTGGTAGAATATCATAATTTAGGTGTCAACATGTGTTGTGATATGTGTTGTGCCTTCATATCAATATACTTGAGTTGATTGATGGTATTATATAATTGCCTAGGTTCAAGTTTCTTGCCTCTGTCAAAGCACCTAATAGTCAAAGCTTAGAGTGGTACTTTAAGTAACTGAAGTGTGACTATCCAGCATGGTTCTTGATATTGATAGAGCTTATATCAGCATCTTTAATTGTTCTGTTGGTCATGTAGTGATTAAACTACTTAGGCTGAAGAAGCAAAATGATAATATATGTGAGATGTTTTCTTTCCATGGATCTATTTAATTCATAAGTTGATCTATGTCAAGTGATTGACACTTGACTTATTAAAATTGTTAACGTGGTTCATGTGCTCTTAATTAAGAGATTTCTTATAACAAACACACATGATTTTTGAGTTGGAAACGATTAAAAAAGAAGGTACCCAAGAGTTATCACATGTGGAACCCAACAAGATGAGAGTTACCAAGGTGACAAATAGTTCCTACCTGAATGAAGGTTATATGGGTAGCATTATATGATTAAGTATCAAAGTACTAGAATCAAAGGCAATAGTCAAAGACCATGACATTGATTCTGCATATGATGTTCATAGAGAAGACTCATGCTTAGCTCAATTCTACGACCAAATGATATTATTCAATGTGCACATTCTGATATTGAAGACAATAGCGTGAAATAGATCATGTCATATATAAAAATTAAAGCGTATGAAGATTATGCTTATGAAAAGGAAGGAAAAAATCCTCAAAGTAAGAAGGAAAGGGATAAATCGAGTTTACTTTGAATAGGGATGTCGGAGTCGCATCAAAGTTGGAAGGCACCCAAGTGAAATTATTACTGATGAAGATACTTAAAGCCGCATTAGAGTCAGAAGGTATCATAGTAAAATTAAAGCTCATAATCATTAGAGTCAAAAAAATTCATAGGCCATGAAGTTCTCAAAAGTGAAAATTGTTGGAGTCCCAAAATTGTAAAGAAATATGAATCCAAAATGAAGAAGCCATTACAAACACAACACACAACTTTGGCACATTCAGCTGTCACTATCACTGCCAGGCAGTCTTGTCTTTACTGTAGAGAGAGATTTTCAAGAGCTAGCCACAGCAATAAGACATTTCTACATCTAAGAGGAGTTGAAATGTGATTGGAAATCTGCCTATTCAAGAAGAGGAAAAAGTAAACATTGAAAGATTCCTTACAGCCTTAAGGAGGACCCCACTATCAAGGATTAAAGGCCAAAAGCAACTTTTTTTGTAATCCTAATTGCTAGTATCCTCCTCCAATGATCATATGGAGCTGAATTTTCTATAAATACAAGACCAAGGTAGAAGATGATGGCTAGTTACTTGTAATCTTTAGACTATTGACAATTCTCAAGAGTTGTGTTTCACTCATCATTATAATACTCAAGGCACAAGAGAGCAGAAAGGTCTTTCTTGTAATCTTATGTAAATAAGAAGTAAGTTGTCAACCTTAGAGTGAATGCACCTAAGATTTAAGATATCCAAGAGCTAGTGAACACTTTAGACAAAGGTTGTATTAGTGCTAGTGAGAGTTTTTATCAAGTTTGCTAGGAATCTTGCGGAAACCTTACCATGGAGCGAGAAAACCATATGGGGTTCCTATAATTGTTTTCCTCCTAAAAGTTATACAACTTTAAGAAAAGAGCTTGTTCAGGTTGCTCTGAGAAAACCATAACTACAAGAAAGGAGCATGGGTGCTTTCGCTATAAGAAAGCAATTAGAGAGTGCTTAGGTAAAACTCTGCACGCAACAAGGAGTAGAGAGGCTCTTGTTGGCCGCTGTCCTTCTGAGAGTTAGAGAACCCTAGAACTAGAGGCGTATCATAGTACCTTAAGAATTCTAATTGTAGGCAAGTACTCAGGACTCTTATTAAACCTATCTTAAGGAAGATACTGACTTATTGAAACTCTATGGGGGGGCCTTTGTAGGATATGTAGCCAAGGGATTAGGTGAATTTCATAAACAAATCCTATGTTTTGTCCCTTTTTTATTTTCTACATAGCTCTTAGTCTCTGAGCATATTTTTTACTGCATGTTAATTACTGCATGTTAAATTCTCTATCATATTTGCTTCTATATATTGACTTTTGGTTTTCAGAGTCTCTGGCACACACCTATATGCATATTATTATACTCAAGAGTTAAAAAGTTTTTAAGTCCAAAATTTTTCCTACTCACTCTTCGCACCCTATAAAGTGGCATACCATAATAGTAGCACAAATAATTCACTCTTAGAGGGCTCTCTCTAGAAATAGGTAACATGGAGATCAAGGCTTGGTGTTTATTCTAGGGATCAAACAAAATACTTGATTCAGATTCAAGCTATTTCAGTCCTTCGTCAAGTTGCCAATCAGAGATTGAACAAAAAGAGTTTAGATTTGTTCACTTGTAACTAATACAGAGATACTACCCATGCTTTTGAATATAAAAGCAAAGCTGAATTTGTTTTATACTTCTATATTTCTTGTCTTAATTGAATTTCAACTTGAAATTTGAAAGTACATGCTCAAATGCTCTTCATGTTTTTATTGATTACTTCCATTGTAATGTCTATTTGTGATTTATAAATTGTAAACTACTAATGTTGAATTTTATAATTCTTGTTGATTTTACGGTCTTGTCTTTAAACGAGGATGTATAGTCACTTATTAGTTTATGTAGAACTCCGTAATGGTAAATGATGTCAGTAGTAGTGAATCATGCTAATTGCTTTGATGTGAGAGGTGAATATAATTATGTTTAAACCCAATAGGTAGTATATGGCTATTAGCACATACTCATGGCCATTGGCACCCTTAGGTATAATTTTCCCGATGACGTCAGTTGCCCAAATCGAGAAAGGTCGAGTAAAAGTCAGAGTATACAATAAGAATGGAGGTACTGATAGAAAAATTGGGTTGAGTGTGGTATAGGATAAACCAAGTAAATCGTGAAAAAGAACACTTTCCTTAAGACTTATTTGTTGTACCACAAATAATCTTAGGGATAATCTACTTAGTAAAAACAAGTGTGTGTTTCAAGATTCTCTCAAAGGTTAATCGATGAGGGTGCTGCAGTCACTCACATTGATTTTGTTGTGTCCGTGATTGTGATTTCACTCCTCCTTATATAGAGGAGTGATCATGCCTGAAGAGGCACCAAAAATGGATAGGGCGGTTAAATCTTGAAGAGGTACCATACCTTTTCACCGAAAGGATTGGATAAGGTGGGTAAACCTGAAAGGGCACCATGCTTATCCACCTTTTCACCGAAAGGATTGGATAAGGTGGTTAAACCTGAAAGGGCACCATGCTTATCCACCTTTTCACCGAAAGGATTGGATAAAGTGGTTAAACCTGAAAGGGCACCATGCTTATCCACCTTTTCGGATAAGCACTATAAAAACCTGCCATTTTTATTTTATTCTTGGAAAATTCCAACAATCCCCCGCCTTTTCCAAGATATAGAACAAACCCCCACCATTCCAACAAACACACAATCACAACCGAGAACACAAGGAGATTTATGCATAAGAGAAGTATCTCGCGATTTGAACTTCCATTTAGTGAAATATAATTTCAATTAATCTGAATGTAAATAGTAGACAAGTCTTTGAACTATTCATCCTCTTTGATTAATTGGATATATTTCACACACAAATCTCATTACACACTTAAAATTTGACACTATTGTCCGGCCATGTGTCCATATCCATCATGAGTGCATCAAGCCAAGCCCTGTTGCTCTTTGAAGCGGCCACACTTCACACTCACTTAGGTAGACCTTAGAAATATGCTCCTGTAACACAAGCCATTCAATCAAGATCTATTAAGAGTATAAAACTCAACCTCTTATAACATTACAGTATTCAAGCACTCTTACCATGGGATAAAATATATTAGTGCATCCAATCACTATACAAAGTTGTCACTCATTGAACTTAGAACGTGATGTCATACCACGAATTAAGTTGAGGCTTCCTTGCTAGTAATTGTAGATATGGGCTTAAGTCCCATCCCCCTTGATGTTCTCAATACCAAGTCTCTTGCTAGACCCTTAGTTAAAGGATCTGCAAGATTCTCATTTGTTTGCACATAATTAACTGTGATCACTCCATCTTTGATCAACTGATGGACACAGGCATGTCTAAGTCTAATGTGCCTTGATTTTCCATTATAGACATGACTATAAACCTTGGATAGTGTGGTCTTGCTATCACAAAGTATGGAGAGTGGCGGCATTGGTTTTGGCCATAAAGGCACTTCCAATAGCAAATTCTGCAGCCACTCTGCCTCCTTGCTGGCTACAGCCAAAGCTACAAACTCAGCAGCTATGGTGGAGTCAGTTATTCAGGTTTGTTTCTTGGATGCCCAAGATACTGCCCCTCCACAAAGCAAGTATATATAACCTGATGTAGAGGCATAGTCCTCTTTATCAGTTATCCAACTTGCATCTGAGTATCCTCCTAAGACCGAAGGATAACCTGAATAACACAGAACATAATCTTGAGTTTTCTTTACGTATTTCAAAACTCGACGTATTGCATGCCAATGAAACTTACTAGGGTTACTAGTATATCGACTTAACTTCCCAACGGCAAATGCAATATCTGGCCTTGTGCTTGTCATGGCATACATCAAGCACCCTATGACCTTTGCATACTCAAATTGTGTGATAGGTCTCCCACTATTTCGAGTCAACTTATAGGTTGGATCGAAAGGAGTGGCCACTGGGAGCAATCTTTGTAATTGAACCTCCCAAGCACTTTCTCAATATAATGAGATTGGGACAAGTGGATTCCATCATTATTTCTAATGATCTTAATACCGAGTATAACATCGGCCTCTCCCATGTCTTTCATGGAGAACTTGGAAGATAGAAAACACTTGGTTTTCTCTATTTCCTCTAAGTCAGTGCCAAAAATTAGCATGTCATCAACATATAAGCATATAATCACACCTTTTCCATGTTCAAATTTAGAATATACACATTTGTCACATTCATTGATACTAAACCCATAAGATAGCACTACTTCATCAAATTTTTGATGCCATTGTTTAGGTGCTTGTTTTAGGCCGTACAATGATCTTATGAGTTTGCATACTTTGTTTTCTTGACCTGAAACAACAAAACCTTCTGGCTGTTTCATGTACACCTCTTCCTCTAATTCACCATTTAAGAATGCTGTTTTCACATTCATTTGGTGAATTACTAGCCTTTGAATTGCAGCAAGAGCAATGAGAACTCTTATGGTTGCAATCCTAGCCACTGGTGCATATGTGTCAAAGTAGTCAATACCATGTTTTTGGTTAAAACCCCTCATGACCAACCGGGCTTTGAACCTTTCTATAGTACCATCTACTTTCCTTTTTCTTTTAAAGATCCACTTTGATGTGATAGGCTTACATCCCGAGGGTAAATCAACTAAGACCCATGTGTTATTTTTCATGATTGAGTCCATTTCATCTTGGACAGCTTCTTTCCAAAAGGAAACATCTTGAGATTCCATAGCCTCTTTAAATGAGTTAGGATCCGAATCAATGCTATAAACATAGGGTATTTCATTTTCAATGGAATCCCTTGTTCCCTCTATCAAATAGACAAAGAAATCAGAACCAAAGAATTTCTCCTTTCTAATCCGTTTACTTCTCCTTACTTCCACTATGTCTCCTTGTTCTTGATCATTACTTGGAGTCATAGTGGTTGGAATAAAATCATTTGGTTTAGGAATTGAACAGAATCTAGTTTCATCAAAAATGGCATCAATTGATTCTATCACGGTGTTAACCGTGATAGAAGCATTTGGTTCTATAACCAAAAACCTATAGACTTTGCTATGTTCAGCATAGCCTATAAAGATGTACTCAATTCCTCTTTCCCCCAATTTTCTTTTCTTGGGTTTTGGGACTCTTACAATAGCCCTACACCCCCAAACTCTGAAATAACTCAGGTTTGGCTTTTTCTTATTCTATAATTCATAAGGAGTAGTTGAATTCCTTTTATTAGGAACTCTATTTAGAATGTAGCATGCTGTGAGCATCGCTTCACCCCAAAAGCCTTCACTTAAACTAGGGATGGCAACGGGGCGGGGCGGGGACGGGGGAATATTCCCCCGCCCCCGTCCCCGCTCAACACCCCGTCCCCCGCCCCCGCCCCCGCCCCCGCTGTCGGGGATTATTTTCCCCCCGTCCCCGCCCCGTCGGGGACCCCGTTCCCCGCCGGGGCCCCGCTTCCCCGAATTTTAGTGACGAGATTACACAAAATGCAAGCCCAATTACAGTGAAAATTACGAGCCCAATATAAAAATAATCAAACAATAAGCCCTAAACAAAAAAGAGAAATTAAACTAATAAATTAAGGATATATATATATGTAATTTTAATTAATTTCCGGGCGGGGAAATGGGTTCGGGGACGGGTATATTTCCCCAACGGGAGCGGGTCCGGGGATGGGGGGAATTTTCCCCCACCCCGCCCCCGTCCCCGCAGCCGGGGGAGGAATTTTCCCCCGTCCCCGACCCCGTCCCCGGCGGGTCCGGGGAATTTTCCCCGCTGCGGGGCGGGGCCCCGACGGGGTCGGGGAAACCCCGCCCCGTTGCCATCCCTAACTTAAACCGAATTTAGAAAGCATAGCATTGATCATTTCAGTTAGTGTTCTATTTTTTCTTTCTGCCACACCATTTTGTTGCGGTGTATAAGGTGCTGTGACTTCATGAATTATACCAGTTGATTGGAAATAACTTGGATCATAGTATTCACCACCCCTATCCGATCTTAGTCTTTTAATGAAGGCTTCACAATGCAACTCTGATTCATTCTTAAATATCCTAAACATGTCTAGTGCTTCACTTTTAGCATGTAAAAGGTATACTTGGCAATATCTTGTAAAATCATCAATGAAAGTGACATAGTATTTCTTTCCCCCAAAAGAGGGAGTGCTATGAAAATCACCTAAATCACTATGAATTAATTCAAGTAATTTAGTGATTCTTTGAACAATTGGAAAAGAACTTCTAGTGATCTTTGTTAACATGCATGTCTTACATTTCTCTATGTTTCCATCAAAATTAGGAATTAACTCAAGTCTTGACATCTCTTTTAATCTTTTATAATTAACATGTCCAAGACGATTATGCCATAGAGAAGATGAAGAATACACGAGCATGTAAGCAAAATCATTCATCTTATTACCACTAGGAGGAGTAATTGCATTTAACTTAAACATGTCACCACTAGCATAACCCTTCCCCACAAAGACACTTCCTTTAGACAGGATAAACTTATCGGCCTCGTACACTTGTTTGAAGCCAAACTTATTAAGAAGAAAACTAGAAACAAGATTCTTTCTAACTTCCGGCACAAAATATACATCATTTAAAGTAAGAATTTTTCCGAAAGTGAAGATTAACTCTATTTGGCCTATTCCTTTAACATCAACAGTAGAAGTATTGCCCATGTTGAGTATTTTTCCATCTTCAACTGACATAGGAGTCTTGAAGAAAGAACGATCCTTACACACATGTTTGGAAGCACCCGAATCAACCCACCAATCATTGTCACTTTGAACAATGTTGATTTGATCATTGATCATGGCTATAAAGTTGTCCTTTGCCTTTGCCTTTTGGTTGTTCAAGCCATGTTTGCGCTTCCAAATGGTACAATCTCTTTTCTTGTGGCCCGGTTTGTTACATTCCCAATAAACCACTTTAGCCTTCTTGTTGCTCTTGTTGTTGTTGTCCTTATTAGGTCTCTTCTTGTTTCCCTTTGGCACTTGACTCGACTCACCATCTTCGACAATATGAATCTTGGAGACATGCTCCTTTGACTCACCCTGCACACGTAACTCTTCTTCTATTCGAAGATGGTTAACCAATTCCTCAAGTGACATTTCTTCTTTCTTATGTTTTAAAGTTCTTTTAGTGTCTTTCCAAGAGGGGGGAAGTTTGTCCACTATAGAGGAAACTATAATAGTCTCATCCATATGCATTTTATATTGCTTGAAGTGACTTAAGATTCGTTGAATTTCATACAATTGATCGAGAACAGAACGTCCTTCGACCATCTTATAGTTATTAAATTGACTTACAAGGAAATTCTTGCTAGAGGCATCTTCTGTCATGTATTTATTCTCTAGCGCCTCCCATAATTCCTTTGCCGATTCCATGCCTTGATAGACATCGAACAAGGCATCCGACATGCTATTCAAGATATGGCTTCGACAAATGTAGTCATCATTCTCGAACTTGGATCTTCGGCGGGCCTGCTCCAAAGTCTCATTTTCCGTCTCTATTGGGTATGGAGTGTTGAGCACATACATGACCTTCAAAGTTGTAAGAAGGAAATGCATCTTCTTTTGCCAGCGCCGGAAGCCCACACCCTCGAATTTGTCCAACTTCTGAAAGTTGGACGTCATTTCATGAATTGACGCCATCTCAAATAAGTCTTAAGATTGATTAAAAAATTGGGTTGAGTGTGGTACATGATAAACCAAGTAAATCGTGAAAAAGAACACTTTCCTTAAGACTTATTTATTGTACCACAAATAATCTTAGGGATAATCTACTTGGTAAAAACAAGTGTGTGTTTCAAGATTCTCTCAAAAGTTAATCGATGAGGATGCTGCAGTCACTCACATTGATTTTGTTGTGTCCGTGATTGTAATTTCACTCCTCCTTATATAGAGGAGTGATCATGCCTGAAGAGGCACCAAAAATGGATAGGGCGGTTAAATCTTAAAGAGGTACCATACTTATACACCTTTTCACCGAAAGGATTGGATAAGGTGGGTAAACCTGAAAGGGCACCATGCTTATCCACCTTTCACCGAAAGGATTGGATAAGGTGGGTAAACCTGAAAGGGCACCATTGGATAAGGTGGGTAAACCTGAAAGGGCACCATGCTTATCCACCTTTTCACTGAAAGGATTGGATAAGGTGGGTAAACCTGAAAGGGCACCATGCTTATCCACCTTTTCACCGAAAGGATTGGATAAAGTGGGTAGACTTGAAAGGGCACCATGTTTATCCACCTTTTCGGATAAGCACTATAAAAACCTGCTATTTTTATTTTATTCTTGGAAAATTCCAACAGGTACATGCTGTATGACACCACATTTTTAAAAAAATATCACGTTTTTAAATGAATTGATATTAATTGTGATCTATGCTAGTATAGTAATAATCTTGTTTTTGATAATCAATGATCATTTATTTGTTCTATAGTTATCACCATGTATTTGGTCCATAAGAAGACATGTTTTTCCTTTATAAACACATTGTAGGTTAAGCTTATAGGTAGCTCCCTAATAGAGCGTGCCTGAGCATCCCCATCCAGGGGGGGTAGTGGTTAGTAAAAAAATTTTAAATTTTAAAGAAAAAATAGCGAACTTTTGTCTAAAAATTGATCATGGCCCAAGGCTTATAGCCTTATACTAGTATTTGTAATAATGCAAATATAGATGACATGCCTAAGCAAGCTGAACGTCTACATATTGGAGTAAACAATTAGATGGGCCGCATGCTCGGAGCACGCCATATGTGAACTTCAGTTAAACTAAATAAATCAATATACAATCAATGGATCACACACCTAGAGCATATGGGGTACATATTCCTAAACGTCCAATTCCCATTTATAGAAGACAAATAACTAACCAGATGGCTGGCTGACACAGCCATTTAGGGTGATGACTAGACAATATGTAACACTTGAACTCAAGTGTTAGACTTATATATGATTAAGACAACTTAAAATAGATCACACCGCACCATTTCTCTTAGGAACTAAGATATATATAAGCATAATTACCTTAACATATATTAACAAGAACAACCAAGGCACATCATGTCATCTCATATAAACCAATGATGTCCGCATGCTTTTCAAGAATCACTCACTCAATGGGGAGAGGGGAAAAAGAGGTGGGGTGAGTTACCACTCACTCAATAGGTAATCAGCATTCCGAAAACACAAAATGTTGCCTGCAATACAATGAGTAGCGACCACAGAGATCAATAGTTGATAATAGAATATTAAGTAGAGCTAGGAAAAGCTAACCCGACACGAAGTTAAGTGGGTTTGGGTATAAATTTTCAACCTGTTTAATTAAATAGGTTGACATGTTCAACCCATTTAATTAAATGAGTTAGGTTCAGGTCGAGATTCTTAACATGAAAAAGTGTCTATTTAACCCATTTAATTAAATAAGTTAAATAAGTCAACTCATTTTTTCATTTTTTATTTATCCATTTACTTTTTATTAGATAATTAAGAATATAAAAATTTTTAGAAATTATCAATTATGATGAATCTGGGGAATTTCAAAGAGTAATTATTTAATGTGATATATAAACTTAATTTTTAACACTGTAATTACGTATTAGTTGAAAATATTAAATGCGTAAATAGTCAATTAAGCGACTGAACTTGGCCTGTTTATCTTAAACGTGTTAAGCGGGTCAACTCGTTTAAAAGTTAAATAGGTACAGGTTAAGATTTTTTAACCCGTTTAATAAACGGGTTAGGTTCAGGTTGAAAAATTCTCAACCCGTTTAAATTCGACACGAACACGAACCGACACGACCTATTACTCAGCTCTAATATTAAGCATCAATTACTCAACTAGCCTATAGCTTTTCCAACGTGCACTAGGCTTAAGGGAAACAAAACCTAATCCTTAGTCACAATAACCACTCCAAGACACCCTAAGTAGCCAATCCAGACCAATTTCACCTCTTTTAATGACAACCAGCTCCCAAAAGTAGGTTTAAAGTAGTAAAGTTCTGAAAACACTCAAGTGAGTCCCACAAAACACTTTTAAAGCTACTTCAAGGGAAATAATTTCTATTTCAACTAACAATTATTTTTGGATCTTTTTCCTCAACCGATTGATTAAAAAAAATCAAATAAACGACCCAATTACCGACATTAACCAAGTAAAGTCATTTCTCGGGACATCAAACTAACTATTTAGCGCTCTTATAGTTGGTATCTGAGACCCATGACTTTTCTATTAATCATGACCTCCTAGAGTTGAGAAAACTTCCACCATCGTCAGGGCAATAATTAGCCTAAATGCTGATTGAGCAACTAGGATATCTGATCTGACTAGACCCTAGGGTCCCTTTAAAAGACCGTGTCCATTTACAAGACCAAGTTTTGACCATGTCCATCTGGAGGACCAAGTTTTCTCTAGCACTATGATCCTAGCCCATAAAAAGTTTCAAACTATGCAAATCACCTTTAGGAAACATAAGGACAAACCACTCTTGCCAAAAAGAAAATTTAGCTGCAAGTATTGATCTCAAAAGAAGCTCACAATGACTTGGCTTGAGAAAGACACCAAAATACGCTTGTCCAAAGTACCCCTTTGAAATCATTCCCAAAGTATTAAAAGAAGCTTAAAATGTTTCTAAACTTAGATTAAGTTGGTTAAACTAGTAAGACACTGCCTTTGCTAAATAGACTGCTTTACACTTATTTTCATATATATACAAACACAGATGCATTTTTTTAGTTTAAAAATTTCTTTGTTAAATTGTTTCAGAAATTAAGTAATGTAAGTCAACTTTCCCAGATGACTTTAGTGGCATTTAATAGTAAATCAAGCATTCCCAAGCTCATTAGCTTATAAGATCACTTTGGTTCGGGAGTTTAAAATAAACGTGGCAATCTTGCATCTCTAATTAACTGACTCAACAAGTTTAATCCCTATAGTTTAGCATAATTCGACAAGTCTCACATATAACACATACCAAAGTAGGGGACAAAGTTAAACCAGGCAGTTCAGCTGGTGATCGATTTGCAAACCCAATCTAGAGCTGGATCGATGTACTAAACTAAACAACAGCTCCTCCCCTCACAGTTCTGCCTAAAATAGGGTTGGCACATGTACCCCCTAAGTTCCTTCGATAGATAGGCTACTATTCTAAATTGCCAACCATTTATTTTTATGGTCTTCCTAACTAAAGAAATCAATTCCCATATATGGGGCTCACCTTTCAGCATAACAAGAGCACAAAAACAAGACAATGGCAAGCAAGTAGGTCATAAAACCGAATTCCCCTTCCTCCTCCATTGACAACAATGTCCTAAACATCATCTGGAGCAACAATCGATCATAACAATCTCATCAAAGTTCCATTTCAAGTACAATTCATCTCAATGTATCAACCCCATTCCTTTGCACATTTTCCCCAAATTGTCTTATCTCAAACTGTAATTCCAACGTAGCTAAGAAGCATTCTAGGGCTAGATTAAAATTATTTCATAAGTTAATAATAGGTTAAGAATGACGAGTTACCCAACTTGTTTGCTTAGAATTGGAAGCGATTAGGTTGGAATTGGGATTGGTTTGAGGAAGCTCAAGCTACTGCTTGTCGATTTACTTCCTTTTCTTACTTATCTCCATCTTCTTCCACTTCCTTTTACTTATCCCTTCTTCCTCTACCTCTACCTCTACCTTGCTATCCCATGGTGGGTCCCACCCATCTTTGGTGGTGGTTGAGGTGGGCTAGGGTTTAGCCCTCTACAAATTTCTTCTCTCCTTTTCATAACATGTATCCATTGCACTAATTAATATAACTGCCAGTAGAATAGGTGGCATTTGACTAGTCTAATCGTGGTCATGTCGCCATGCTTCCTTCTCTCTTAAGCGTGAATAAACAAGGAGGAGGAAGAAGGGGGTCAATGGCATTGGCCTCCCCACCAACCAAGCCATCGTTCTCTATTTTTTCCCTTCCTCCTTTTGTTGCCACCTTTTTCTTTTTTTGTCTTTCCTTTTTTCTTTTGAACTCCACGAAATGAGGCATTGGGTCAGTTCTTACTGGGCTTGGCACTAGTTAGACCACCGCCAATGGTGAGCTAGTTTTTTGGCTCACTTATGAGGGCCCATTATTGCCACATCAATCCTCTCTACAGCTTTATGCCTCACAATCCCCACTTTCTCTAATGGAAGGCTCACCACTTTGTCTCATCAAATAAAATAATATCTAAAGATCCCACACCTAATCATATTTAATTGTTTTAGTTTTTTTGTTTGGTTGGTTATTTGGCTTAATTATTTTCAGAAAAAATAATTTAGACATAATAATTTTGTAACACAACTAATTAGAGGGTCATAATTTTTTCTAAAAAAACACAAGAGTTTCAATAAAAAAAGTTCACACATGCCTGAATATAGAAATTACAAGAGTTCGATAAATAAATAAAAAAAGATACATTGGTTGACATTAGATGAAATAAAAATTATAATACGTGAATAATTTGTGAAAAAATGTTACAATATGGTGATCAACAAACAAGAGTTTGAATTCAAAAAAATCACACATACTTGAAGTTAGAAATTACAAGAGTTCGATAATTAAAAAAAAAAAGATACATTGGTTAACATCGGACTGGAAAAAAATTACAATAGCTGAACAATTTTTTTTGAAAAATTACAATATGAAGAGCAATCAACTATCCTCTCTGCCGCCGACTCGAATTTCGCTTCCATATTTCCTCAATCAAGTCTTTTTGGAGAGTTACATGCATATTAGAGTTGCGAATTTGGCATAATCATTGAAAGTATGTTCTCATAGCATAGATAGTGGTCGTGGTTAACAATCAGCTCCAGGACAACTCCCTTGACAACGTCTTAGTCAAATACAAGCCCGTAACTGTCACGCTCATCCTTGACATTCATGTTACAGAGTATCACACGTGCTCTCATAATAATACCAATTTCTCTTTGATCCATTAGATGAGCGAGGCCACGTACAATGGCAAATCGAGCTTGTAACACACCGAAGGTTCGCTCAACGTCCTTCGTCATTGACTCTGGACGTTCTGCGAAGAGTTTTTTCTTCAAACCTTGGGAAAGTGAGATAGTTTTAACAAATGTCATCCATTTTGGATGAATTCCATCCAAAAGATAGTATCCTATGTTGTACTAATGGTCGTTGATGACATACTCACACTTAAGAGCTCGATCCTCGTATAGCTCTTGGAAAACCGGTGAGCGGTCTAGGACGTTAATGTCATTGAGACTTCCAGGCAATCCAAAGAATGCATGCCATATCCAAAGGTCATATGATGCAACGACTTTAAGGATGATTGTTGGGATCCTGTAAATTTGCTTTTGAAATGATGCCCTCCATACCGTTGGACAATTCTTCCACTCCTAGTGCATGCAGTCTATGCTTCCCAACATACCGGAAAAGTCACAGGCTTGAACAACTTACAGTAAGCGATCAACATTAGCTTGATTTGATTTTTTCAAGTACTGCTCCTAAAAACCTCAACGACACATAAGGCGAACTTTTTCAGACATTCCATTGCAGTGCGTATAACAATCTTCAAACATCAACGCAATCAGCTGCTACACCATAGGTAAGCATTCGCATAGCTGCGGTGCACTTAGTTAATGATGACAACCGATGCTTCCGACCGTACCCTGAATGATTGCTGAATGCTTCCACAATATGGAGAAATAAGTATCTCTGTATTCTAATTCTACGTCGGAAATGATGTTTGTTGTACATTGAATCTTCGGTGAAGTAGTCTTAGTATAAGCGATTGTGGGCAGCTTCTCTATCTCTCTTAGTACATCTCTTCTTCATCCAAGGCATAGATGCCGATGGCCATCTCTATTGCTGCTTGCCTAAGTTGTAGAAGGAACATCATTTATTGTTGCACTCGTCGTTGATGTTGGAGGTAAGCCCTCATGATGGGGATCATGATGTCATCATCTGATGAAGATGAGGAGGATGATGATGAGGATGATGATTTTTCCTCAATGGGCAGCGTTTTCACATTAAAATTATCCATGACAAATGGCCTGCGCAACATAATAATGATTATATGTTAATGTACAGAAGAGTAATGACTTTATTAAACAACAACAGGCATGCCCATATTCAAAAGTTCATATCATAACATGATTACACCAAACTCATTTCTAACACAACACATGAAAAACAAAAGTGATATAATATGCTATTACAACATAAGATGAAATACACAGTTCTTGTAATCTATACAATTAGGGGCACAGGAGATATCTTACTGAGTTGATGATGAGTGCCATAGTCTCCTTTCCATTATTTCTGATTTCCTTTACTCATAGTAAGCCGCTTGTTAAGGAGTCATGGCTAGGTGTCTATTATCATTATTCTATCCTCCTCTCTCCTCAGCTTTTGTTCCCTCATAATCATCTTCTGAGTTTTTTCTTGTTTTGCTATGATGATGAAATCTTTCAATAATTCATTCATATCAATGTTGGTGCTCTTTATCTCCTTTAGCTCTGTTGTGACTGGATTAATGATGGTGTTGTCCACCTTTTCTTTAAGCCTTGTCTTCGTAGCTTTCTAGCCCTCGGGTCGTACACTTCCATGGCACCTTCATCTCCTGCCTCTTCAGTGTCGGGGTTGGACCCTTTCGACGATCCTAACCCTGACTTAGGTGGGTCACATATTGCCCTCCATTTCGCTTGGTCCTTGAGCATCTCATACCAATGCTCTGACTCAAACTTTTTCTCGATACGCTCGGTGAACAATCTATGGGCCTCTTGCAGTATTTTAGCATCATTCCACCTACTGTGATTACTACATTCCACTTCCAACATAATACATGTCCATTTATTGACTATTGGAGCATATCGAAGCTATCGGTTGTTACATATGATTGAAGTGCGTGCCAATGCCCCTTTTGGATGGTGTACGTAAAAGCTGAGGTCATCCTATTCCAGAAGCTAGACTTTTTTTGATCAGACCCGACAATAGGATCGGTGCCTATATTTACCCACTCCTGTATCAACCGTTGATCTTCGGCAACTATCCACTTTTTTATAGCACTAAAATTACCCCCATTACTTCCTCCGCGTCCCCTCATCAGTACTTGCCTTAATGTTTGTCTAAGACTACCCCAACTCGACCATTGACCCCGTTGGTGTGGCTGAGGGAGGAGAATTGCTCCATGCAGAAAGGTAACTTGGATGAAGAGGTAGAGGGGGATAGTAAGTGGGGTAGTACGGGTGTTCAGTCCCGTGAACATTGAAAGGTTCGTTATGTGTCGAGGGGTAATATGGTCGAGGATTTTGACGTGAACCACTCGGAATCCTTGAGTTAAGTTAGGGTGGGTAATATGAATGATGCGGATGATGATGGTAGTTTTATGGTACATATGGGGTGATAAGACACATGGGGATTGTGTGCGGGAATTGGGGTAGCACTATCCCCCTAACTTAGGGTGAATCGTTACCCTCAAGCAAGCTCATAAAGGGCAGGGGAGTATTAGGGTCCATATTTCAGATGAAATTATCACCTGTAAATTTATAATTAATCGTATTAATAAGTGCCTCAGTTATATCAATTGAAGGTAATGACATTACCAAGTGACCAAATCAATACATTCATTTAACCACGTACATACTCATGTGACATATAATTATATTAACGTAGTCACATATAACTGAATTCAAATTGAACTTCACGAACCAAATAGTGTTCACTTTAGTTACTAACATCATATTAACCATTTAACCATGTCATCATGTTCAATTCATTTTAATAAGTCACATTTCAATTTACATATTTAATTTTATAACATCTACTAAAATGCATACTTTCATTTTGATTAGCAACATATGCATTTTTTTTAGATACACTAAAAAAGGAAATTCCTCCTTTTATAGAGTAACATATTCATTTTAATTATCATAGTCATTATCATATTTATTTATCAAGTAGCATATTCATTTTAATTATCATATTCAAAATAGCATTCATTTTAATAACATATATTACAAAAAAGGGAATCATTCATTTTATCAAGTGACATGTTCATTTTAATTATCATATTCATTAAAATATTCATTTTAATAACATATACTTAAAAAAAAAAAGAAACCGTTCATTTTTATCAAGTGACGTGTTCATTTTAATTGTCGTATTCATTAACATATGTCAATTTTAATTATCATATTCATTTACTAAAGGAAAGGGAGCCATTCATTTTATCAAGTAACATGTTCATTTTAATAATCATATTCATTAATATATTCATTTTAATAACATATACTACAAAAAAGGAAACCATTCATTTATCAAGTAACATGTTCATTTTAATTATCATATTTATTAACATGTTCATTTTAATAACATATACTAAAAAAAGGAAAATATTCATTTTATCAAGTAACATGTTAATTTTCATTGCCACATACTTTACCATGTTTATTTTAATAACATATACTAAAAAATATTCATTATCATATTCATTAGCATACATATATTTGCAAACATATTCTTGTAATGTTTTCCGAAACATATATTCTTTTTTTATAATTTCATCACATATTCTAACGAATATATCCATTTTAACAACTACCAATTATATTGACAAACATATTCTCCTAATTGTTTAACACATATCCTACAAATATGTTCATTTTAACAACTACCAATTTACTAAGCCTAACTTCATTAACATGCTTAAAAATATTTACGGTAGTCATATTTTCATGCAATATTTAAAACCTTATTGTCAAAATGTTTCCTAAAATATGTGATCATATTGTTAAGTTAATATTACATATGATTAACTTATAATCAAATTTTAATTATCTCACATTTACAAAAACAACATTTAATCATTTCATATTATTGTATCTACTATATTTATCATCTCATAGCTATTATATTCGTAACATATAATCCTTTTAACATTTATCATATAAACTACCACATAATAATATTTTCCAACAAATTAAAAATTAATTTCCACTCATAATTTAATACATATTTTACAATATGTGCAATTTCATGAACATGGCTAAAAATATTCTACCAACACATTTTAACAATTAAATCATAGCTACTATATTAAAAACATATAATTATTATAAACTTTAATATATCAACAAACACATAACAATATTTTCCAACAAATTAAAAAATAAATTGCTACTCACAATTGTCTTCACTTCTTCCTTAACAAAATATAAGACCAACAACTTCTCTGCAAATACAAAAATAATGAAGTTAGTCAAATAAAATCTCAACTTTAATATACAAAATTAAGTATTTAAGGAAGCTAAAAATACAAATTATTACTATTTCTTTCACTTCTTTCTTGATAAAATAACTCAATAAAGATGCAAAAAAATGGATAGATTTTCTAAAGAGGATGATAGAGTGAATGAATTTGTGTAAGAGAAATTGAAGTTAATTTCAGCAATTTATAGCAAAAATTAACACCCAAAATTAAAAAAAACCTTTGAATTGTGCAGAGAGATGTTGGGCCAATGTCTCCCTGTCTAATGGTAACAATTCCCAACTTTGCAGCAGGCCAGGCTCAATTCCCAGCTTTTCCTTTTTCCTTTTTCTAGCAATAGGTTCGGTAAAAAAAAAAAAAAAAGCTAGTCAACGCCCCCAAACGACATCGTTTTGGAGGGGAAGAAGACAAAAAAAATTTCATGGGGCGCGAGCGGCTCGCTGAGCCAAGCATGCGAGCCGATTGCTGCCATGCCTCGAGCTGCCCAGCGCCGTGCATCGTTCTCTCTCTCCACGCGCGAGCCCAACGCTGCACAAGCTCTTAGATTTCATGTTTGGCCTCAAACAATAACATTAATTCAATCGAATTGACAAAAATAATCAATGACAATCACAAAAGGTAACTCACTTAAGTCACCACATTTAAATAAACACATTTAAATAGCATGCAAAATGACCACAATAATACTAATTAAACTATTAACCCGAAGAATTAGTCATGTCGAAAATCTCTCAACCCTCGCAACCAGGGAACACCCACCGAAATTTCCGAAGCTAGCAGGTTAATTTTACAGGGCTATTATAGTGTCACTGTCCTTTATAAATTGACAGGGCAAATGGCAGAGTCCTCTATGGGCTTGTTTTGATGAACTTGACAGGTACTTTTTTGGGATGATCATCCAGGATGTTGTGTGCTAATGGAATGTACCTATATTTTTCTCTATTACCTCTAGGCGCGAAGCTTGCTCATTCACATGTTCACTGTGATAAACATTTCTAATTCATCTTTTGGTATAATAATCATCAGTGCTAGTGCATTTGCAAACAAGTTTTTTTTCTCTCTCAAAAGATAAGTGAACTGTAATTCTTCAAAGGGGATATCTTTTCTAGGTAAGCTTGAAAAGTGCCAATTTTTTGTTTTTCACCTTCCATTTTCCAATGACTTTATTTATGATTAGTCTAAAGTCTCCAACTGCATTTAGGGTGTTTTTTATAAAAGAGCTTGAGCAACTTGCATCCAATTATACAAGAATTATACTTCAATGTATTGTTAGTAACCCCAAAACCTAGCTTGGTGGAAATTGAGATAAGCAATCCTTGAGGTGGCACCAACAAACCACCCACCCTAAAGCCTTTTTGATTTGAGGTTCCCTTATGGTTCATCTGCTGAATCTTACTTTCTAACTAAAATGACATCTTCATTAGGTCTTCTTTTAAATTGATTAGAAAGATCGCAAGAAAATCACATACTACCCTTCTTTTGACTGATTTTTTGTGCTTGGAAGTCTAGATTGAGTTTTTAGAGAGGTATCATCCGCTATGAAATTCTGTCATGTACGATGGGTCATCGCATCATTAATTTGAGGGCTCTATTTTTGCTATGAGTTTCATAAGATTAGTAAGCATGTAATATCTTACCTGTTTTGAAGCCTATTCAAGGGGTAGGTATATTTCACTTTGGGTATATGAAACTTCATAGTCCATAACCTTCTTACTCAGATAATAAATAACATTCTTGTTTTTTAATTTCATGAGCCAACATTCCTCCTGACTGATTCATCATTGTCAAACAAATGAAATCTAACCTCTAGGGGTTGAAAATTAGTAGATTCACTAGATTTCAAAATCCACTTGGCAAGGTTCATCCCAATCAACTAATGCACTTTTTCTCCACTTTTTCACAAAGGTTTAGAAGTCATAATCAATTTGGAGATGAATTGACTGATGAATTGTAAACATCCAAGGAAGCCTTGTATTTTTTTTTCTATTTTAGGGGGTGGTGTTTCTATCCTCAATCTTGGATGGATAAGCCTCTATGCCTCTTGAACTGAGTACATATCCGAAAAATGATTCCTATAAATTTTTGTGTATTTAACCTCATGTTGTATTTTCGTAATCTTTCAAAGAACTTTATAAGGAAGGAATACATCTATCTCATTCTTTTGATTTTACTATGATGTTATCTGCATATACCTCCACATAGTTGTCATCATGTCATAAAGCAAGGGTTTGGCCATTATTTGGTAAGTGACCCCTATATTAGGCCTATTATGTGATGAGATTTTCCTTTTCTTGATCTTCTACAACCATTTGTACTTTGGTTATAACAGGCAAAACCTTTCATAAAAGATAGTAAGTGATGGCATACCATGTTATTTATGGGCAAGACTATATAGGATAGAGGAAAGTTATTTTTTTGGGCTTGCCTTGGTTGGATCCCAAAAGTTGCATGCACACTTGGACACATCCATCCTTCTTTGGCACCAATTTAGTGTTGGCGACCCATTCGAGGTCATTTGAAACAAAAAGAAAGTTCTTGTCTAATGCTTTTTGGACTTCTTGTTTTATTTTGAGGGGCTACTCAAAGTTCATTCCTCGAAACTTTTGTTTTACGCGTTTTACATTTACATATAGAAGAATTTTATGTTATATAATTTCTCGGTCAATTGGAGGCATGTTTTTATGCAACTATGCAAAGACATATTTAAAACCTTTAAGGAGATTGGTAAATTGCTTTACTTTCACTTGAAGTTTTTTTGGCGCTTCTTTTGTTTCAACATTTATTGTTTTTGTTTCTTTATGGATAGCAGTTTTTATTACCATGTTGCTGTAATTTTCTATTAAGCTTTTCATGGGTCTACATTATCTTAGTCATCAGTGAAAATAGAGAAAACACTATGATCATGCTTAGAAATACCATCTTATTGAAAGCGAAAATGAGTAAATTTGTTTTAACATAATTAGAGGCAAAAGAAGGAGAGACTCTCCCTTGAGCATGAAAGAAGTTTTTGTTTAATACTAAAACTATACTCAAGATTAGCATATGAGCTTTTAGATTCTCAAATTATTAGCTTTATGTTTTTGCTTCTCCCACTTATAGTCCATATAGCTTCCTTGCTTCTCTCTATTACTTTATCGAAAATCATCTTAATAAGGCCAAACTCTTGATTAGCAATAGCACCTCAACTTTTGGTGCTTCCTACTTTCTATTCTAAATAGTAATTCAAAATGGTTTCGTTCAATAGAATCAACCCAATCTAGCATTCGTCGCATGTTTTTAGCAAAGTAGAGCGTTTTGTCATAGAATGAATAATCATTGAAGATTTTATAGACATGAGGAGTTTCCCCTAGGTAAGGAATATACTTGGTTTTAGGAAACTTATAAATAGGGAGCAAGCTCTCCTTTATTTATAAAGTTCTCATTGAGAAACAATGAGTAGGGAGGTATAGGGTCTTAATATTCTCCCTTATTTTTTAAGTGCTTCTTAGGCTTCTCTCCCTAGGTTTGCTCGTGTAGTTCTCAAGGAGAAGATTCACATTGTAAGCCGCAAAAATAAGTGAATCTTCTTTTTTAAGAGCAGCCACCTATCTTTAACCCCATATTGGCTCTGGGAATGTATCCCATATTACTTGATATGCTATTAACTTCCTTGTTAGAGTGTGGATTAAAGTCAAATCGAGCATCATCCCTAGAGTTTATTACAACACTTTTAATAACTATGAAGCCCCAAATTCAAACATCTTCTTCATTGTGCTCCACTTCTAGAACCACATGTTTGTTATTAATTGTGGTGATCAAGGGATCAACATCAATAGTCACTAGGGCTTTGTTAACCACCATATTTATCTATTGATAGAGGATGGATGTGAGGTCTTTTGGTCATATAGCGAAGGCAACAAGTAGGAGGTTGAAGGTAATTTGAATCTCGATAACTATAGGGTGCCTTCCTTTTATTCCTTTAATAGTAAAGTTGAGGGTAATTGTGCCTAGTTAGTCTTGGAGGCATTATCATAAGTCTTCAATTAAAGGATTCATATCTTTTTTTGTTATGGATAACTTCGTAATTGTTATGAGCGGGCATATTTTGATGGATGAGTCGATGTTAACAAGGATCGACACAAAGTTACTCTTATAAGTCACTATGAGGCACAGTGGCTTTGTGTGTTTTATCCCTTTAGGCATGAGGTCCACATTATCGTATGTTATATGATGAATGTCATATTTGCATTGGATTTCATGAGTACTTAGATGTCATTTTAGGTGATTAGTGTGCACAATTAAATGATTTTATTTTTTGTGTTTTATGCTCAAGTTTGGTGCTGTTGATGATATTTTACAAAAACAAGCTAAGAGAACTCAATGGCATGTGCAAATCAATGAAGAATGATGCAAGAAGACAAAAAGGCCACAAAAATTGGCCAAAATGCACAGAGAAGATAGTTTACCTGGGTATGCAACATAGTTAACCTCGGGCTACCATATACAGTCAACTCGGGTTGACGAACTTCAAAAGGATCAGTAGGGTAGCATGACCAAAAGCCACCACTACCAGGACATGGTGTAGGCCACTGACCATGGTGTTCCCCATGGTCTATCCGTGGTGGGGCCCTCCATTCATGGTTTCCCAGTTTCTTCACTGTTGTTCGTTTTCCTTCAAGTTTTGACATTTGTTGCTCAACGTTCTGACTATCTAGGGCACTCCATTCCAGCATTCACCAATCATCCACCATTTTATTCACCATCTAGATTAGGTTCAAATTAGACTAGAGTATGAGAGAGCGAATTGGAGATGTTACAAGGATTTCGTATTGGATTTGCAATTAACAGATTCAAGCACGTTCGTTGATTGACCAATTTTTTTCTCTTCTCTTTTGTACCTTTAGAAGTTATGTTTTGTAATTTAGATTAACTTTTGTTGTTTTAATATTGGATTTATGCAAGTACTTGTTGATTTTTCTCATCTTTTCTTGATCATTTTGGAATATATCGATTTTTTTTTATTGAATCCCAAGTGTTTATTGATTTTTGAGAAATTTAGTCACTTTCTTACATGTTTTGGGTATTAGATGAAAGTGTTGAGAAAGTCTTCCCAATTAAAAAACCCATAATTTGATGATCGCAGGCTAAATGAACCTAAACCAATCAAAACCCTTGAGAAATGGTAATTGATTAGATTTAAGCATTTTATTTCACCTCAAAAGAGGGTTGTGATACTTTAATTGTCAGTTCTAAACAACCAAGTGAGAAAGAAGCGCTTGATTAATGCATAGATTAGGTGATTGCTTGTTTTTGCTTAATTCTATGATGATTTATTCATTAGATTAGATAGTTGATTATTTTAATTCCAACCTCAAGTTTTGATTCGTGTAGCCAATCTTGATGAAAACAACACACTAGCTTCACCTGTTCTCCATGGGATCAACATTGATTTGCTACATCACCATCGTGCGCTTGCAGCCTGAACAAGTTTTTTGCAAAATTACCAGCGATTCAATAGGTTTGACTAAGCACTTTATTTTTCTTTTAAAAAAAGACCAAAAAGTTGAAAATTAAACATTTAAAAAACACAATGACAATGTTCAATTTCCCTCAATTCGTGCACGAATCGCTTTGCACCTATTTTAGGCATTTGTACGCTTTTCTTGCTCAAAGTGGTGATTATGTAGGTACATGGTAAATTTTGGACACCATTGGCAAGGGGTGAATAGTAAAATTCGAGCTCTTTCGGAATATGGGGGTTTTCATGGTAAAACCATTATTCAAGCATAGTATTCACTTAAGTGGCTTGCTTAGGATTCATTTGAATTTGTGATGGCTAGTCATGCCTTTGGATTTTCTTCTACTGGTCCTAGTGCATTCTATGGTAGATCTTTATTATGCCCCTTTTTGGTCTAACATGTGTAATTCTTCTTACCATGATATTAATTCATGCCCCTGTTGTGCATGCTATGCTGAACTTGACTTTGCATCAGCTAAGGACAACATTGATAGTGTCCTGATCTTACCTTACTCATCCTTTCCTTTAGCTCAGTACACAGGGCTTAAGGCGGGGTAAGAATTTTTGGGTTGTTGCTAAGTTTGATGTTATCGTTGCATGTTATGAGTCAAAAGATACTTTTGATAAAGGCCATGATCTAGTTGACATTCCATTGAGCATGTTATGTGTTTATGCATGAGGATGAGAACATTTTCTCCCATCCCCTTGACCATGCATATGCTTTTCCTCTTTGATGACTACCTTCTCCTTCCCCAAATTTTGCATTGAGAAGCCCAATAGTAGTCATGTCATGTATGGAAATCATTTAGCTATAGGCTGTGAGGATACTGTGTTCGATATGCGTGATGAGAATGTTAATTATTATATGTCCCTAGGTTACTTTAAAGGCCATGATCCCTTTACTAACCTTTATTATGTAAACCTAGGAAACTTTTCATAGGAAAATCCTGTAGACTATGTTCTCTAATCCTTTCTTTGATTTTTCGAAGGCCTTTGATAAGGTGAAAAGGGCACTTACTATTTTTGGTGTGCTTTTTCTTATTGCATCTTACCTTCCATTTTCTGAATTGTGGTCCCAGAAGTTTGATAAGCACCCACGTGTTTTGCAGCGTTTGATGTAGAGAGTTGAGTCTTGAGTTTAAGATGGAGTAGTTGGTGCTCCATGTGCCTTGATTATTAGGTAGCCTTAGCTTAGGTGCACCCAGCCTAACCAAGTGAAATTGTTCACTTTTATTTTCCTGTTGCCATCGCCTCATTTATTTCCTTTGCATAATGCTTCATCTAAGTATAAGGCAAGGGTAGTTTTCGTGTTTTCCACTTTGATTTTTAGTTTGCATGCTAATTAGAGCATGTAATTTTATGTTTCCTTTTATTTACAGTAGTGTGTTACATTTAGTTACATTCAGGTTTGCATATAGAATTTCATATAGGGGTGCAGCTTAGTTTGAAATGCCCTCTGATGATGTTTCTGCTAGGCACGTTAGTTTTCGTAAGCTTCAGCGACTTTTGATGAGTGGCCCATTTGGTGCTAAAATTTGTGTAGGTTTTCTAAACCTCCCTTATTTTGCTAGTAGTATGGATTTAGAGCTATGATTCACTTTAAAGTCCTCGGCACTAACGCTTATACATATTCTTCATATTATAAGCTAGATGAGACTTTGATAAATATCCTGTGAGACTTTGAGCCTTGTTTAGACTAACTCATTATACTTAGTCTCATGTTTCTTCACGTGTGACACTTCCATGTTGCATCTCTAGAATTTTCCTACACTCTTCTTCCAAACCATATAGCATCTACATGTTGCATCTCTAGAAGCAAAAGAGAGCAAGAAGGAGAAGCTCTAAGCCCACATGCGCCAGCCTCCAGCCCGGCCCAGCTTCATCTTCTCCTCTTTCCCTCTCTCTCGGGCCAGGATGAAGCCCAGATGCCCAAGACACAGACTTCCTTTTTCCCTCCCTCGCCTTAGGTCTTTCTTTTGTTTTTGCGGACATTGTGCAAGCGCCCAGTTCGGGCCTGTGATTCTGAGGCCCTATTTGGGCCAGCTCCTTTCCTCCTTCTTTCCAACCCTTCCTCACTTAAACCCACATGCTATGCATGTGAGTTTCTCCTCCCCATTCCTTTCTTCTTCTTTAACATAAATCCATAAGTCAGAGAGGTCGCTGCTTCATCCTTGCAAATTACTATAATCCATGCCCATTCATATGCCCTTTTTCTCTCTTCATTCACCCTCATCAAGTCTTTAGCGGTTACCCATCAATTCCATCATCATCGTCACCATCATCATCAAAGATTCTGCGATTATAAGGGCTTTCATTCAAGCATTTATTAAAGCAATGAAAATTCAATTTTGGGGACTAAGAGATATAACTTAAGCAGCAAGTAGAAAGAAGGGAGGGAAGAGAATATAGCAGTAGTTCAAATTTTTTGTAGATTACGTTTTTGCTTCAGGTCTCATTCTAGACTCTCTAGTTTATATGATGGGTTCAATATAGTTAAATCCGAGAGGAATTTCTTCTGAAATCGTGTTGTAATTTCAAGTGATTGATGCAGGTTTTAGTTCTTGGGTTCACTCATCGAAGCACTATGTTGGCTCTATTTTTTTTTTTTTTTAGATTCTCAGTTGACTCCTCTTTCTATTTCACTTTTGCTTACTGCAGCTCAACCCCATATCTATGTCATTTTCACAAATTCATTCTTAGCTGAGGCTACAATATAGTGCCACCATGTGCTTCATTGGTAGTTGATTTCAAGAGGCTCAATTTCATATTAATCTTTGGAGTATAGTTCCTTCAATTCGGGTTATGTTTTTGTTAGGTTATTTAGTGTTTGATACTGATTTCAAGAGATTTAATTCTCAACCTGCCAATAGTATCAGTTATGTGGCATAAACTTTGCCTTTTAGGTTTTATTTAGAACTAGAAGTTTGTTTGACAATCTTGTCTTAGTCTTTATTGGATCATAGTTGAGTTTACTTCGCAACCTAAATTCATAAGTCATCCCTGAGGATGACATCGTAAGTGCTACAACGGTAAACCGTACGCTTGTAGTTTTACTAGTTTTTAGCGCCATTGGGGATGATAAGTTTGTGAAATTAGGTTGCTTCGAGTCTGTGTGAGTCGTTTTGAGTCATTCTCAATTCTTTCGTTTCGTATTTTTTATTCTCAATTTTGTGTGTGTTAGTTTAGTTTTAGTTGTGTTAGTTTAATTTTGTTTAGATTTCTTTTATTTTTGAATTTAGTTAATATTTTCTTTATTTTGATCAATTTCATTTTGATTTTTAGTGGTTACTTCTGCTAAAAAAATAGAACTAATAAATTTTGTTTATATGCAGGGAAAAAAAGGTAGAATAGGAACAACACCAATGCAGATTTTTCAGGAATCTTGGATTATGTTTGAATTTTTTAGGGTGGTTCTAATGTGAATGTTTGTGATCTTATATTTTTAGTGGATTCTCCATGATTGTTAGAGTTTGAGTGAATTTTTGTGTGATGTTTAGGATATTGTGGAATTTTCTGTGATTTTTAGAAATAGTTTTCGGTTTGGAATTTTTTGCAATGTTCAGGGACAGAAAAAATTGAAAAAAAATATATATATTTTCCTTGTGATAGTGGTGAACCTTCTATGTACAGGGTTCTGATTTTAGGAGCTAAATTTTTTTAAAATTTTATTCTTAGATTTTTGCTTGTTTAGGTTTAATTATTTCGGTTTTCTTTTTGTTATTTTGAGTCTTGCGTTTTTGTTTTCTTCCCAGGATTAGTTTAATTTCTATTTTTGTTTTTCTTTGTGCAAGAAGCTAAGGAGAAAAATCCAAAAATTTTGAAAAGAAAAAGACCAAAAACATATCCTTGTGTGGGGGTATGGGATTTACACGATTGGTTGTGTTAGAGATCCCAAAAGTAGGAGACTTGGTTGAAGTGAACCCGACTCAAACCTGGAACCCAAACCTGAACACAAGCCTGAGCTAGAATTATAAGAAATGGTACAAGAGAGATTTTTAAGTGATATGTTTTATGTTTTATCCTCCGAGGACTGCTTTTCCATCTTGTTTTACTTTGCCCGACTTAGGATCTAATGTGACTTTCGAGTTGAGACCTCACTATACTCAAATGCTGCCTAAATTCAAGGGTTCAGAGGATGCTTATTTGTTTTTGAGGGAATGTGCGAATGATTTTGTTAGATTGTTCTCAAGAAACTATTTTTCTAATGCTATGACTATTAAGCTAAGGAATGATATTAATCAATTTGTGCAACTAGAAAGGGAATCATTTTGGAAATACTTTGATAGGTTCAAATATTTGTTTGCCCAGTGTCCCCATCATAGTTTAGAACAAGCATGTTTATGCCAAATTATTTATTAAGGACTTGACCAATAGACTAGAACCATGCTAGAGTATATGTGTCAGGGTGACTTTCTTTCCAAGAGTGCCACAACGTCTTAGGAATTTCTAGAGGACTTGGCTGAGAAGACCATGCAGTGAGAAACCACTATAGATTACTGTCTATATTCTAAGTTTGCTAGGGATGGGTTACATTCTGTCTCTGATGTGAGTCACTTAGAGTCTAAGATTGCTGTGTTAAAGAACATGTTGATGGGGTTATCTCCTCAAACTTGCCAGATATCTTAGACTTCAATGGTGTTTTGTTCTCACTGTCAGGCCTCAGATCATTCTTCAAGTGCTTGTTCTTATTTTGCTTACCAGTTATCAACTGCACAAGAACAAGCAAGTATGGCCTTCCAGAGATCCCTTTTCCCCTTGCTACAATCCTGGGTGTAGAAATCACCCTAATTTTTATTGGAGCAATGGACCAAATGTTACAGGCTCTAATTCATAGCCTGCAGTGCTTCCTAGAAACAACTCTCAGCCTATCTCCCATCCCTCCAATTCTTTTCAAAGACCGGCTTTTCCAGGTGTGCTAAATACACCTAGACATCCACCTCCCGTAGCTCAAGTTCAACCTTTTCCTGGTTACATTGACATTAATAAAATTGAGAGGACAATTAATAATAATGTGGAGAGAACGATTGATGCTAATATAGAAAGAATGATAAGAATGATGACTGAACAACTTTCCTAGTTGGTATCATCTTCTAGGGAACCAGGTACTTTTCCAAGTCAACCTAAGATGATGCCTAAGGATCACGCCTTCTCTTCTTTTGGTGTTAACCCTAGTGAGCCTATGAGAAAAGTAAATGCAGTTAGATCTCTTCGATCTGGTCGAGAGATTGACAATCAAGTAGGCACTTCGAGTGAACCCTACAAGTATCCTCATAGTTTCTTCCAAAATTCTTCTTCTCATTCTTCTTCTTCTCTAGAAACTAGCTCGTCTAGTAAGTCAAGAGATGCTACTGATAGTGTCCCCAATGATTTTGATTATCCTCTTCCTCTTGAGTCTCCTTCTGACAAAGAGGAACCTAAGGAGAAAGATTCCTCTGGTTCAGTGGATCATTCCTCTCCTAAGGATTCTTCTCCTTCTTCTACTGAGAGAATCCATAAGCCTTTACCTTATTTTTCCTATAAGCTTAAAAAGAAAGATAAAGATCATATTGAGAAGATGAGAGAGATCTTCTCTTAAGTCAAAATCAACATTCCTTTATTTGATGCTATTCAGCAAATACCTCCATATGCTATATTTTTAAAGGATCTGTATGCCATCAAAAGAGCTACTACTATCCTTAAGAAGGCTTTCATAGCCTCTAGCGCTAGTTCCATCCTTTCTCACCAGATTTCAGTGAAATATAAGAACCCCAGGTGTCCTGCTATTTCTATTGTTATGGGGGACCAACTTATTCATGGATCTTTGCCTAGTCTTAGGGCTAGTGCCATTCGAATAACCTTCATTGAGTTACAGCCACAAGCGTACGGTAGCGTTGTAGCAAATCAAGGTCGATCCCACATAGGCTAGGTTGATCTATTAGGCTACAACCCCTCAAGATATACTGAGCAAAATTCTAATTCCAATGGTTTTGATTAACAACTACAAATAAATTTTTCTAAATCAAATGTGGAAAAAATGCCTAAAAATTTTCGTAGTTATGAAAGGGAATTGAATCAAAATGATAAACATGTGCCTTTCTCTAATTGGTTAATTTCGAGGAATTACAATCTATACAGAAATTCAGTCTATTCTTTGAAATCAACTAAATTTGCCTAAACTAAGCAAATTTCGCTCTTTCAAGCTAATTCAACTTAATCCAAGTTCAAAATCTTCGATTACTTACTAACCCTCATAATATATAAATCTCTCTTTCGACACGAAGTTACGACAGATCTATTCAAGCAATCCAACAACTAAATGTTATCTTTCAAATGTTCCCTTGATTGTTTCAAGTGTGAAGGTAAATTTTAGCCAAAAATCTACTCACAACATGAGTAACACTTGATAGAATGAAATCAAACCAATCATAAAGATAATCACAATTCTTTAAATCAAAACATGATCCAATAACAATTTCACAAATTACTAAATTCCTAGACAAAAATTAGCTACTCACACATAATCAAAGATTAAACAACTAACTACTCAAAAATGATAAATCTAAAGAGGAAAGAGAAGAGAAGAGAGAAGAATTGCTCAGCCAAAAATTGTGCTTGAACCGTCGTTGCAAACCCGGGATGGAATCTTTGCAACTCTCCACTTCAACTCACTTACTCTCTCCTTATAAACTAATGCTAATCTACTTGAAGAGAGGAAATGGAATGGAAGGGATGGATGAATGCCTTCTGCTGCTGAACGACCCCCAATTTATGGAAGAACTCAATCAATCTCAGCCACACTATGCGGGAAAACTAAGAGATAAGCAATTATACCTTCACCACGCACTGTGGCATTCACCATGGGCTGACTGTGGTGTTGGCTAGCTCGGCATTTTTCTATTCTTTCTCTCTTGCACGGACATGGCAACTCAAGGGCATCTGTGGTGAGTCAAAGTACATCTAAACAAAGGTTAAATGCTGGGTAAAAGGCCTAAAAGCCTACAAAACACATCAAATAATCATACCCAAGCATAAATCGAGAATAGGAGTGTAAATCATAGCATAAAGCATATAATTCTCTTAAAAATGTGAAAAAATGACCCTAAAATGATGTATGGTCTAAACACTTATCAAACTCCCCTATACTTAAACTGTTGCTTGTAAGTAAGCAAACAGTAAAGAAAACCGACAAGGGAAGATTCAACAAAGACTCAGAACATGACAACCTCCTTAAAGTAGGCAAGTTATAGCATATCATAAGCAAGAATGCCAATCAATGGCAACCCCAAATAGTGCGCAAAACATTTCAAAATTAAGAGGAAAAGAAGGTTTTCAAAGAAGTGCATGACCACAAGCTCTACATCAAACCTGATCACCCCTAAAGAACGACAAAGCATGTCATGCAAACACATGAGATTGAGTAGAGCCAAATACACCGGTAGAACCTACTTTTGGGAAATGTGGAACACTCCTGCTCATGTGTTTGAAATATATCACAGGTTCACTCAAGACTCATTCCAAAGATGCAATCTACCATAAGCTTGACAAGACTCTCAAATTTTCTATCACTAAAATGTAATGTGCATATGACAATCAAGAGGACTTTATTTGGGTTGTAATGTGGGCTATAAGGTTTAAGGAAAAGGAGTGGACAAATGAATTTAGGTAAATGTGGAGTTACTTAGCCAAGTGACTAGGTAGTAACCAACAAACCACCAAGTAACCAATAAGTTAACCAACACTTCAAACTCCAAAATACAATGAACATATCCCAATAAATTAAGTAGGAAATGAGTTGGTAAAGAAGGAACTCAAGCTATTTACATATCCAATACCAATCACTTAGTTTTTTTCCTTTTTTTTCATTTGCTCTCTTTTTTTTTGGCTTTTTTTTTAATTTTTCGGGAAATGAAAGGAAAATTGCATTCTTGAAAGGCATAGGATCACTAACTATCAACTCACAACCAAATTTTTATGTATACAACCCAAAAAAGAGGGAACCAAAACAAATGCTTAATATCATCAATCCCTCAACAATCCAATATACCAAAGCCACCTTGCACTCAATTATTCCCAAAACCACCTACTACAAAGATAAAGTGATGCTCCATAGACTTGGCTTAAAGGTATGAGTATGTGTTTGCCAAGGGATAACATGAAGGGATCACAACAAAGATGAATATAAGCTTAAAAGGGCTAGCTAAGGGAATAAATAAGCAATACAAAGGTAGGCTATTTGGTTATGTGGCTAAAATGACCAAAGAAAGAAATGCCTGTATTAGATCATCAAATATGCACATGCTAATGTGGTTTTGAACAAGAATCTAGGCAAGTCCTAGAGAAGCAATATGGAAGAGTCATACATATGAAAGAAATATGAGACTACGTATAATGATTAGTCCAAATAAGGTTCAAAATCTCACAAAACATCTGCCAAAGTCACAATTAGCTCATAAAATGACTCTATGTATAAACATTAGTGCCAAAGACTCCAAGAGATGAAATAGTTCTCAATCAAGACAAGAGTCAAAATAAGAAATATTCACAAAACCTTCAAAAAGTTTCGCAACAAAAGGGATTACACATCAAAAATTACTCAAGCTCATGAAAGCTATTTTGCCTTAAAAAAAAGATCATTAGAGGAAATCCACATCATCCTTACATGCAATCCTAGAAATGCAAACTTAAAATGCAACCAAATACAAAACACCAACGCAAATAAAAAGAAACCTAAAACTATGTGCTCTAATAGCTATACAAAACTAAAAATCAAAATGGAAAACATGAAACTACCCTTCCCACATACTTAGATGAAGAATTATTATTCAAAAGAAAGAAAGTAAGAGAAGGGGAGCAAAAGAAAACAATCTCACCGGGTTAGGTGCTAAGTGCACCTAAGCTAAACAGCCTCGTAATAATCGAGGTATATGGAGCATCAACCACTCCATCATGTCTTCAAGACTTGGCGCATTAAATCAGACATCGCTAAGGCATGTAGGAGCTTATCAAACTCCTGAGACCACAGTTTAGAAAATACAAGGTAAGAGGCAATAACCAAAATCACACCAAAGAGTATAAGTATCCTCTTAACCTTATCAAAACCCATAGAAAAATCATAGGAATGATTAAAGAATGTAGTCTATGTGATTTTCTTAGGCAAGTCTCCTAAGCATATACAATAAGGATCAATGGATGGATCATACCCTCTTAAGTAACCTAGGGACACATAATTATCAAGACTCCCACCAAGCATACTAAACATGTTATCGACATAGCCCAAATCATCATTATCATCACAAATCACAGAATTACCAATGGGTTCAACAGTGTCATACCCAGGGCAAGGAGAAGGTTGTGAACACATAGGGGAAACATAAGAATGATCAAGGGGATTGGGGATACAAATATTATAATCAAGGCTAGGAGACTCCTTATGCATAAACACATCATATGACCCCTCCAAAGGAGTCTCAACTAGATCATGCACCTCATTAAAAGCATTTCCTGACTCAAAACATGCAACAGAAAACATCAATCCTAGCATCAAACCCAAAAGCCCTACCCACCTTGAGCCTCATACACTGAGCTAAAGGAAAGGATGAATTGTGTAAGGTCAAGACAACATCAGTATTGTCTATGGTTGATGCAAAATTAGGTTGACCATAGCATGCATAATAAGGACATGAATTAGGAGTATGGTCAGAAGAACTACAAAAATCACACCAAAAAGGAGTACAATAAGATCTAGAATAGAATGTGCAAGGATCAGAAATTGAATATTTAGAAATAATAGTAGCCGTCTCAAATTCAAATGAATCCCAAGCAATCCACTTAAGCAAATACCATGCATCATCAACATTTTTACCATGAAAATCCCAATACTCTAAAAGAGTTTGGGTTTCATTATTCACACTCTCATCAGCAAAATCCAAAATTTCCCATATACCCAAACAATAACCAGATTGAGCAAGAAAAACATTCAAATGCTTAAAATGCCTCTAAAATAATTCATGCTCGAGTTGGGGGAAATGAAAAATTACCATAGTTGTTTCTCAAAAATTCTTATTTTTTTAGTTTTCCAATTTTTATTTTCGTTTTTTTAAAAGAAAAACAAAATGCTTAATCAAACCTATCAGGAAAAACGCAATATTCGATGCTAGTCCACGATGGTGCCAAAAACTTGGTACAGCCGCAAGTGTATAGTGGTGTTGTAGCAAATCAAGGTTGATCCCATAGAGACTAGGTTGATCTATTAGGTTATATCCCCTCAAGATATGCTGAGCAAAATTCTAATTCAAATGGTTTTAGTTAACAACTTCAAATAAACTTTTCTAAATCAAATATGGGAAAAACGCCTAGGAATTTTCGCAGTTATGAAAGGGAATTGTATCAAAATGATAAACATGTGCCTTTCTCTAATTGGTTAATTTCGAGAAATTACAATCTATACAGAATTCAGTCTATTTTTTCGAAATCAACTAAATTTGTCTAAACTAAGCAAATGTTGCTCTTTCAAGCTAATTCAACTTAATCCAAGTTCAAAGTCTTCGATTACATACTAGCCCTCCTAACATATAAATTTCTCTTTCGAGATGAAGTTACGATAGGTCTATTCAGGCTGTCAAATAACCAAATGTCATCTTTTAAATGTTCACTCAATTATTTCAAGTGTGCAAGTAAATTTTGGCCAAAAATCTACTCATAACATGAATAACACTTTATCGAACGAAATCAAACCAATCATGAAGGTAAGTACAATTCTTTAAATCAAAACATGATCCAATAACAATTCCACAAACTACTAAATCTCTAGACAAAAATTAACTACTCATACATAATCAAAGATTAAACAACTAACTACTCTAAAATGATAAATCTAAAGAGGAAAGAGAAGAGAAGAGAGAAAAATTGCTCAGCCAAAAATCGCGCTTGAACCGTCAATGTAAACTCGGGATGGAATTCTTGCAAGTCTTCACTTCAACTCACTCTCTCTCTCTCCTTCTAAACTAATCATAATCTACTTGAAGAGAGGAAATGGAATGGATGGGATGGATGACTACCTTCTGCTGTTGAGGGACGCCCTATTTATAGAAAAATTCAATCAATCTCAGCCACACGATGAGGAAAAATAAAGAGACAAGCAATTATACCTTCATCACGGACTGTGGCATTCACCACGGGTTGACCATGGTCTTCGCTAGCTTAGCATTTTTTTGTTCTTTCTCTCTTTTATGAGCATGGAAACTCAGGGGTATCCATAGTGAGTCAAAGTACATCTAAACGAGGGTCAAATGCTGGGTAAAAATGCCTAAAATGCTGCAAAGCACATCAAACAACCATATCCAAGCATAAATCGAGAATAAGAGTGTAAATCATAGCATAAAGCACATAATTTTCCTAAAAATGTGAAAAGATGACCCTAAAATGATATACACTGTAAGCACTTATTACTATAAGAGGCTAGGGTTAAATGAGCTGAAACCTACCAAGATGGTCATCCAATTAGCTGATAGATTGACTAGGTTACCTAGGGGTATAGTTGAGGATGTTCTTACTAGAGTGGGTGAATTTATTTACCCTATGGACTTTATAGTGATTGAGACTGAGAAGGTGTCTAATATCACTAGTTAAGTCCCTATGATTTTAGGGCATCCTTCCTCAGCCATTACCAATGCCTTAATTAATTATAGGAATGGCATGAGGAGACTGTTTTTTAGCAATATGACCTTAGAATTGAACATCTTTAGCATGCAAAGAAAGCTTTCTGGTTTTGATAATATGGAGTTTTCTACTCTTAACTGGGTAGAAGATTTTGTATTTAATGATAATCTTGATGATATGTTTGCTATAGAGTACAAGTCTTTTCTTATGGATGATGGCCCTGAATATAGTGCATTTGAATTTAATGACTTGTGCTCTACTGCTGACTATTTGCTTGCTACTGCATTTGAATCTGCTTCTGAATCTGTTTCCTCCTCTACTCCTCTTGAATTGAAGCCTCTCCCTAACTCTCTTAAGTATTCATTCCTAAGACCTAATCAATCCTTTCCTGTGATTATTGCTTCTGACCTAGACTAGGATCAAGAGGACAAATCGATTTACTTAGAGAGAATAAGTAAGCTATAGGTTAGACTTTAGGGGATATCAAGGATATTAATCCTTCCATTGTACAATATAGGATTCATTTGGAGGACAATGCCAAGCGCTACTGAGATCACCAAAGGCATTTGAACCCAACTTTGCAGGAAATAGTTTGGAAGGAAGCATTGATGTGCTTAGACCATAGGATTGTTTATCTTATTTCTGATAGTGAGTCGGTTAGCCCGGTTCAAGTTGTTTTTAAGAAAACTGATATTACCGTGATTAGGAATGATAAGAACGAGTTAGTTCCTACTCGAGTCCAATCTAGGTTGTGGATTTGCATAGACTACCGGAAGCTGAATGCTGCCACTAGGAAAGACCATTTTCCCTTCCTGAACCTAATGCTAGAGATTAGCTAGACATTCCTTATATTTCTTTTTAGATGGATATTCTAGCTATACCCAGATCTCTATTTCTCCTGAGGATCAGGACAAGACTACTTTCACTTGTCCATTTGAGCCCTATGTCTTTAGAAGAGTTGTTTGAACTATATAATGTCCCTACCACCTTTCAAAGCTGCATGATTCCTATTTTCTCAAGTCTAGTTAAGTAATGCATGGAAATTTTATGGATGACTTTTCTATATTTGGGTATTCCTTTGATGATTGTCTATATAATCTGAGAAAAGGTTTCAAAATGTGTAGAGAGAAAAACTTGACTTTGAACTGGAAAAAATGTCAGTTCATGGTTAAAAATGGGATATTCCTAGGCCACATTATTTCTAGAGATGGAATTGAGGTAGATAAGGCTAAAATTGATTTGATTGTTAATCTTTCCCCTCCTACTTGTGTCAAAGAGGTGAGGTCTTTCCTTGAACATGCTGACTTCTATTGTGTTTTCATTAAGGACTTTAGCAAGATAGCGAAGCCTTTGACCAACCTGTCAGCTAAGGATGTGCCATTATACTTCTATGAGGAGTGTCTTATGGCATTTACTAAGCCTAAGGAAGCCTTAACCTCTGCTCCCATTCTTCATCGTTCCATCTGGGGAGAACCATTTGAGTTGATGTGTGACGTATCTGGTTATACTGTTGGGCTTGTTCTAGGACAACGTGTTGCTAAGAAGCCCCATGTCATCTATTATGCTTGTCACACTTTGAATGATGGCCAACTGAGTTACACTGTTACTGAGAAATAATTTTTGGCGGTGATCTTTCGTTTTGAAAAGTTTAGACCTTATCTAATTAGGTGTCATGTGATTGTTTATACTGATCACTATACTCTTAAGCACCTTCTTTCTAAGAAGGATGCTAGGCATAGATTTGTGAGATGGATCTTACTTTTGTAAGCATTTGAATGTGAGATTAGGGATAAGAAAGATTTTAAGAACCTTTTAGGTGACCATGTTTGCAGGATTCTCCATGATAGAGAGAGTGAGTCAAGCATTTTTGAATGCTTTCCCGATGAGCAATTATATGTTATCCACCCTGATCCTTGATATACTGACATTGTGAATTACCTAATTTCTGGTAGGATCCCTAAGGGTTGGACAAAGCATGATAGAGATAGGTTCTTCCACCTTATGAAATTCTTTATTTGGGATGACCCTTATTTGTTTCAGTATTACTTGAACCAAGTCTTTAAGATGTGTATTCTCGATAATGAGTTAAGAAATGTCCTTTCGTTTTGTCATGACGAAGCATGTGGGGGCATTTTAGTGGGAGAAAGACTACAACTAAAATTCTTCAATGTGGTTTCCATTGGCCTACCTTATTTAGGGAAACTTTTGAATACTGTAAGACTTACCCTAGGTGCTAGCACTTAGGTAGGACAAGCAGAAGAGATATGATGCCACTTAATTCCATCATTGTGGCGAAGATTGTCGACATGGGGTATAGATTTCATGGGACCATTTTCATCTTCTTTTGGGAATGAGTACATTTTGTTACCTGTGAGATATATTTCTAAGTGGGTAGAGGCCATCCCTACAGGGACGAATGATGTCAAAGTGGTTGTGAAGTTCTTAAGGAGAACATTTTTGCTAGATTTGGTATACCTCGTGCTATCATTAGCGATCATGATACTCACTTTAATAATAAGTCTTTTGATGCCTTGCTGAATAGGTACTCTATATTCCATAGGCTTGCTACCACCTATCGTCCCTAAACCAGTGGCCAGGTTGAAGTATCCAATTGACAAATTAAGCAAATTTTAGAGAAGACTGTGAGCAAGAATAGGAAGGGTTAGGCCGACAAACATATAGATGCTCCTTGGGCTTATAAGACGACTTTAAAAACTCTCTTGGATGTATCATCTTATAGGGTTGTTTATGATAAGCCTTGTCATTTCCCTGTTGACATAGAACATAGAGCTTAGTGGGCCATTAAGATGCTAAATTATCACATGACTGAGGCTGGTGAGAGCGAAGACTGCAACTAAGTGAGCTTGAGGAGATAATAGCTGAGGCTTATGAGAGTGCTCGATCTTACAAAGAGGGGGCTAAGTTACTTCATCATAAACATATTCTTAGGAAAGACTTTTCCCTAGGAATGAAAGTACTCTTATATGACTCTAAGCTCTATTTATTTTTAGGAAAATTGAGGTCCCGATGGACAGGTCCATATATTGTTTCACATGTTTTTCCCCAGGTGCAACTAAGATTCAGGATCTTGAGAGTGGTGCCACATTTTAGGTGACTGACCAATGATTGAAGTAATTTTTGAAGCTTCCGAGCAAAGAAGTTATAGAGTGTCTGATACTCCACGAGCCGAGCTATGAAGAGTGACTATGCCACCGAGATAGTTCAGGTGTACTTAGTACCCGACCTGGTTTGCTTGAGATTTCTGTCCTTCCTTTCCCTTTTTCTCATTTTTTTTCTTTTTGTATATTTGGATTTTTTTTGCCTTGTGTGTATATTTTTGTGCATTTGTTTTTGATTATGTCTTTTTATTTTTGACTCTTGTTTTTCTTTCTGCAAATTTGTTTTTCTTTTTAGTTTTTCTTTTGTGTTTTATGTTTCTTTCCATTTCTAACGAGGGCATTGTCTTATTTCAGTGTGGGGGTGGGGAAACTTGTTTCAAACGCTTCAAAAATTTAAGAAAATGAAAATGAAAAAAAAATAAAGTCCAAAAAATTTTCAAAATCCAAAAAGATGTTTGTTTTGGGAAATGTATATGCTATTCTGATTGGTTATTTTCTCTTGCACCTTAGTGTTAGGTTGTAAATAGATGTGGTATGCATTGATGAAACTTAGTCCTTAAGTGTGATGTTTATATACGTTCCTAACCCTCGACATTTTTTTTTCGAATACAAGCTTGATTTTGGTAGATTAACATGTGAGATTTTGAGCTTTAAATACTAATACATCATTTTTAGTCTCATGCTTTTCTTTTATGTGTGCCTCTTCTATGATTACATCTCCAGAACTTGCTTTGATTCTTTTCAAAATTATATTTAGCATGTGTGTTATGATAATATGATAGAGGCATTCATTGGTTTGTGCAAACCACATAGCCAAATTACAACCCTGATTTGACTATTTTACGCTTTATTAACCCCTCTGGGCCTTGACCTTTTTGTTGGCAATCGTCCACTTTAGCCATTGGCCTAAACACATTTCCTATACCTAAGTCAAGAGTAGTGGGGCAATACTTTAATTTTTAGTGGATAGCTTTTGGGTGGTTTATGCAATTGGTGGGTGATTTCATTATGTATTGGGATGTATTATGGTGATCTTTTGGAAATTGAATTATGTTAATTTTTTTACATGTCATCAATACATTTTCTCAGTTAATTAAGAAAGGGAAAAGTAGCAAGAAAAATGAAAAAAAAAAGAAAAAGATTGAAAAGAAAATTAAAAAAATCTCAAATTCCAAAAGAAAAGTTATGAATAATAGTGATTGGCATGAATGTTATCATTGTATATGCTCATTTCCAATGGTTCCATTTAAGTGGAGTGTGTTCTTATTTTGTTTTCGAAGAGTCAGTACCATAGTTAGTGTAGATGTTGGTTGCTCTGAAGTCATTTGGCTTTTAAGCTCCTCATTTCCTAAATCATTTGTCTCTCTCCTAATCCTTTACTCTTAGCCCCATTATATCTTTAAAACATCCTCTTGATTATTGTTTTGCATTTTGCATTTTAGCGATGCAGAATTGAGCACCTTAGCAAGCCTATGTTAGTTTGCTTGATTGAAAGAGAATTGAATGAACCTTATCATATCTTAAATACATGAGCAGAAGAGTTCTATATTCCGTAAAGTGAGGTTTTACCAGTCACACTAGTACATAATTTTCCAATGGAGTGAAAGATTTTGTATAGATGTCAGTACGAATTGAGAGTTTTTTGATGTATACATTGCATTTATATATGATCTAATACTTTGGTTACTTGAGTAGAATGTGAAAATATTTTTCCTCAGTGTTGTATATATGACTTTCGAAAAAAAAAGAAAAAACAATTTTTAAGATTTTGTGCATACATCTTTTGCAAATCCTCACGAGACCTTCCTCATCCCTCGGGGTAACCTAGGGGCTGAAAGGGCTTATTGTACATGTTAAGTGTAACCGTAATTTCTATGAAAGTGATTTAGGATTTTATTTTCTGTTTCTAGGATCTTTACTTTTATTTTACTCGAGGACAAGCAAAACCTAGGTGCGGGGGTATTTGTTTAACAAAAAATTATGATATTTTTTATCCTTTTACTACCGAATATTTGCTTATAATAAATTAATTAAAATTTTGATATGTTTTTACTCATTTTTGTAGGTATTATGGAGAATTGAATAAAATGAATATGAAGGTTGGAAGAAAATGGTGTTGGATCAAAAGGAAGCAAAAGAAAGGAACAAGGAGAAGCTCCAAGCCCACGTGCCAACCTCTAGCCCGGTCGAGCTTCATTTTCTCCTCCTTCCCTCTCTCTCAGGCCAGGATGAGACTTCCTTTTTCCCTCCCATGTATCATCATTTTTTTTTGTTTTGCGAACGTAGCCCAAGCACCCAGTTCGGGTATGTGATTTTGAGGCCCAATTCAGGCCCGCTCCTTTCTTCCCTCTTTCTAGCCCTTCCTAACTTAAACCTACATGATGTGCACGTGAGTTTCTCCTCCCCATCCTTTTTTCTTCGTCAGCATAAACCCATAAGCCAAGGAGGTCGTTGCTTCATCTTCACACATTGCTATAACTTGTGCCCATTCACCTACTCTCTCTCTCTCTCTCTCTCTCTCTCTCTCTCTCTCTCTCTCTCTCTCTCTCTGTATTCACCCTTATTAGATCTTCAGTGGTTACCCATCAATTCCATCATCACCACAATCGGAGATTTTGCAGTTACAAGGGCTTTCATTCAAGCATTTATTGAAGCAATGAAGAATCAGTTTCGGGGACTTGGAGATATAATTCAAGCAGCAAGTAGCAAGAAGGGGGGAAGAGAATATAGCAATAGCTCAAATTTGTTTAGATTACGTTTTTGCTTCAATTCTCATTCTAGACTTTCCAGTTTATGTAATGGGCTTCGATACAGTTAAATCCGAGATGAATTTCTTCTGAAATCATGTTGTAATTTCAAGTGATTGATGTAGGGTTTAGTTCTTGGGTTCACTAATTGAAGCACTATGTTGGCTTTGTTTTTTTTTTTTTTTGGGAATTCTCATTTTACCCCTCTTTATGTTTCACCTTTGCTTGTTACAATTCAACCCCATGTTTGAGTCATTTTCACAAATTCATTCTTAGTTGAGGCTACAGTATATTGTCACCATGTGCTTCATGGGCAGTTGATTTCAGGAGGCTCAAGTTCATATTAATCTTTAGAGTTTAGTGCCTTGTATTCGGGTTACATTTTGGATAGGTTGTGTTAGTGCCAAATGCTGGTTTCAAGATATTTAATTCTTAACCAGCCAATAGTATCAGTTATGTGGCATGAACTTCGTCTTTTTAGGTTTTATTCAGAACTAGAAGTTTGTTTGACAATCTTGTCTTAGTCTTTATTAAATCGTAGTTTAGTTTATTTTGCAACCTAATTTCGCAAGTCATCCTAAGGATGACATTGTAAGTGCAACAATGGTAAATCGTGCGCTTGCTGATTTACAACAGTGATCCACGTTGTATTGCAAACACATGAGTGAGAATGGTCCACATTTTCCAAAAGTGATGCTCTAACGGTTCATACAGCTCTACTAAATTCCACGTGTCGTATGTTGTGCATTAGGGTACTTTGGGAGTGATCATGTTTAAGGTAGGGATTATGGTCTTATACTTCTTTTAAAACATTCACCTTTTTTAGTTTTCAATTGATTTGAACTCTACTTAGGATTGCTATTGGTTGTTACTCTCGCTTGTGATGTGCTACCTATTACCTACCTTGAGGAGGTATTAATACTAGATACATCGCCCCTTTTTGGTCTGTCTAAAATTTAGCTTTGCTTGAGGACAAGCAAAGACTTTAGCATGGGTGATTGATAAATGTCATATTTGTATAGGATTTCCTGAGTGTTTAGGTGACATTTAGGGGATTATAATGCACAATTGGGTGATTTTTTACCCCTTTTATGTTTTATGCTTGGTTTGCTATTATTGATGGTATTTTGTAGAAACTAGCGAAGAGATCACAACGGAATCTATAAAGGCAATGAAGAATGATGCCAGAAGACAAAGCGCCCAAAAAAAGGGGCAAAAAATGCACAAGAACATAGGTTACCCTAAGCATGTAGCATGGTTAACCCAGGTTAGAATTCACAGTCAACCTAGGTTGACCAACTCAAAAGAATCAGCATAGTAGCGCGACCAAAAGCCACCACAGTCATAATGTGGTGTAGGCCACGGATCGTGGTGGGTCCCTCCGTCTGTGGTTTCCCGATTTCTTCATAACTGTTCATTTTCCTTCAAGTTTGTCGTTCGCTACTTGAATTTTTAGCTATTTTTGGCACTCTAATCTAGCATCCACCAATCATCCACCATCTTGTTCACCTTCTAGTTTAGGCTTAGATTGGACTAGAGTAAGAGAGAGCAAATTGAAGTGGGGATTTTGCAAGGACTCCATGTCGGGTTTGCAATTGACGAATTCAAGCGCGTTCTTTGTCTGAGCAATTCTCTTCTCTTTTCTCCCTTTAGGATTTATGTTTTGTAATTTGAATTAGCTTTGGTTGTTTGAGAGGGATTCATATAAGCACTTGTTAATGTTCCCAATCTTTTCTTAATGTCATTGGTATTTTGAAATCTATTGGTTTATTTTATTGAATCCTGACTTTTGAGGCATTTGATCACTTTCTTGTACATTTTGGGTATTAGATGAAATACTGAAAGATAACATTCGATATTAGAACCTTAAAATTTGAATTGATTGTATGGAGTCTTGAGAAAGTCACGTCATTAGATAAACCACTAATTTGATAATTGCATACTGAATGAACCTAAATGAATTAAGAGCCCTTGAGAAATGGTATTGATTAGATTTAGGAATTACATTTCACCTTAAAAGAGGGTTGTAATACTTTGATTGTCAATTTTACAATAACCGATTGAAGAAGAAGTACTTGATTAATGCGTGGATTGGGTGATTGCTTGATTTGCTTAATTCTATGATTATTTAATCTATATTAGATAGTTGATTATTTAAATTTTGAACCTCAAGTTTTGATCAACATAGCATATCTTAAGAGAATGCAACCCGCTAGTTTCACCTAGTCTCCGTGGGATCGATTTTGATTTGCTACAACGCGATCTCATGCTTGCTAAGTGATCAAGTTTTTTGTGCACTGCAAGCGATTGGTGTCGAATATTTGGTCTTTCTCAATAGGTTTGACTAAGTATTTTGTTGGTCCTTTAAAAACAACCGAAAAAAGTGGAAAATTAGAAATTCAGAGGAAAAAAAACAATGGCAATTTTCAATTTTCCTCAATTCGAGCACGAATTATTTTGTAGGTATTTTAAGTGTTGCATGTTTTTCTTGCACAATGTGGTCATTATGTGGGTGAATCGCCGATTTTAGACATTGTTGACAAGGGTGTGAGCAGTAAAACCTAAGCTCTTTCAGAATGTTGGGGTTTTCATGGTAAAAGATTTGATGAAGCGTGGTATTTACTTGAGTGGCTTGCTTGGGATTCATTTAAATTTGTGAAGCGTGCTCGTGCCTTTGGATATGCTTCCCCTAGTCATAGTGCAATCTATGCTAGATCATATTATGCCCTCTTTTTGGTATAACCTATGTAATTCTTCCAACGATAGTATTAATTCATGCCCCTTTTATGCATGTTACACTCAACCTAACTTTACATCACCCAGTGACAATATGTATGTTGTCCTGACTTAGCCTAATTCATCCTTTCCTTTATTTCAGTGCACGGGGCTTAAGGCAGGTGAGCATTTTGGGGTTGTTCATAAGTTTAATGTTGTCGATGCATGTTATGAGCCAAAAGATACTGTGGATGAGGGGCATGATTTAGTTGACATTCTATTGGGGGTTATGTGATGTGTTTATGCATAATGAGTTTCCTAGCCTTGTCCTTGATGATAATGTTTTCTCCCATCCCCTTCATACATACGTTTTCTCTCTTTGATCAATACCCTCTCGGTCCCTCAAATTTTGCATTAAGAATTCTAATAATGGTCATGTAATGTGTGGAAATCGTTCAATCATGGGCTATGAGGATAATGTGTTTGATCTGCTTGGCAGGAATGTTGATGATTATATGTCACTATGTTACTTTAAAGGGTATAAACCTTCTATTGACCTTTATTATGTACAGCTAGGAAACTTTGCCTAGAAAAGTCATGTGGACTATATTCTCTAATCCTTTCTATGATTTTTCTAAGGCCTTCGATAAGGTTAAAACGACACTTGGTATCTTTGGTGCACTTTTTCTTATTGCATCTTACCTTCTATTTTCTAAATTGTGGTCCTAGATGTTTGATAAGCTCTTGCGTGCATTGGCGGTGTCCGATGTAGAGAGTCAGGGCTTGAGTTTGAGATTGAGTGGCTAATACTCCATATTCCTCGATTATTAGGAGGCCTTGGCTTCAGTGCACTCAACCTAACTAGGTGAGATTGTGCTCTTCTATTTTTCTATTCCCATCTCTTCATTTTTTTTCTTTGAATGATGCTTCATCTAAGTATAAGGTAGGTATAGTTTTCACGTTTTCCATTTTGTTCTTTAGTTTGCATACTAATTCAGGCTTGTAATTTTGTGTTTCCTTTTATTTGCAGTACTGTGTTAAATTTAGTTATGTTTAGGTTTGCATATAGGATTGCATATATGGATGGTGCAGATTAGTTTGAAATGCCCTCTGATGATGTTTTCGCTAGGCACATTAGTTCTCGTAAGCTTCAATGACTATTGGTGAGTGGCCCTTTTGGTGCTAAAATGTGTGTAGATTTTGTAAACCTCTCTTGTTTTGGCACTAGTCATGATTGAGAGCTATGTTTCGCCTTAAGAGTCCTTAACACTAATGCATGTAAATGTTCTTCATACTGTGAGCTAGATGACACTTTGGTAGATATCCTGTGAGACTTTGAGTCTTGCTTAGACTAATTCATTATAGTTAGTCACATTCTTCCCTCATGTGTGAGACTCTTCTCTATTGCATCTCTAGAACTTACCTAGACTCTTATTCAAAACCATATAGGGTCCATATATTTGATGATATGATAGAGGCATTCTTTCTTTGATCATGTCAGCCACATTGTCAAATAGTCTACCATGTGTTTCATATTTATCTCCTCTCCTAGTCTCTTCGAGCTTGTGTCTGTCCTTGTTTGTGAACCCTTCATCTATGTCATTGGCCTTACATATATATTTATATCCTTAAGCTAAGTCTTGGAACTTCACATCATGTATATTGTGGGTATTTCGCGGGTGTTTGTAGTGGCTTTGGTTTGTTGATTTGTTAAGGGGATGATGGTATCACAGATTTAGAGTGTTTCCGTCTTGTTGATATGCGGTGTATATATATATATATAGATTTGGTTATGAGGTGAAAATTGTGTGTTCAATGACTTTCACAAGTTGATTTTCTTGTTGCATTCTAAAAAGAAGAAAAAACATCTAAAAATTCCAGAAAAATGAATAAATAAAAAATTGAAAAAAAGAAAACATTTGAATTTATAAATGGTAGTGGTGACATGTATATCACTTGTATTCTTTCTTGTATTGACTCATTTCCTTTTTTTATTTGCGGCGTATGTTCATTGTACTATTAAGGCCGGGAGTGCTGGTGAGTTTTATGGTTTATTGGCCTATTGTTGGTTGCTCGTTAGTCTCTGCAGCTATTATTGTTGAAAAATCCACAAGTACATAGTGGTTCACTGTAACACTTACGAGAATCAATCATCAGGGATGAACGATGAAATTAGATCACCAAAGGAAAAAAAACTAAGAAACTAACATATAAAATGATTAGCAAATAAAACAAATTGATTTCTAGCTAAGGGCATGCAAAGCAAGAATCAAAGTTAAAGTGATATAAAATGACTACCCTATATTGAAGTATGTCCAAGGAAAAAAAAAAACTCATCACAACCGATCATGGGGTTGCTTATTACTGACTCGAAAAAAAATGACCAAAATAAGAGGCGGCACAACAGAGGGGTAAAAAAAGATATAGATCATAATAGAACAGAGCAACAAACTTCAAATCTAACCCAAATGAACTAAACTCCAAAACCAACCCAAATGAACTCGACTCCAAAACCAAAATTCTCAATAAAAATTAAAGAATGAACTTGAACCGATTTTCTCATTGAACCTCTGCTTGCAATTCAATATAAAATCACAAATACTTATGCTAACTTATCAACCTATAATCTAAATTACACCAATCTATCAATCTAAAACCTAGATATGAACATGGAATGAAGATGAAAAATGAAAAATCTGAACCCCAGCCTCTCATTGCTCTCTATCTCCGCTGCGCTCTGGCTTCTATCTCCATTTTTGGAGCTTCAATTTACACCTTCATCCTCCTTCATTCCTTCAATTAATTCTCAAAATAATTCCTTGAAACGACCGAAATGATGATGATGTTAATTATGGAACATAAAGGAGGAGGAGAGAGAGCTGCGTTATAGGGATGCAAGTAGATTAAGTTGTCTATCTTTTAGGTTCTCAAGCTATGGAATGGGAAGGAAGAAGAAAGGCTAGTCATGTGACATTGGCTATGAAGGCTAAGTAAGAATAAGGGTAAAGACTATAGGCTAGGCAGTGAGATAGGGAGAGACAAACTAGCTTTGGGCTACAGCTACAAGAACACCTGGGCTGTGAAAACAGAAAGAAGGAGAAGGGCTCAGAGCAGGCCCATGCAGAAAGAGAAAAAGCTGGTAGAAATGAGTAGTTGGGCCGTAGAGAGAGACACTAGCCCGCGTAAAGGGAGAGAAGGAGAGAAAGAGAGCTAGGGGCGAACCAGGCCGACCACGAAGAGAGAAATAAAAAGGAAAGGGTGGGGCACTGGGGGCAGGCTCGAAAGGGAGAGAAGAGGTATGAGGAAGGAGGCGCCTGGCTTGTGGATGGACTGGGTTTGAAGCTTGGGCTGAATCGGGCTGTGAGTTGTGGTTTTCTTCCTCTTCTGTTTTCTTTCTTCTTCTCTTAATCCAACCCTTGATTAATTAAGCAAGTTATTTTATTTTTTCTCCAGGTCTCCCAATTCATACAAAATAAATAAAAATATATGAAAATTCTAATTAATCATTTATTTTGGAGCAAATATTAGATAATAAAAGGATATAAAACGACATAATATCAGGTTAAACAATACCCCCACATCTAGGTTAAACCCTCCATTGACCTTTATTGTGTATAGCTAGGAAACTTTGCCTAGGAAAGTCACGTGGACTATATTTTCTAATCCTTTCTATGATTTTTCCAGGGCCTTCGATAAGAGTAATTGCATCTTACCTTCTATTTTCTGAATTGTGGTCCCAGATGTTTGAGAAGCTCTTACATGCATTGGCAGGGTCCGATGTAGAGAGTCGGGGCTTGAGTTTGAGATTGAGTGGCTAATACTCCACATGCCTCGATTATTAGGAGGCCTTAGCTTTGGTGCACTCAACCTAACTAGGTGAGATTATGCTCTCTTATTTTTCTGCTCCCATCTCTTCATTTATTTCCTTTGAAGCTTCATCTACGCATAAGGTAAGTATAGCTTTCATGTTTTCCATTTGTTCTTTAGTTTGCATACTAATTAAAGCTTGTAATTTTATGTTTCCTTTTATTTGCAGTACTGTGTTATATTTAATTACGTTTTGGTTTGCATATAGGATTGCATATATGGATGGTGCAGATTAGTTTGAAATGCCCTCTGGTGATGTTTCTGCTATGCACGTTACTTCTCGTAAGCTTCAATGACTATTGGTGAGTGGCCCTTTTGGTGCTAAAATGTGTGCAGATTTTGTAAACCTCTCTTGTTTTGCCACTAGTCATGATTGAGAGTTATGTTTCGCCTTAAGAGTCCTAGACACTAATGCATGTATATGTTCTTCATACCGTGAGCTAGATGAAACTTTGATAGATATCCTGTGAGACTTTGAGCCTTGCTTAGACTAATTCATTATAGCTAGTCACATGCTTCCCTCATGTGTGCGACTCTTCTCTATTGCATTTCTAGAACTTACCTAGACTCTTATTCAAAACCATATAGGGTCCATATATTTGATGATATGATAGAGGCATTCTTTCTTGGATCATTTTAGCCACATTGTCAAATAGTCTACCATGTGTTTCATATTTATCTCCTCTACTAGTCTCTTCGAGCTTGTGTCTGTCCTTGTTTCTGAACCCTTCATCTATGTCATTAGCCTTACATATATATTTATATCCTTAAGCTAAGTCTTGGAGCTTCACTTTATGTATATTGTGGGTATTTTGTGGGTGTTTGTAGTGGCTTTGGTTTGTTGATTTGTTAAGTGAGTGATGGTATTACAGATTTAGAGTGTTTCCGCCTTGTTAATATGCGGTGTATGTATGTATGTATATATGTGTACATGCATATATATATATATATATATATATATATATATATATATATATATATATATATATATATATATAATATATATATATATATATATATATATATATATATATACACAGAGAGAGAGAGAGAGAGAGAGAGAGAGAGAGAGAGATTTGGTTATGAGGTGAAAATTGTGTGTTCAATGACTTTCACAAGTTAATTTTCTTGTTCCATTCTAAAAAGAAGAAAAAACATCTAAAAAATTCCAGAAAAATGAATAAATAAAAACATTGAAAAACAGAAAACATTTGAATATGTAATTGGTAGTGGTGATGTGTATATCACTTGTATTCTTTCTTGTATTGACTCATTTCCTTTTTGTATTTGCAGCGTATGTTCATTGTACTATTAAGGTCGGGAGTGTTGGTGAGTTTTATAGTTTATTGGCCTATTGTTGGTTGCTCCTTAGTCACTGTAGCTATTATTGTTGAAAAATCTGCAAGTATACAGTAGCTTATTGTAACACTTACGAGAATCAATCATCAGGGATGAACAATGAAACTAGATCACCAAAGGGAAAAAAACTAAGAAACTAACATATAAAATGATTAGCAAATAAAAAAAATTGATTTCCAGCTAAGGGCATGCAAACCAAGAATCAAAGTTAAAGTGATATAAAATGATTACCCTATATTGAAGTATGTCCAAGGAAAAAAAAAAACTCATCGCAGCCGATCATGGGGTTGCTTATTGCTGACTCGAAAAAAAACAACCAAAATAAGAGGGGGCACAACAGAGGGGCAAAACAAAGATATAGATAAGAGTAGAACAGAGCAACAAACTTCAAATCTAACCCAAATGAACTAAACTCCAAAACCAACCCAAATGAACTCAACTCTAAAACCAAAATTCTTAGGAAAAATTAAAGAATGAACTTGAACCTATTTTCTCATTGAACCTCTGGTTGCAATTCAATATAAAATCACAAATACTTATGCTAAATTATCAACCAATAATCTAAATTACACCAATCTATCAATCTAAAACCTAGATCTGAACATGGAATGAAGATGAAAAATGAAAAATCTGAACCCCAGTCTCTCATTGCTCTCTATCTCCACTGCGCAGTGGCTCCGATCTCCATTTTTGGCGCTTCAATTTGCACCTTCATCCTCCTTTGTTGCTTCAATTAATTCTCAAAATAATTCCTTGAAACCACCGAAATGATGATGATGTTAATCATAGAACATGAAGGCGGAGAGAGACAGCTGCGTTATAGGGATGCAAGTAGATTAAGTTGTCTATCTTTTAGGTTCTCAAGCTGTGGAATGAGAAGGAAGAAGAAAGGCTAGTCACATGAAATTAGCCGTGAAGGTTAAGTGAGATTAAGGGCAAAGACTACAGGCTAGGCAATGAGATGGGGAGGGGCAAACTAGCTTTGGGCCACGGCTACAAGAACACCTAGGCTGTGAAAACAGAAAGAAGGAGAAGGGCTCAGAGCAGGCCCGTGCAGAAATAGAAAAAGCTGGTAGAAATGAGTCGCTGGCCTATAGAGAGAGACACAAGGCCACGTAAAGGGAGAGAAGGAGAGAAAGAGAGCTAGGGGCGAACTAGGCCGACCACGAAGAGAGAAATAAAAAGGGAAGGGTGGGGCACTGGGGGCAGGCCCGAAAGGGCGAGAAGGGGTATGAGGGAGGAGGCGCCTGGCTTGTGGATGGACTGGGTTTGAAGCTTGGGCTAAATCGGGCTTCAAGTTGGGTTTTTCTTCCTATTATATTTTCTTTCTTCTTCTCTTGATCCAACCCTTGATTAATTAAGCAAGTTATTTTATTTTTTCTTTAAGTCTTCCAATTCCTACAAAATAAATAAAAACATATTAAAATTCTAATTAATAATTTATTTTAGAGCAAATATTAGATAATAAAAGGATATAAAATGACATAGTATCAGGTTAAACCATACCCCCACATCTATGTTTTGCTCGTCCTCGAGTAAAATAAAATTAAAAATTCTAGGAAATAAAACTCTAACTCACTTTCGTAGGAATCACAGTTGTACTTAACATGTACAACAAGCCCTTTAAACCCTTAGGTTACCCCTAGTGGATGAGAAAGGTCTCATGAGCGTTTGCATAAGATATACCCCCAAAATCTATAAAAAGAAACTAAAAAAATAGAAAATCAAAAATATTTTTGGTTTTTACAAAAACTTATATATACAACACAAGGGAAAACATATATACACATTCTAATCAACCACATCACTGAAGTAACCAAAGCGATAGATCACATATAAACATAATGTACGCACTAAAAAATTCTTAATCCCTGCTTATGACATCTATTCACAATCTTGCACTCCGCTTAAAAATTATGCGCAAGCGTGACTTGTAGAACCTCACTTTAGGAAAATGTGGAATATTCCGGCTTATGTGTTGCTGAGATTCTCATAAGCTTAGTAAGATTCTCAATTCTCCACCACTAAAATGCAAAATACAAAATAATAATCAAGAGGACTTTTTAGGGTCACAATAGGGCTAAGGTTAAAAGGCTGGGAGAGGGGCAAATGATTTGAGAAACGAGGAGTTACAAGCCAAAGAACTAATGAACAATCAACACTTCTAACAATTATAATCACAAATTCTCCCAAAACAAAATAAGATCACACCCCACAAAAATGGACCATTGGAATTGAGCATAAACAATGACAATATTCATGCCAATTACTCTTATTCACAACTCATTTTTATTTTTATTTTTTTTGAGATTTTTTTTCAACTTTGTTTTCTTGGAAGATTTTTTCATTTTTTTTCATTTTGTTTAAAATTTTCTTGCTTTTCTCTTTTTTTAATTAAGAAAATGAATGAATGTCATGTACAAAAACAATACAACTCAATTTCCAAATTGTCACAACAAAACATCCCCACGTATAACCGAAACCAGTAGCCAATTACATAAATTACCCAAAAGCTACCCAACAAATAATGAAGTGTTGCTTCACCAGTCTTGGCTTATGTATAGGAAATGTGTTTAGGCCATGAGCTAAAATGAAGGGTTCACAACAAAAACGGTCAAGGCTTAAAGGGCTAGTAGGGAGTAAAAACATTCAACTCAATGATGGCAATTTGGCTAAGTAGCTTGCAAAACCAAATGAATGCCTCTATCATATTATCATAATGCATATGCTAAATGTGATTTCAAAGAGAATCAAAGTAAGGCCTAGATATGTAATCATGGAAGAGGTACACATGAAAGAAAAACATAAGACTAAAATGATGAAATTTTCTTTAAGGCTCAAAATCTCATTAGTTAACCTACCAAAGTCAAGCTTGCTTAAATAATGTTAGGGGTTAGGACTATATACAAGCATCACGCTTTGGATCAAGTTCTATCAATGCACATCACATCTATATACAATCTAATAACTCAAGTACAAGTGAATATAGTCGATTAGAATAACACATATATTCCCTAAAACAAAGCAAAAATCTTTTTGGTTTTTCAAATTTTTTAATATTTTAATTTTCTTTTTCATTTTCTTAAATTTTGAAACAAAGTTTTCCCACCCCCACACCTAAATCAGACAATGTCCGCGTTGGATGTGACAGAAACATAAAACACAAAAATAAAAACTATAAATAACAACAAATCTACAAAAAGAAGACCCAAAAACAAAAAGGACATGACATAAAAACTAATGCACAACATATACACATAAGAGATATAAGCCAAAAATATCCAAATATACAAAAGAAAAGAAAAGAAAAATGAAAAAAAGAGAAAGGAATGAAAGAAATCTCAAGCAAACCAGGTTAGGTGCTAAGTACACCCAAGCTATCTCCGAAGCTTAATCATGAACAAGACTCAGCTCGCGGAGTATCAGACACTCTACATCTTCTTTACTCAGAAGCTCGAAAAATTGCTTCAACCGTTGGCCATTCACTTTGAATTAGGCATCACTGTCCGGATTCTAAATTTCAACTACACCATAGGGAAAAACACATGAGATAATATAGGGACATGTCCATCGGGACCTCAATTTCCCTGGATATAAATGGAGCTTAGAGTCACATAAGAGTACTTTCATTCCGGGAGCAAACTCTTTCCTAAGAATATATTTGTCATAAAACAATTGTGCCCTCTCTTTGTATAATGGAGCACTCTCATAAGTCTCAACTTTTATCTTTTCAAGTTTACTCGGTTGCAGTCTTCTCTCCTCACCAGCCTCAGCAAAGTCATAATTAAGTATTTTAATGACCCACCAAGCTCTATGCTCAATCTCAACAGGGAGATAGCAAGGTTTACCATAAATAACCCTATAAGGTGAAGTACACAAGGGAGTTTTGAAAGCCGTCTTGTACTCCCAAAGAGCATCTACAAGCTTCTCGGTCAATCTTTCTTATTTCTGCTCATAGTCTTCTCTAGAATCTGCTTAATTTGCTGATTGGGCACTTCAACCTGGCCACTACTTTGGGGATGATAGGGGGTAGCGAGCCTATGGACCATGGAATACCTCCTCAGTAAGGCATCAAAGGACTTGTTATAATTATGATAGCTTAAGGCATGCCAATTCTACCAAAGATGTTATCCTTAAGGAACTTTACAACCACCTTAGCATCAATGGTCCTAGAACGGATGGCCTCAACCCACTTAGAGACATAGTTCACAGCTAATAAAATGTACTCATTACCAAAAGAAGATGTAAATGGTCTCCTAAAACCTATGCCCTATAAATTGAAAATCTCCACCGCAATGGTGGGATTAAGTGGTATTATATCTCTCCTACTTATTCTACCCAATTGTTGGCACCTAGGGTAACTCTTACAGTATTCAAAAGTATCTTTAAACAAGGAAGGCCAATAGCAACTACATTGATGAGATTTGCCTAGAGTCTTTCTCCCACTGAAATGCCTCCTATATGTCTAATCATGACAAAAAGAAAGGACACTCCTCATCTCATTTTTAGAAATACACTTCCTAAAAACTTGGATAGAATAGTACTTAAATAAGTAAGGACCATCCCAAACAAAGAATTGCACAAGGTGGAAGAACCTATCCCTATAATTTTTAATCCAACCCTCAGGGATCCTACTAGAGACTAGGTAGTCCACAATGTCAACATACCAAGGATCAGGGTGGGCATCATATAATTGCTCATCAGGAAAGTATTCAGAAATACTCACTTTCTCCATCACAGAGAATCCTAGACAGAATGGTTACCTACAAGGTTGTTAGCTTATCTCTAATCTCACAATCAAACTCTTGCAAAAGCAAGATCCATCTCACAAGTCTAGGCTTAACATCCTTCTCAGAAAGAGGGTGCTTATGAGCAGAGTGGTCAGTATAGATAATCACCTGAGACCAAATTAAATAAGGTCTAAACTTCTCAAAGCCAAAAATCATAGCCAAAAATTCTTTCTCAGTAACAGCATAGTTCAGTTGGGCATCATTCAAAGTGTGACTAGCATAACAGATAACGTGGGGCTTCTTATCAACACACTTCCTAAAACAACCCCAATAGGATAATTAGACGCGTCACACATCAACTAGAATGATTCTCCTTAAATGAGAGGATGAAGAACAGAAGCAGAGGTTAAGGCTTCCTCAAGCTTAGTAAATACCACCAAACACTCCTCGGAGAAGTAAAATGGCACATCCTTAGCTAACAGGTTAGTCAAGGGCTTCACTATCTCACTAAAGTCCTTAATGAAACAATGATAGAAGCTAGCATATCCAAGAAACGACCTTACTTCTTTCACACAAGTGGGAGGGGGAAGATTAACAATCAAATCAGTCTTACCCTTATCTATCTCAATTCCATCTCTAGAAACAAGGTGGCCTAAAACTATCTCCTTTTTAACCATGAAGTGACATTTCTCCTAATTCAAAGTCATTCTTCTCTCCCTACACCTTTCCAAAACTTTTCTCAGATTAGACAGATAAGTAACAAAGGAAGACTCAAACACAGAAAAGTCATCCATGAAAATTTTCATACACTGCTCAACTAAATCTAAGAAAATAGAAATCCTACATCGCTGAAAGGAAGCAAGGGCATACACAGTCCAAATGGCATTCTTGTAAAGGAATAAGTTTCAAATGGACATGTGAAAGTAGTCTTCTCCTAATCCTCAGAAGCAATAGAAATCTGGGTATAACCAGAATATCCATAAAAAAGCATTATAATGAATGTCCAATAAAACTTTCAAAGATTTGGTCAAGAAAAGAAAGGATAAAATGGTCTTTCTTAATGGCAGCATTCAATTTCCTATAATCTATATATACACCCCACCCAGATTGGACTCGAGTAGAGACTAACTCGTTCTTATCATTCCTAATTATAGTAATACCGATCTTCTTAGGAACAATTTAGACAGAGCTAACCCACTCACTATTAGAAATGGGATAAATAGTCTCATGGCCTAACCACTTTAGTACTTCTTTTCTAAGTATCTCCCGCAGAGTTGGGTTTAAACGCCTTTAGCGGTCTTAGTGGGGCTTTGTATTGTCCTCCAAATGAATTCTATGTTGCACCATAGAAAGACTAATACCCTTTGTATCCCGTAAAGTCCAACCCATGGCTATCTTATTCTCTTTAGGTAAGGCAATCAGTTTATCCTCTTAGTCTTAGTCTAGGTTACAAGCAATAATGATAGAAAATAATTCATCAGGTCCTAGGAATGAATACTTAAGAGAGTCAGGAAGAGGTTTCCATTCAAGAGCAGGAAGATGGGAAACAGACTCATTAGCAGATTCAGAAGTAGAAGCAAGCAGACAGTCAGCAGTAAAGCACAAATCGTCAAACTTAAACACATCATGTTCAGGCTCATCATCCACTAGAAAAGACTCACACTCAATAGCAAACATATCATCAAAATCATCATCAAATACATAATCTTCTATCCAATTAAGAGTAGAAAACTCGATATCATCAAAACGAAAAGGTTATCTTTACATGTTAAAGATGTTCAATTCTAAAGTCATGTTGTCAAAAGGTGGTCTCATCATACCATTCTTGCAATTAATGAGGGCATTGACAGCGAATAAAAAGGGACGCCCTATTATCACATGGACTTTACTAGCTATATCATACACCTTCTCAGTCTCAATCACAACAAAGTCTACAGGGTAAATGAATTAACCTACTTTAATCAACACATCCTCAGCTATACCACTAGGCAATCTGGTCAACCTATCAACTAATTGAATGCTATCTTAGTAGATTTTAGCTCACCTAACTTTAGCCTCTCATACTCAGTGAAAGGTATCAAATTGCCACTTGCCCCTAGATCAAGCTAAGTTCTGTGAATAAGCTGGTCCCCTATAACTACATAAATTTTAGGGCAACTGTGGTCCTTATACTTCACTGGGATCTGACAAGGAAGAATGGAACTAGTGCCAGTGGTTAAGAAAGCCTTCTTAGGGACACTAGTAGCTCTTTTGGTAGCACATAGATTCTTCAAAAATCTTACTTATGTAGGCATTTGTTGAATAGCATCGAGTAAAAGAATGTTGATTTTGACTTAAGAGAAGGTCTCTCTCATCTTCTCAAAATGAGATTGATCTTTCTTTTTAAGCTTATGAGGAAAACGAGGTGAAGGCTTATAGACTTTCTCAACAAAAGAATAAGAAAAAGAATCCTTAGGAGATGAAGGACCAGCTAAATCAGAAGAATCTTTGTCCTTAGGCTCCTCTTTATTAGAAGGTGAATTAGAAGATGAAGGATTATTAGAATCATTGGGTACACCATCAGTAGCATCCTATAACTTACCAGCTTCTGGAGAAGAAGAAGAGGGAGAAGAATTTTGGAAGAAGTGGTGAAGATACATGCTAGGTTCATTAGGATTTCTCACTTGATTATCAATCTCTCGACCAGATCGAAGAGATACAACTGCATTGACTTTCCTCATAATACAACTGCATTGACTTTCCTCATAGGCTCACTAGGTTCAACACGAGAAGAAGAGGAGGCGTGATCCTTAGGTTCACCTTAAACTAACCTGGAAAAGTACCTAGCTACCCAGAAGATGATGCTAGCTGGAAAAATTGCTCAGTCATCATTCTGATCATTCTCTCTATATTAGCATTAATCATTCTCTCCACAATACTATTAATTTGCCTCTTAATTTTATCAATGTTAGTATAACAAAGAGGATGTTGAACTTGAGCTATAGGAGGAGGAAGTCTAGGTCCATTAGGCATACCTAAAAAAGTTAGTCTCTGAAAAAGCAATAGAGGGATGGTAGATAGGCCAGGAGTTATTTTCCAAGAAACACTCTAGGCTGGGAGTTACTGATCACAGCATTTGGTCCACTACCCTAAGAAACGTTAGGGTGATTTCTCCACTCTAGATTATAGTAAGGAGAAAAGGGGTCACTCTTAGATCTCTGAAAAGCCATACTTGCTTGTCTTATCCTGTTGCTAACTGGTGAGCAAAATAAAGATAAGTACTCAAAGAATGATCTAAGGTCTGATAGTGAGAGCAGGATGCCATAGAAGTCTGAGATATCTGAGGAATCTAGGAGACAACCCCTTCAATATGTTCTCTAAAGTAGCAATCTTAGACTCTAAGTAACTCACATCTGAAATAGAATACAACCCACCCTTTACAAACCTAGAACTTACACTGCCATCTCTAGCGGTTTCTCACTACATGGTCTTCTCAGCAAAGTCCTCTAAAAATTCCTAAGCCGCAGTTGGCACTCTTAGAAAGAAAGCCACCCTCACGCATGGGCTCTTACATGGTTCTAGTCTGCTGGTTAAGTCTCCATAAACAATTTGGCACAATCATGTTTGCTCTAAACCACGATGGCGACTCTGGGCTAACAAATTTTTAAACTTATTAAAGTGTTTCTAAAATGGTTCCCTGTCTAGTTGTACAAGTTGATTAATCCCATTCCTTAGCTTAACAATCTTGGCATTAAGAAATATTTTCTTAAGAGCAATCTTACAAAATCATTTCAAGAAGTAACAGAATTAGCAGCAAAGCCATACATCCATCGTTTATCAGAATCTTTGAAAGCAAAATGAATTAATTTCATTTGTACAACATCAATTGGTATATTAGAAAAATGCATCATAGAACATACTTCTTCAAATTCCCTCAAAAACTAATAAGTATCGTCTAAACCCGTGAATTTATGGAGCATTTGAGTATAGTGAGGTCTCAACTTGAAAGTCACATTTAGTCCTAGGTTAGGTATAGTAAAACAAGATGGCAAAGCAGTCCTAGGAGGATAGAAAATATCACTCAAAGATCTCTTGTGCCATTCTTGCAATTCTAATTCAGGCTTGGGTTCAGGCTCGAATTCAGGCTCAGATTCTCGGTCAAGGTTGGGTTCACTCCTAACAAGTCTACTACTTTCAGGGTTTCTAACCCAACTAGTCATGTAAATCCCATACCCTCACCAAGGATATATTTTTGGTCTTTTTCTTTTCTAATTTTTTTTGGATTTTTGATTTGGCTCATTTTTTTCTTTTTTTAAAATGCAAAACAAAATCAAAAAGTGAATCAAACCTAAAAAACAAATTAAAACAGAAAGTGATCCAATCCTAGAAACAAAATAAAAACAAAAAAAACACAAATGAACTAAAAGATGACAGAAAAAAAAAAGCTAAACCTAAACAAACCAAATCTAAAAATAAAATTAAAACATAAAATAAAACTCCCAAAATCAAAACTCTATATGCAGTAAATCAACACAATCACAAACGACATGATTATATTTTTTTTCGAATTTTCCTATCCCTGAACTTTACAGAAAATTAGTTCCAAAAATCACAGCAAATTTCAGAAGGCCCTAAAAATTCCAGAAAAACTCATACAAACTCTACACATCATGTCGAAGCCATCAAAAATATCAGAATAGAAAATTTCATACTAGAACTACTCAAAAATTCAAACAGAATCTAAAAATCCTAAAAAATCCTACAGTGATCAGTTTCTGGTTTTCTATTTTTCGCTCCTTTTCTGTTCCTACACAGCTTCAACAGATGAGTTAGTACTGTTTTCCTGCAGTAAAATAAACACTAAAAATCAAATGAAATTAAATTGATCCTAAAACAAAATCAAAATCAAAATATTAACTCAAATTGACAATCTAAAACAAAGAAATCTAAACTAAACTAAAACTAAATCTAATCAAAAATCAAAAATAAGAAAATGAAAATGACTCAACAACTCAGATAACTAAATGACAACTCGACACAACCTAATTTCATAAACTCAGCCAAGCAACGACGTCAAAAACTTGTTGTAAAATCTGCAAGTACATGACAGTTTGTTGTAACACTTACGGGTATCAATCCTTAGGGATGAACGACAAAATTAGAATGTTAAAGGAACAAAAAACTAAGAATCTAACATATAAAATGATTAACAAATAAAGCAAATTGATTTCTAGCACATTGCATACAAACCAAAAATGAAAATTGAAGTGATACAAAATGATTACCCTCGATTAAAGTATGACCAGGGGGGAAAAAAACTCATCACAACCGGTCATGGGGTTGCTTATTGCTGAGTCGAAAAAAAGGACCAAAATAAGAGGCGGCGTAATAGAGAGGTAAAACCCATATACACATTAGGGTAGAGCAGAGCAACAAGCTTCAAATCTAACCCAAATGAACTCAACTCCAAAACCAAAATTCTCAGTAAAAATTAAAGAATGAACTTGAACCTATTTTCTCATTGAACCTCTTGCTTGCAATTCAATACTAAAAACGCAAATACTTATGCTTAATTAACAACCTATAATCCAAATTACACCAATCTGTGAATCTAAAACCTGGGTCTGAACCCGAAATGAAGATGAAAACTGAAAAATATGAACCCTAGTCTCTCACTGATCTCTATCTCCGCTATGCTTTGGCTTCGATCTCCATTTTTGTAGCTTCAATTCACACCTTCATCCTCCTTCGTTGCTTCAAGTAATTCTCAAAATAAATCCTTGAAACTGCCGAAATGATGATGATGCTAATTATAGAACATGAAGGAGGAGAGAGAGAACTGCGTTACGGGGATGCAAGCAGATGAAGTTGTCTATCTTTCGTGTTTTCGAGTTGTAGAATGATACGGAAGAGGAACGGCTAGTCATGTGAGGTTGGCATGTGAAGGTTAAGTGAGATTGGGGGCAAAGACTGCAGGCTGGGCAGTGAGATGGGGAGGGGCGAACTAGGCTTGTGCCACGGCTACAGGAACGCCGGGGTCGCGAAAACAAAAAGAAAGAAAAAGAATGCCTCATAATAGGCTCCCGAGGAAAGAGAGAAAGCTGGGATAAATGAGTAGCTAGGCTGTAGAGAGAGACACAGGCCCGCATAAAGGGATAGACAGGGAGAAAGAGAGCTAGGGGCTCTTTGGGCCGACCCAGGAAGAGAGAAATAAGAGGGGAAGGGTGGCGCGCTGGGGGCATGCTTGAAAGGGAAAGAAGAGGGATGGGAGGAGGCGCCTGGCTTGTGGATGGACTAGGTTCAAAGCTTGTGCTGAACTGGGCTGCCAGTTGGGTTTTTCTTCCTCTTCTATTTCTTTTCTTCTCTTGATCAAACCCTTGATTAGTTGAGCAAGTTATTTTATTCTTTCTCCAAGTCTTCCAATTCCTACAAAATAAATAAAAACATATTAAAATTCTATTAATCATTTATTTTAAAGCAAATGTTAGATAATAAAAGGGTGTAAAATGACATAATACCAGGTTGAACAATTATCCCTGCATTGACCAAATTCATTTGTCCACCTCTGGATTGTTATGTGCATATTGCATTTTAGCAGTAGAGAATCAGAGACTCTTGGCAAGCCTATGATAGTTTAAATCTTCGAATGAGTTTGTAGTGACCCATTCAATATATTAAACCCATTAGTGAGAGTGATTCACATTTTCCAAAAGTATGGTTCTATTGGTTCATTAAGCTCTACTCAATTCCACATACTTGTATGTTGTGCTTTATGGTACTTTGGGGGTGAAAATATGCACCTTCTCTAGTTTTTAATTGATTTGAAAACTACTTAGGGTTAATAGATTGTTACTCTTGCTGGTGATGTGCTGCCTGTTGCCTAATCTAAAGAGGTATTGATCATAGATGTATCACTCCTTCTTGGTATTTCTAAAGCTTATCTTTGCTTAAGGACAACCAAATGTTTAAGCATGAGGGAGTGGTACATGCCTTATTTGCATATGATTTTATGAGTATTTGGGCGTTAACTTAGGGAGTTAGTATGCACAATTGAGTGATTTTATGCCCCTTTTTCTATTTTATGCCTGGTTTGGTGTTACTAATGGTATTTTGCAGAAACTAGCTAAGAGAACCCAACTACATCTATAAAATCAATGAAAAATGATGCAAGGAGCCAAAGGCCTCACAAAAATATCACCAAAAATGTACAAAGAACACATAGTTAACCTAGGTTAGCACACACAGTCAACCCGAGTTGACTAACATTGAAAGAATTACCAGAGTAGCACGATCAAAAGCTACCATGGCAAAGACGTGGTGTAGGCCATGGATCGTGGTAGGTCCCTCCATCCGTAGTTTCTCGATTTCTTCATAGTTGTTTGTTTTCCTTCAAGTTTTGCTGTTTGACTTTTTAGCCATTGAGGACACTCCATCTGGCATCCACAATTTATCAACCATCTTATTCACTATCTAGATTAGGTTTAGATTAGACTAGAGTAAAAGAGATCGAATTGAAATGGAGATTTTGCAAGGGTTTAATGTCAGGTTTGCAATTAATGGATTCAAGCACTTTCTTTGGCTGAGCAATTCTCTTCTCTTTTCTCCATTTAGCATTTATGTTTTGTAATTTGGATTAGATTTTTTTTTTATCTTGGATTTATGCAAGTAATTGTCAATATTCCCAATATTTTCTTGATCTCTTCATTAGTTTTGAATCTATTAGCTTGTTTTATTGAATCCTAGATGTTTATTGACTTACGAGGAATTTGATCACTTTCTTGCATGTTTTGTGTATTGGATGAAGTACTGAAATGTGAACTCACTATTAGAATCCTAGGATTTGACTTGATTGTGTGGAGTCTCAAGAAAGTCATGTCAATTGAGAAAACACTGATTTGATAGTCGTATGATTAATGAACCTAACCAAATCGAGAGCTCTTGACAAATGGTAATTGGTTGAATTTAGGCATTTCACTTCACCTTTAAAAAGGGTTGTCATACTTCGATTGTCAGTTTTAAAACAATTAATTGAGGTAGAAGCACTTGGGTGATGCGTGGATTGGGTAATTAGTTATTTTGCTTAGTTGCATGATTATTTACTAGTTAGATTAAATGGCTAATTATTTTAATTTCAATCTCATGTTTTGATCTATGCAGCCTATCTTGAAGGTATATAACCCAATAGCATGGCCTACTCTATATGGGATCAACCTTGATTTGCTAAAATGCTTACAAGCAATCATGACAAGATATTTTATGGTCGTGAAAAATTTAGCTAGCTTTTCTAAAGTTATTGGTACTCATATCTCAATCCTATTCAATGCATTTAGAAGTTTCTACCTACTTTGGACTGAAAAGGTAAAAAATGTGCCCTATAGTGATGTCAACCTTTGTGCTTTTTAACATTTCAATGATCGGACCTTCTTATAGCTTTTGCTTTTGAGTAAAATCTTGCTGTGGATTCTCTCTTCTTAGTTGAGGATTTAAAATATTTCCTCGAGTGATTGGAGTGAGTTTTTGTAAAGTAAGGGTGGAAAGTTTATCGTCCTCTTACATGATATTGAAATTGAGTCACTTGTTATTCTAACCCAAATTCTAGCCTAAGAAAAGCAATAAATATGGTTAAACATGATTACTTGAACCAATTACTCACTAATTCCAATGTAAATATAATTAATTATACTAATCTAAAATAAAATATAATTATTACATTCAACATAAAACATCATTGTAACTAGCAAAAAGCTAACAAAGCATCTAATTTAACTAGAAAGCAATAAATCTACTTGTTAACCCAAAGGCTCAAAAATCCAGCAATGGAGGCTGACCTCCATTGTTGGAGCAAGTAAATGGAATTTGTGGCTTAACTTCCACTTATTCTGGCTAATATGCCCTAATAAGGGCCTGTTCTTTTCGTGGGTAAATTAGGGTGGGTAAAAAGATGAAGTGGGTTGAGGCAGGTTGAAGTTGGTTTTTTTTTTTTTTTTGAGGTGGGTTGAAGTGGGTTAAAATAATGAGAATGTAATTATATGTGATCATTTATGAAGTTATTGTAATTTTTAGTGCATTTTTTCACAGAATGGTAATTTCACAATTTTGTAACTATTTTTCTAGAAGTTGGAGGCCGGCACCACTTGTCATATTTTTGACGATTTGGGTTACAAAATTTATTGATGACAACTTTTTATATATGGGGCTTTTTTTCATGGGTAAATTTGAAAATACCAACATCAACTCACTTCAACCCACTTCAACCTACTTCAATATATTTAAACCTACTTCAACCTACTTCAACCAACTTCTACTATCAACTAAAGTTCAATTTATCACATTAAAAAAATTCAACCTACTTCAACCCACCTCAACCTACTTCAACCCACCTTACCCTTTTATCCACCCCAATTTATCCACGAAAATAATAGGTCCGTATTCAAAAAAATCAGATGTAACATAAGAAAATAGTATGATCATAATTGTTACAAAATATATCAGCAATATAAATTTGTTGTTAATTTTAAAATATAGGAGGTGGCACTGATACGTGCTTAAATATTTTGCGTCGTTTAATTTGTGCGATGCATTCCTGTAATCATTTTCATATCTCAATGTCTTTATCTGTGTCTCACGTTTACAAATTGTAATTAGAAATTGAATAATTCCCAAAGGTATGGATTTTGAACATGATAAGAAATTATCAAATTTCATAGTTGGAGACGGAATACTTTTTTTCTAATTTTTTTAGGTCATGTTCTTTTCGTGGGCCAATTTTAAAATACCAACCTCAACCCACTTCAATCTACTTTCATTATTTTAACCAAGTTTAATTTATCATATAAAAAAATTCAACCCACTTTAATGTACTTCAACCCACCTCAAGCTACTACATGCATGTTTGAATCAATGTAATTTTCTGTTTTCATTGTTCAGTTAGAAACTATAATGCATGCTTGAATATTTCCATTTTTTAGTTAGAAATTATGATACATGATTGAATACTATTTCTATATATTTTTAATCACGACATACATTCGATACTGTAATGGATGCTTAAATTAATGTAATAGTTTTTGTTGTTTAGTTAAATACTGTAATGCATTCTTAGATACTATTTCTAGGTTCTTTTAATAAATCATGACAAATGTTCAAAATCACTAATCATGTCATATAGTTAACTTAGATGCAAATCATAAGGTGAGGGCATAGAAAATTTTAATTTCTTGGGTTTTTTATTTGAAAATCATGTGTTAATTGAGATCTTGATGGGTCCTTTTGATTTCAAGAAATAAAATAACCCTATTTAGGTTAACTAATCAGATAATCAAATTTGAAAATACTATTTTTGGATTTTTTAAATTATGGGTTAACTAAATAGACGGTCAAAACTCTATGAGCAATATGTTGCAACTAATTATGTTCCTTGATTTAACTAGAATATCAATCTTACTACATGTACATGCGTCTTTCTGCTAACTCATTCTCTTTTCTTTGAGAGGGGACAACTCATATAAATTGTTAGGTAGTTTTAGATCAATAGACCCGGTTACCATATATGATACTTTTTATTGCTTTTCTTAATCCATCCACTATTTTCACAGTCCCCCTTTTCCCCCCCCAAAAAAATTTGCATAATTCAAATCACATAAAATCAATGAATCTATCATCCTAAATCTACAACAACTCATTTGTATTGCAACTCGTGAATTAAGTAGAACATTAAACTGGGGGAGATATGTTGTCTAAAGAAGAATTTAATGACATATTTTCCAACTAAAGGCCACCTAGCTTCATGATTTCAAAAGGAGGAGCATAAGCACATCATGGATGGTTAATTTTGATGTAGCATAACTACATATTGAGATAACTTAAATGAAATTGTGACCATAATAGATCTATTTTCAACGATAAAAATCTCCTAAAAGAAATAGATAAAAAGGTATATAAATAATATAACACTAAAAACTTCTAACCATAGTAACTGAGTTTATTAAATTTTTATAGTGAGAATTTATTTCTACTTATAACGATATGACTTACTAAGCAACTTATTTGTCTCTTATTTTCTAAATAATAATAGCAACTATGTGTTTTTTGCTAAACAACTTATTGTCTACTTTATAAATTACCGTGTAAAGCACGGGTCTATCTTAGTTCAAAAAATTCAGATGTAACATAAGAAATAGTATGATCATAACTGTTACAAACTATATCAGCAATATAAATTTGTTGTTAATTTTAAAATATAGGAGGTGGCACTGATACATGCTTAAATATTTTGCATCGTTTAATTTGTGCGATGCATTCCTATAATAATTTCAATATCGCAATGTCTTTATCTATGTCTCACGTTTACAAATTGCAATTAGAAATTAAATGATTTCCGAAGGTATGGATTTTGAACATGATAAGAAATTATCAAATTTTATAGTTGGAGACGGAATACTTTTTTTCTAATTTTTTTTTAGGTCATGTTCTTTTCGTGGGTCAATTTTAAAATACCAACCTCAACCCACTTCAAGCTACTTTTATTATTTTAACCAAGTTCAATTTATCACATAAAAAAATTCAACCCACTTCAATGTACTTCAACCCACCTCAACCTACTTCAACCTACCTTAACCTACTTCAACCTTTTACCTACCCCAATTTACTTATAAATTTCTGCCATTTTTAAATCATACTACTTTGCAAAAATAATTAAATCTCACAAGAAACATTACAAATTATTAAAATTATGAAGGAGTGGGTTGAAGTTGGTTGAAGTGGGTTGAAGTAGGTTGAGGTAGGTTGAAGTGGGTTGAGGTGGGTTGAGATTGGTATTTTTTTTTTTTAAGTGGGTTAAAGTTGGTTAAAGTAGGTTAAAGTAGGTTGAAGTAGATTGAGATTGATAAATCCAAAAGGACCTACGAAAAGAACAGCGCCTAACTACTAATCTAACCTGTAATGAACCAAAAACTTGATCTTTAAAAATGAGTTTTAAACCCTAAGTTGAAATGGAGAGAGAACAGCATGAAATTTGAAGTTTAAGAGAAGGGGAAGAAAGATTGGGTTCAAAGAAAGTGAGAAAAACATGATTCACAAGCAATAAGGGAAGATTAACCCCAAAATCTACTATTCAAAGCATGAAATTGAGCAACAAAACAGGCATGAAATTAAGGGAAGAAACTTGTAGAAAAAAGCTAAATTTGCAGAAAATAGAGAGAGGATGCAACTAGAACCATTAAAGCTAAAACTTCAATTAACTTGAAAAGCGTATTGAGAGGTTACAAGAATTAATCTTCCCTAAAATCTACCAAAAAGCTATTTTAAGCAACTATTTAAAAACCTTTTTTTTTAACACAAATAAGGGAAGGGTTGTTTAAATAGATCTTGAATCAGCGAACTTGCCACGATCATGACATGGCACAAGCAGACTGTGCTAAATTTCTGTATTTTGGTATAGGAACAGAATAGGAACAGAGTTTGGCCCGAGCAGCCCGTGCTAGGTTTTTGTCTTTTTCTTCTTTGTTTTTCTGGCAGTTGACCAGGTCTTGCTTTATGGTTATCCTGGGTTGTTCGATAATGGTAACCCGATTTAACTTGTCTAACTTTCAGCGCACTTTTCACGCATGATTTGGTATCTTTGCAATTATCTTTATTACATGCAAAACAAACAAAACACTAATAAAAAATCTAGTTTGACAATTACTATGAGCTAAATCAAGGTGGATGAGATATAAAATTCATGCATATTAAGCCCAGACATTTGACCTTCACTCTCCTCATTATCCCTTTTTACTTGAGCGATCTCAATTGAGATGAGAGGGGTGGCCTATATGTCTTCTTGATAATCCACTCATATTCCATTAACCTCATCTTGAATAAGGGAACAAGTGTTGATACTCATTTTATGGGTGGCAATTGCGAGCATTGAACTTAAGGGGTTTTCATGGTTGTTAGGTTTTATAATATTTAGAATGGGAAATTTTACGTTGCCTATCATATCTTGGTTAGCATTCTTAACGATGAAACACTTGTCCATGTTGTCTCCCTTGCATAGTGCTAGTTACAATAAGTCTTGATGCCATAATATTTTGATCTTTTTTCTTTAGGAACATAGGTTGTAGGTCTAATGGTCTAAGGAGCACTTCACACTCTAATCTTTTGGCAATCTCACTTTCCTACGTTCTCAGTGATGTATAACTTTGATTAAAAGATTGCTGTTTTGAAGTTTTTACTGCACTGACTTCGTTGGTGGGTTTTGAGTTGGAAGATACAACTCTTTTTTATCTTACCATAATAACTCTTATTATTTTGGTAAGTTGTCTTTTGGTTTTATTGTATTTCTTTTTCCACCAACGTCCTAACTTCATGCAATTGCATGAAGGTACTTGTCCGCTAGAATTTAAGATGTTGACTATAGGAATTTCTTATATTTTGGATAATCAAATAGACTTGCATGTGCACGACTTATGATCAAGGAAGCCTAAGCCCTCTATTGAGCATAGCACTCAGCAAAAGATTATTTCTCCTCTAATTTTAGCAATTCAAACGTTTCAAAGTGTATTAGGCAACTTTATATTATAAGAATATTACGCGAGAAATTCCTTTGTAGGCCCTTCTTAAGTAATGACATTTTGTGAGTCAAGTAAATGAAACTAATTCCCTATTGTTTCACCTGAGGAAAACACAAGTACTTAAGTAAAGAGGATCTTGTTGACTCCTTTTAGGCTTATGGAATTTCCAAAATTTTTTAGCTCTTATATCACCTAAGTATTGACCATTTGTGGTTCTAATCAATAAGCATGGGTTTATCGAGCCACATAAAATTCAAATTTTTTTGGCACGAAGAATTTTATCAACTGGTTCCCCTTTGTAATAGCTGTGAAGCAGGTGGTGTCCATCAGTTAGTTCCTGAAGAGACGGGATCTCCTTACTAGTTGATCAACCTTGTTGAGTCTTTTATCCGAAGAGAGGTATCTTGGTCATCGATTGAATGGATGAACAATACATCATCCTCCTTTTCAAGTTTTAGGCTTGGCATCTTATCTATTTTTTATGAGCTCATTGTTGAGTTTTTGTTGCTCACAATCTTGGCCTCAAACCTGCTTTCTAGTTAATGGCTGCCATGTTTTTGGTATTGTTGCAGTTGTCCTCATTGTTGACTTTAGAAATAGTTGATGAAGATCTCAGTATTTTTCCCCAACTATCCCTTCTCTAAGGACCCATTTTGCCTTTCTTGAGCCACACATAATTTGAGATTTTTGAAAAAAAAAGTTCTTTTTTGGGTTTTAGAAAAACAAGAAGAAGTGCCACATTTTTCGAAAATCATTTTGCTTTACCAAGAAAATGTCCAGCCAAGTGGCATGAACACCTATGCCATTAGAGTAGAACTCGGTCCAATCAGTATAAATGTCACTACTAGTATGGCTGTAGGTCTAGGTTGAATTATGACTCACTAAATTGGGAAGGATTTAGACACTAAAACTCTTGACAAGAAAATTGGCACATAAAGAAGCATTGGGCACGTCAAGCATTCATCCACAAACTTATATTTTCACCTTAAGCAGGAGATCTATATTCATGAAAGGTTTGGTAAGGTTTACAACAACGTGTGACAGAGTAAGTGGTCATGTTGCCCATCTGGGATAGATTAGGTAACTCTTTTTTCTCCAAAGTGGCATGCTTTAAATAGTCAATAGTGTTTTTCCTTGAAGGCTAGGCCACAGCCAAGTAGGATAGACATATTAAATTAAAAGCTTCTACATTAATTGGTAAAGTGTATCCAATGTGCATGCCTGCCAGTGGGACCTGACATTTTTATTTAGTATTAGGCAATGGGTGCGCATAATACAACCTCTAAAAATTTGAACTGGAAATAAAATACTTAATCGCACGATTTCTTTCAAGTCTCACCCACCTAACTAGTCTCCTATACAGTTGCCACATAAAAGCACCTAAAGGTTGTCAAAGAATGGCATATGGCTCATCAACGGTCCCCCAACAATTTTAATGCATGGTTTATTTTCATGAAGAGTCTTTCTAGAGTTTTCTAGAGTGAATTTAAGCTTGCGTTAGGAGTCGTCAATGAATTTTAATGAAAATGTACAAAACATATACTTTCATAGTGAATACTAATTTTTCTGTCCACAATTCCATTACAACGAGAGGGCTAATTGAGAAACATCATATTTAACTTTTAAGAAAGAGGACTTGTTCAACCTGAAAGTATGTTGTTTTCTGCCCGTTATTATCTAATATTTGCATAAAAATAAATTATTAAATTAGGATTTTAATTTTTTTGTTCAATTTTGTAGGAATTTGGGAAATTCAAGAGGATTAATAAATTTCATAAAAAGAAAGGAGTTGAATTGAAAGCTAGATAAACGAAAAGAGAAAAAAAGGGCCAAAGCCCTTCACAGACAGGCCCAAGGCCCCGCAAGAGCCTTCCCCCTTTCCTCATTCTCTTCTTTCCTTAGAGGCCTGGAGCTGTTATTTTTTGCGACCCAAAGCAACCCCTCAACTCCCTTCTCCCTTTACTCACTTCAGGCGTCTACTTAATCCTTCCTCTCGGCCTAAATTTCACATTTCTCCCTTAGCCTAGTGCCCCCTTATTCCAACTTCTCCTTTCTTTCTCTCCTCCGTGAGCCCAGCCCGATTACTAAACCAACCCAGATAGCCTCATGCAGACCCCCACTTATTGACCAGCATGCTCCTCACATGACCAAAATCCCACTCCCCTTTTCTATTTTTTCCTTCTCTTTCTTCCAACCCAAACAACCTCATGCGTACCCGAGTTTCACCACTCTTCCTCACTTCACATCACTCAAACCTAGACTTTATGATCTAAATGTCTCTATCTTCATTCATTTGTCTCCTCCCACACTCTTTAATTCCCTTTTTAATTCACCTATCTATTATTATCAGCTGTTTTCTCCTTCTCTCATCAAGTGGGCAATGAAGCAAGCAATGAGTGGGACCAATTAAAAGAATGGTTACAAGCTTCAATTGAAGATTAATGGCAGTTGGAAGGTCGATTTTGCAGCTATAATGGGAGTAAGGTTAAAGGCAATAAGTGGAGAAAGAGTCTAGTTACAATTGTTTTTTTTTTTTTCATCTTTGTTCTTCATTTTCTAGTTTTAGATCTACTTAGTAGACTGTTAAATTCATTTATTTGATTCTGATCAAGTTAAATCTTAGTAGGATTTTGAGTTTTGATGAAGGTGTTTTCAGTTCTTACGGCTACTTTTGCCCAGTCTTGTTACTCTTCTTTCCTTTGTTCTACCAGTTTGCATAGCCTAGCTTTGAACCAAAATACTAGATTTGCCTATTAGTTTGCATAACTTGACTTGATTGATCAGGTGGTGATGGTATTAACAATTCAATGTTTATTACTCTTAAACTATTTTATGTTTGATTCTAAAAGGAGCTTACTGATGGTTTCAAAAGCCTTTGATCTAATACTAAAAATAGTATAGGTTATGTAGCATTAGCATAGTCGAATCAGGTGGTTTTACCTTTAGTTTTATTTGGATCAAAACTAGAATTTTGTTTGACAAATTTTGTCTTAGTCTTAAATAAACTGTTAGTTTAGTCTATTTTATGATCTGATTTCATAATCCATTCCTGATGACCACATTATAAGTGCTACAACAATAAACCATGTACTTGCGGAAATTTTACAAGAAGTTTTTGGCACCGTTGCCAGGATGAAATTTTGTGAAATTAGGTTGCATGTTGAATTGAGCCAGAGTTTAGTTGATAGAGTCGTGTTTGTTTCTTTCCATACTTTTTGTTTTGATTTTAGTGAGTGTCATTAGTTTATTTTAGGTTTCTTTTGTTTTTGATTTGTTTTTTTAGAGTTCATATTTAGATTTTACTTTGGTTAATTTTTTTGTTTTTACTGATTAATTTCTGCTGAGACAAAATTTGAATTAAGAAATTGGTTACTGTGAGTAGCACAAGGCAGGGAGAATTGAAAGAAAAAATATTACGGGTTTTTTTTTCTGAATTTTAGATTCTATTTTGATTTTTCTAGGCTAGCCTAGTGTCGATTTTACTGTTTTGATATTTATAGATTCTTAGGGGTTTTTAGAGTCTAGGTGAACCTTTTGGAACTTTTAGCCATTTTTTAGAATTTTCAGCAATTTCTGTAAATAATTTTCTATTCCGATTTTTCTGTACTATTCTAAGATGTAAAAAAATTGAAAAAAAATATATTCATGTTCTCTATGAATGTGCTAAATTCTTTGTTTATAGTATGCTGAATTTGGAGTTTGATTTTTTATTTAATTTTAGTTTTTAGCTATTTCTTGTTTAGGTTTTAGTTTATTTTCTATTTTGTTTTAGTTTATTTTGTATTTTCTGTTTTTAATCTATTTTAGGGTTAGCTTATTTTTTGCTTTTGTTTCGTGTATGAAAAAAATAAAAAAAGAGAAATCATGAAAGATAAAATGACCAAAAAATACTTTTGAGGGTGTGGGCATTGCGTGACCGGTTAGTTTAGAGACCATAACAACAAAAGACTTGTTAGGATGAACCTGAACCTGAACTGGAATCCAATCCTGAACATATACCTAAACTTGAATTGAAGGAAATGGCACAAGAGAGGCCTTTGAGTGTTATTTTCTATCCTCCTCTGGTCATCGTGCTTTAATTTGACTAACCCAGAACCCAATGTGATTTTTGAGTTGAGACCTTCTTATACTCAAATGCTCCCTAACTTTGCTGGTTTAAGCATGCATATTTGTTTTTTAGAAAATTTGAAGAAGTATGTTCCATGATACATTTCCCTGATATTTCACTTGATGTGGTGAGAATGAAATTAATTCCTTTTGCTTTGAAAAATTGTGCTAAACGATGGATGTATGGCTTGGTTGCTAATTTGGTTTCTTCTTGGGATGACTTTGTCAATTTGTTTTTAAGAAAATATTTTCCTAATGCCAAGACTGTAAAGTTAAGGAATGAAATTAATCAATTTGTTCAGCTAGAAAGGGAATCCTTTTGGAAATACTTGGATAGGTTTAAGAATATGTTGGCCATAAGTCCCCATCATGGTTTAGAGCAAGTGCATTTATGCCAAATTATTTATGAAGGACCTGACCAACAAATCCGAACCATATTAGTCCATGTGTCAGGAAGACTTTGTTTTAAGAAGAGCGCCACTACTACGTGGAAAATTCTAGAGGACTTAGCTGAAAAGACCATGTAGTGACTAGAGATAACAGTCTATGTTCTAGGTTTACTAGGGATGGAATACATTATGTTTCTAATGTGAGCCACCTAGGGTCTAGGACAGCAATCTTAGAAAACATGTTAAAGGGGTTATCTATTTAGACTCCCCAAATTTCTAAGATTTCTATGGTGTCTTATTCTTGGTGTCATAACTTAGATCATTTATTGAGTGCCTGTCCTTATTTTGCTCACCAATTATCCACTGGTCAGGAACAAGTGAGTATGGCCTTTCAAAGACCTAAGAATGACCAATTCTTCCCTTACTATAATCCAAGACGCATGAATCACCCTAACTTTTCTTGGAGCAGTGGATCAAGTTCTGCGATCCCTAACTCTTAGCCTAGAGTGTTTCCTGGAAACAACTCCCAAGCCATCTCTCATCCTTCTAACTCTTATCAGAGACTGGATTTTCAAGGTGTGCCTAATTCATCTAGACCTCTACCTCATATTACTTATGTTCAGCCTCCTCCTGGTTACAGTGACATTAGTAATATTGAGAGGAGAATTAACAATGATGTAGAGAGGATAATTAATGCTAATATGGAAAAAAATAATGAGTATTGATGACTAAGCAATTTTCAAAGTTAGCATCATCTATTTACAAGTCAGGTACTTTTTCTAGTTAGTCAGAGATAAACCCTAAGGGTCATGCCTCATCTTCTTCTAAAATCAACCCTAGTGAAACTGTGAGGAAAGTGAATGTAGTTATTTCTCTTATATTAAGTCGAGAGATTGATAATCAAGTGGGAAATTCTAAGAAACCTACAAGGACCCTCATAATTTCTTCCAAAATTCTTATCCCTCTTCTTTGTCTTTAGAAACTAGTTTATGCAGTAAGTAAGGAGATGCTATTGATGGTGTTCCTAGTGAATCTTCTGATCCTCTACTTTCTGATTCACCTTCTAATAAAGAAGAGCCTAAGGAGGAAGATTTTGCAGATTTGGTGGATCCCTCATCTCCTAAGGATACTTCATCTTCGTCTTCTACTGGTGATAGAGTTCATAAGCCTTTACCTCATTTGCCTCATGGACTGAAAAAGAAAGACCACGCTTATGTTGATAAGATAAGAGAGACATTCTCTCAAGTCAAAATCAAAATTCCTTTGCTTAATGCTATTCAGTGAATACCTTTGTATGTAAGGTTTTTGAAGAATCTGTGTACCACCAAGAGAGTCACTAGTATTCGTAAGAAGACTTTCTTAGCCTCTTTAGCTAGTTCTATTATTTCTCACCAGATCCCAGTAAAGTATAAGGACCCCAATTGCCCTACTATTTTTATAATCATAAGGGACTAGCTTATTCATAGAGCTTTGTCTGACTTAGGAGCTAGTGTCAATATATTACCCTTTGCTGAGTATGCGAGACTAAGGTTAGGTGAGCTAAAACCTATCAAAATGGCCATCCGGCTAGCTAAGAGATCAACTAGGTTGCTTACGGGTGTTGTAGAGGATGTGCTAATTAAGATGTGTGAATTTATTTACATAGTGGATTTTATTGTGCTTGAAAGGGAGCAGGTGATAATAATGCTAGCCAGGTCCCTATTATTTTAAGGCATCCTTTCTTTACCACTGTCAATGCCCTGATTAATTGTAGAAATGACATGATGAGACTATCTTTTGATAACATGACCTTATAATTGAATATATTTATTTTGCATAGATAGCCTTTAGGTTTTGAAGATATGGAGTTTTCCATTCTTAATTAGGTAGAGGATTCTGTGTTTGATGATGAGTTTGATGACATGTTTGTTGCTGAGTATGAGTCTTTTCTTATTAATGCTGAGCCTGAATATGATGTGTTTAAATTTGATTATTTATGCTCTACTGCTAACTATTTGATTGCATCTACTTTTGAGTCAGCTTCTAAGTCTGTTCTTTCCACTCCTGCTTCTCTTGAATTGAAACCTCTTTGTGATTATCTTAAGTATTTAATTTTTGGATCCGATGAATCTTTACCTATGATTATTACTTCTGACTTAGACCGGACCAAGAGGAAAAACTGATTGCCTTACTTAGAGAGAACATAGAAGCCATACGATGGATCTTAGGGGATATCAAGGGTATTAGACCCTCAATTGTGTAGCATAAAATCCATTTGGAGGTAATGCTAAGCCTTACCGAGACCGTCAAAGACATCCAAACTAAAACTTATCAGAAGTAGTTAGGAAGAAAATGCTTAAGTGGTTAGACCACAGGATTATCTATCCCAATTCCGATACTGGTGCGTTAGTCCTATTCAAGTTGTTCCTAAGAATATTGGAATTACTGTGATTAGGAATGACAAGAATGAGCTAGTTCCTACTCGAGTCAAATCTGGGTGGCGGGTTTGTATTGACTATAGAAAATTGAATATTGCCACTAGGAAAAACTATTTCCCATCCTCTTCCTTAACCAGATGCTAGAAAGATTGGTTAGACGTTCATTCTATTACTTTATAAAAGGACATTCTAGCTATACCCAGAATTCTATTGCTCCTGAGGATTAAAAGAAGACTACTTCCACATGTCCTTTTGGTACATATGCTTCAGGAGAATGCCTTTTGGACTTTGTAATGCTCCTGCTATCTTTTAGAGGTGCATGATTTCTGTTTTGCTAGATTTACTTAAAAAGTGCATGAAAATTTTTGTGGAGGATTTCTATGTGCTTAGGTCTTCCTTTGATGATTATTTGTCTAATCTAAGTGAATTGTTGCAAAGTTATAGGGAGAAAAATATAACTTTAAACTAGGAGAAATGTTATTTCAGGGTGAAAAATGGAATAGTCTTAGGGCATATTATTTCTAGAGACGGAATTGAAGTAGATAAGGCTAAGACCAATTCCGATGTCATTTTACTAAGGACTGTAGTAAGATATATAAGCCCTTTACCAATATTTTAGCTAAGGATGTATCATTTCACTTCTCTAAGGAGAGCTATGTGGCATTCACTAAGCTTAAGGAAGCCTTGACCTCTGCTTGCATTCTTCATCCTGTAATCTGGGAAGAGCCTTTTGAGCTAATGTATGATACATCTGATTATGTTGCTGGGGTTGGTTTAGGGTAACGTGTTAATGAGAAACCCTTGTCATTTATTATACTAGTCACACTTTGATGCCAAACTGGACTACACTATCACTAAGAAAGAATTTCTGGTTGTGATCTTTGGTTTTAAAAAGTTAAGACCTTACCTGATTAGGTCTCACGTGATTGTTTATACTAATCACTCTATTCTTAAGCATCTTCTTTCTAAGAAGAATGCTAAGCCTAGACTTGTGAGGTGAATCTTGCTTTTGTGAGAATTTAATTATGAGATTAGAGATTAAAAAAGGTTCTAAGAAGCTTGTTCCTAATCATTCATCTAGGATTCTCTATGTTAAAGAGCATGAGCCTCATATTTTTGAATGTTTCCCTAATAAGCAATTATAGGCAATCCATCCCGACCCGTAGTATGCTGACATTGTGAACTACCTAGTATCTGGTAGGATTCCCAAGGGTTGGACTAAGAATTATAGAGACGGATTCTTCCAACTTATGAAATTCTTTTTATGGAATGACCCTTACTTGTTTAAGTATTATTCTAACCAAGTCTGTAAAAGGTGTATTCCTAACCATAAGGTTCATTCTATCATGACCAAGCATGTGGGGGAGATTTCAATGAGAGAAAGATAGCAACCAAAGTTTTTCAATGTGGTTTCTATTGGCCTACCTTGTTTAAGGATGAGTGTTATAAAAGTTATCTTAGGTGCCAACAGTTGGATAGGATTAGTAAGAGAACCACGATGCCACTTAATTCCATCATTGTGGTGGAGATTTTGATGTTTGGGGTATAGATTTCATGGGACCACTTCCATCATCTTTTGGAAATAAATACATTTTGTTAGCTGTGAACTATGTTTCTAAGTAGGTAGAGACCACTCCTACTAGGACTAATGATGCTAAAGTAGTTGTAAAGTTCCCTAGAGAGAAAAGTTTTGCTAGATTTGGCATGCCCTGAGCTATTATTAGTGATCAGGGTACCCACTTTACTAATAAGTCTTTTGATGCCTTATTAAGGAGGTACTCTATAGTTCATAGACTTAATATCCCTTATCATTCCCATAGTGGTACCTTGTAGGGTTGTCTATAGTAAGTCTTGTCATCGCCCTGTTAAGATTGAGCATAGAGCTTGGTGGGCTATCAAGATGCTCAATTATGACTTGACTCAGGCTAATCAGGAGAGGAGATTACAACTGAGTGACCTTGAAGGGATTAGAGTTGAAGCATATGAGAGTGCTTGATCTTACAAAACAAGGGCTAAGTTATATCATGATAGACATATTCTTAAGAAAGAGTTTATCCGACTTATGAAAGTGCTTTCGTATGACTCTAAGCTCCACCTTTTTCCAGGAAATTAAGGTCCCAGTGAACAAGTCTGTATGTTGTTTCCAATGTTTTTCTTTATGGTGCAGTCGAAATATAGGACCTTGAAAGTTGAGTCAAGTTAAAGATGAATGGCTAGAGGTTGAAACAGTTCCTAGAGCTATCAAGCCCAGAGGATGTGGAGTGTCTAATACTCTGCGAGTTGAGTCTTGATGAGTGATGTGCTACCCAATTAGTTTGGGTGTATCTAGCACCCAACCTGGTTTGGTTGGAGTTTCTGTCCTTTCTTTCTCTTTTTATTATTTTTCTTTTTTTGTATTTTTGGATGCTTTTTCTTTTGCTTCTCTTTTGTGTATATGCTTGTACATTTGAGTTTTAGTGTGTTATCATTTTTTCTTTTTAAGTATTATTTTTCTTTTTGTATATTTGTTTTTCTTTTTAGCTTTTGGCTTCTGTTTTATGTTTCCTTTCACTTTTAATAAGGACATTGTCTAATTTATGTGTAGGGGTAGGGAAACTAAGTGAAAAATTTTAAAAATTTAAAAATTGAAAGAAAAAATTAGAAAATTTTCAAAATCTAAAAAGATTTTTGTTTTGTTTTGGGGAATATATGTGTTATTCTAATTGACTATGTTCTTTTGTACCTTAGTATTAGGTTTTATACAGATATGGTGTGTATGATAGAATTTAGTCCAAAATGTGATATTTGTATATAATCCTAACCCCCAACATTTTTAATGCAAGTCTCTTGACTTTGTTATATGAACCTGTGAAACTTTGTGCTTTAAAGACTAATTTATCCTTGTTAGTCTCATATATTTTTCTTTCATGTATGTTTCTTCTATGATTACATTTTTACAACTTGCTTTGATTCTCTTCAAAATCACATTTAACATGTGCACTATGGTAATATGATAGAGGCATTCTTTATTTTGTACGCCACTTAGCCAACTTAGCACCTTGATTTGAATGTTTTACCCTTTGCTAATCCTTTGAGGCTTGACCATTGTCATTTGTTGTGATCCCTTCATTTTAGCCCTTGGCCTAAACACATTTTCCTATACTTAAGTTAAGACTAGTGGAGCAACACTTCAATATTGAATGATGAGTAGCTTTTGGGTGTTTTATGTAATTGGTGGTTAAGTTTGGAGCCTTTGTTGCGATGAGGGATGTATTATTGTAAACATTTGAAAATTGAGTTGTGTTATTTTTGTACATGCCATTCATTCATTTTCTTAATGAAAAGGGGGAAAAGGAAGAGAGAAAAATGAAAGAAAAAGAAAATTGGAAAAAATTGGAAAAAAAAAACTTTGAAAAAATATCGTGACTAAGAGTGTTTGGAATGAATGCATGATCATTGTATATACTCATTTCTAATGATTGCTTTTGAAGGAGTTTTTGTTAAATTATCATAACTTTCGGGAGAATATGTGATACAGTTGTTGAAAGCATTTGGTTGCTCATTACTTACTTGGCTTTTAACTCCTCATTTTCTAAATTGTGTATCCCTCTCCTAACTCTTTTACCCTTAGCCCCATTACAACCCTTTGTAAATTCCTCTTGATTATCATGTTACATTGTGCATTTGAGTGGTGGAGAATTAAGAATCTTAGCAAGTCTATGGTAGTTTGTTTAATTGGAAGATGAATTAAGTGAATCTTACTATATCTTGAACATAAGAGCGGGAGTATTCTACATGTCTCTAAAGTAAAGTTCTACCAGTTGGGCTTGTACATAATTCTTAAGTGGGGTGAAAGATTGTATATAGATGTCATCATTGAGGATTAAGAATTTCTTGATATGTACATTACGTTTATATCTAGTCTAGCGCTCATATTACTTAAGTGATGGGGTTGATTGGAATGTGTACATATTTTTCCCTGATGTAAATATACTTTGAAAAAAAAACAAAAAGATTTCTATTTTCTTTTTTTTTCTTTTAAAATTTTGTGGGTATATCATCTGCAAACCCTCATAAGACATTCTTCATCCACTAGGGATAACTTAGAGGTTTAAAAGGCTTGTTGTACACGCTAAATGCAACTGTGATTTCTACAAAAGTGAGTTAGGATTTTATTTTTCTTTTTCCAGAATTTGTAGTTTTATTTTAGTCGATGACGAGCAAAATTTAAGTGTGGGGGTATTTGTTCAACCTAAAAGCATGTCAATTTATGCTTGTTATTATCAAATATTTGCTCAAAACTAAATGATTAAATTAGAATTTTAATGTGATTTTGTTTAATTTTGTAGGAACTTCGCGAATTCAAAAGGATTAATAAATTTCATGAAAAAGAGGAGTTGAATCAAAAGTTGGATCAAGGAAAAGAGAAAAGAAGCACCAAAGCCCTTTCCAAATAGGCCCAAGGCCCAGTCGAGAACCTTCCCCTTTCCTCCTTCTCTTCTTTCCTCAAGCTAGCCTGGAGCTATTATTTTTTATGGCCCAAAGCAAGTCCCACAGCTCCCTTCTCTCTTTCCTCACTTTGAGCCTCTACTTAATCCTTCCTCTCGGCCCAAATTTCGCATTTCCCCCTCTGCGTAGTCACCCCTTATGCCCAGCTTCTCCTTTCTCTCTCTCCATGAGCCTAGCTCGATCACTAAATTGACCCAGATAGCCTCATACAGACCCCCATTTATTGACCAGCATGCATCTCACATGACCAAAATCCCCCTCTCATTTTCTGTTTTTTTCCTCCTCTTTCTTCCAACCTAAATGCCCTCATGCAAACCCGAGTTTTGCCAGTTCATCTTCTTCTTCCCACTCAGACCTAGACTTTATGATCTAAATTTCTCTATCTTGATTCATTCCTTTCCTCCGACACTCTTTAATTCCCTTTTTAATTCAGCCACCTATTATTATCTTTTTTTCTCCTTCTCTCATCAAGTAGGCACTGAAGCAAGCATTGAGTGGGGGGCAATTAAAAGAACGGTTAGAAGCTTCAATTAAAGATTATGGCAGTTGGAGGGTCGATTTTGCAGCTATAATGGGAGCAAGGTTGAAGGCAGTAAGGGGAGAAAGAGTACTGTAGCAAGTGTTTATTTTCATTTTCATTCTTCATTTTTCTAGTTTTAGATCTACTTACTTGATTCTTCAATTCATTTATTTGACTCAGATCAAGTTAAATCTGAGTAAGATTTTGAGTTTTGGTGAAGTATTTTTTGTTCTTGCAGCTACTTTTGCCTAGTTTTGTTACTCTTCTTTCCCTTGTTCTACTAGTTTGCAAAGTTTGGCTATGAATCAAAATACTTGATTTGCTTATTAGTTTGCATAATCTGGCTTGTTTGATTTGGTGGTGATGGTGGTTGCAGGCTAATAATTGAATGTTTATTACTCTTGATCTATTTTATATTTGGTTCTAAGAGGCGATCAATGCTAGTTTCAAAGCTTTTGATCTAACACTAAGAATAGTATAGGTCATGTGGCATTAGCTTAGTCCAATCAGGTGGTTGTACCTTTAGTTTTATTTAGAACCAAACTAGAATTTTGTTTGCCAAATTTTGTCTTAGTTTTAAATGAACTGTTTGCTTAGTCCATTTTGTGACCTAATTTCGTAATCCATCTCTGAAGATGACATCGTAAGTGCTGCAATGATAAACAGTGCACTTGTGAAAATTTTACAACATTATTTTTCTTAAATATTAGGATCCTTAAATCCCTATTGGGGACTGTTACACTAATTACATGGCTACAAACTAGAAGATTGAATCCATGGGTGAAGGTACGATCTAATAAGGGACACTTGTCATTGTTGAACTATCCACTTCATAGCCATGTCTACTAGAAATGCACGTGGTTAAGCAAATTGTTTATGAATTCTATGCATGAGACATTTTCATGCATATTATTGTTTTATAAATGAAGTAATTAATAAGAAAATATTTTCGATGGCCATTTATTAGATAAGTGCTTTTATAGTGAATTGAAATATGTGAAAGCAATGGATTTGGTGACCATTTGAATTTGAACATTTTGTTGAGCATAAACTAAAGGAGATAAACATTAGCCAAAGAACTCACAGAGGGTAAAAGAAAAGCATGATTGCTAGTAAAAAAGGCAATAATTACAATGAAAATTCTCTTTGATTAATGGCTTTCAGGACCTACCTTGATCTGAGTGTTAGATAATTTAATATTTGATTCTTTCCAAGTATGTTACAATCAGATGAAACTTATAGCCCAAAAGAATTTTTGAGAGAGGTAGTGGAGATTTCGACGAAGTCTTTTAATAAAAATTTACAACATAAAAGGGATAAGAGAGTGCTTTTGAAAAGAAGGGTGGTCTCTTTAGTGCACGCATAGCATAAATGGTCCTGATGCTCTAGAAGGTGAATAACATCCTTATTTATAGTGGTGAATATCAAAGATAAGTATACAGTTGGACCAATCATATAAGAATAATTCCAATCAAATTGAATAAAAATATGAAGCAAAAATTAATTAAGCTTAGTCAATCAAGCCTAATCTCATTTTTGGTGCCAAAATGGGCAATTCTGATTGATAAAGAAGTGAAATGTGTACGAATCCATGTCTGGAGGTCAAGCAAGGACTGGTCCCATGATCAAGATGCCTAGTAGTAGCTATGACCTAAAATCCTATCGGGGGGGCTTGGTGGCATACAAATCATGTTGCTGGCTTAGTTGCTTGCCTTATACTTGTGTTTATGCCACTTCAAGAGAATAAATGATAAGAGTTTGATGTATGGCAATCCGCCACTTGCTAGCTACTCTCTTACGCGTTCATAGCCATAGTCTCAGGTTGGAGCTCTTATGAATGAAAATCACTTAAAAACCCAAATTGTTGTTCTTCCTTGAATTTATTTCGAATTTTTTGGGGTATTGGAATGTTTAAAAACCAAAATTAATTTTCAGCTCATATTGAACATTTTGTTGTGGATTTAACTCGTAGAAATCAAGTATTGATTGCTTTACCTTTGGTGGGCTAGGTAATTTTATGCAAGTAAGCTGTCAGTTTATACTTCAAGAACATATTTTAGTGCATACACTAATTTTTAAAATTATGAAAACATTGCAGAGTTAAATTAGAAATTTATAGGCTTATAATAGGTACAATATTAGTGGAAGGTTTAGCAATATTCTAGGCACTTAGTTGAGTTTAACTCTTCCTCACTCATGCTCACTAATTCGCACGCTATGTCATCTCTTCTCATTATAGTTTTTATATATCACGTATCTTATTTACTACTGCAACCACCTCATACTACAAACAACAACTACCATTCATGTTATTCCTTTCTGTTCATCTTTTTTCTGTATTTTGAAGGTAAGTTTCTCATTCTCTCTCTTCTCATTCTTTTGCTAATTTAAACTTTTGATTTTATGTGCAGGGATAAGCTTGAGAAGGTTTTGGTATGAAATTTATCTATTTAGTTAAATTTGTTAAACTTTGGGAAGCTAGTCATCATGCACACAGAAAAGGAGGTTAAGTTTGACACAAGTAACCCTTTAGAGTTAGATCATGCAATGTTGTAATTATTCTTTTTAGAATGATTTCTAATTGGTTAAATGATCAAATCATGCAATGACATCGTTGTTGCAAGTGCTTGAAGTTGGGATTTGGGATTTTGAAAAGAGGTGGCAGTAAACTTTAAATTTCTTATGTATTTGGGAATGTGTAATTATGTTATTGTGCAAGCCAAATTTGGGTCAATTTGGATTATTGATTTAGGATAAATACGGCAGGAATCATGCATAAGAGTTCTTAGAATCTAAAGGTAAATTATAGCTAAACCAATAATCATTGTGGTGTTATAAAATTGTGAGTTTTGGGGTACAAAATCACTTAATTTCACCCATATAAACTTACTTGTGGTGATTTTCTAGAGACTGCACAAATTAGGGTTACACAAATCATGCTCAGATAGAGCACAACTCTCTTAAAGTCAAATTTTGAAAACTCTATTATTATTTTTCACTTGTGCTCTAAATGAAACTTTTGGGAACTTTTGAGTTCTCTTGAGGCATCTCAAGCCTTAGTTTGAGGACAGGAATGACTGATGCGAGTTCTTTCTAAATCAGCCTTGAAATCTATCCAAACAATATAGGTTTGTGGTTTACAATGTGTGAGAAACCTTACATAAATGATGGATATTATATAGAACACCTATGTACATGAAAGCGATTATGATTGTATTAGGATTTACTGATTGCATCTTTATTTTGTATAACTTATAAGATTTTTCTTATTAGAATGAGTGAGAGATGAGTTAAAAATATGTCTACGAATATGTCGTTATTCTTTTTCATTAAAAGTTAGTCGAAAAAATTTGTGTGATGGAATAAATAAAAGGGAAAACTACTACGAGATCATTTCCTCAAAATTTGCTTTTCAAGATGTAAACTTTGTTTGCATTATTGGTCTCACTCACAAACATTTTGACCAAAAAAAATGTAAGACTTATACACAATAAAATAGTTTTTGCATTTCTAAATGCAAGTCTCTTTTATAAAAGAGGTCCCGTAAACTTTTTACGTGTATTCTCACTCGTTCCTTTCAAACTTAAATGAATTAAAATATATTTTGTAATTGAAAAAGGGAGCTTATTTTTTCATCTTAAAATGATGAAGTATTGGTTTCAAGTTACTATTCTGTTTTTATATTATCTTTTTGTGTGTTGTCAAAAAGATAAGTAAAAGGCAAACAACATTAACCTTGCTGCCCCTCCCCCCCCCCCCCAAAAAAAAATTTGTTCGGCTAGAAGTTTGCATTTGATCAAGTCAACGATGACATGATTGCTCTTATAAAAATAACTTGTAGATCATTCTTCTTAAACAATCAAATAGTGATTATGCTAAATTTTATATGAATTAGGCTTTTAAACAAACCGAGCAATGCATATAAGCTCAAATAAGATTCCAACCTAAAACCAATTAGCAATGAGTGGAGGAATTTACAAGTTTATACACATGATCAAGCCCTTCAATTTATTAATGTGGGACAAATCCAACTTTCAAATTCCAACACGCCCCTCACGTGTGGGCTGCATATAAGACTAAACAGGTGCACACAATTTTAATCAAATGAAGACAATGGAAAATCAAGATCAACCAACATGCTCTGATACCATGTTAATTTTATATGAATTAGGCTTTTAAACAAACCAAGCAAGTGTGTATAAGTTTAAATGAGGTTTCAACATAACACTAATTGGCAATGTGTGAAGTAACTCACAAGTTTATATACATGCTCGAATCTTTCAATTTTCTCAATGTGAGACAACCTAACTTTCAAACTCCGATAGAACATCATTTCCTTGACAACTTATCCATCAATACAATTAGAATCATCTTCTCAAGTCACACTTGCATGCACTCGGTAGGACCCATTTGGTGGAGTAGGTGTTGGTAGAGAATGAGCAACCAAATTCCTATCTCGTTTGACAGTTGACTAGAGACATACTTCAAAATAGTTATTAAGACGAAGTAGTAAGTTGTCTATGAGATCACAATCATGAAAAAAGACAATACTTTGATGTAGAAATTAAATTTAGGCAATCCAACTCTAAACTTTATGAGCAAAACCAAACCAGCACACTCATTATAAAAATACCTTTTGATTTAGTCGTACATGCTATCTGTTTACTCATGGCCTATTTGTTGCCTTGAGTACCACTTCACCACTAGAGCCTCTTAACATAACCCTCAAAACCAACCTATCCATCCTTGACAAGAAAGCATCATCATTAATTTTCAATAAAGCCTCTTGAGAAATATCAAAACAATTTTTTTCTTGGGGGGGAGAGGGAGGGGTTAAGGCCTTGTTGTGCACATATTTCACAATCTTCTATATTTTAATAGAAAAATTAACATTTTGTTCATTTGAGTTTTTACGCTATAATTTTGGATGTTATCCAAATTGGAACTAATATAAAGACCCATCAATATTTGAAGAAATAGATTTACAAGTCTTGAAATGATCAAAATGATTTTATATTTTTACTTTTCCTTAATAATAATAATAATAATAGTAACAAGAATAGTAGTAGTAATAACAATAATAATAATAATAATAATAATAATAATAATAATAATAATAATAATAATAATAATAATAACAATAACAATAATAATATTTAGTTATAATAATAACAACAACAACAACAACAACAACAACAACAATGATAATAGCGTTGAGTTTCTTTCTTTTGTCGTTCTTGATGTCATGGTTGTTCTCACTATTATTTGTTGATGTTGTTATTGTTGTTGTTGTTGTTATTGTTGTTGTTGTTGTTATTATTATTATTATTATTAATTTACTCATTCAAATATTGATGGATCTCTAAATTATTTTCAATTTTCGTTGGTGCCAAAATTATTGTACAAAAATTCATTATATTGAACATGCGAACTTTCCTTCTAATACGATAAAAATTAATGATAATGATTCTTTTCTTTGAAATCACCTTGTCATTGTAAATGATCCTTTTCTTATTTTGTTAGAGAATTGACAAATAAAAAACACAAAAAACAAAGCTCTATCATCCCACGTGAAGGAGTGGACAAACAAGATGATTGTATACATCTTGCAGCAAGATATCTTTAAATTTTTTGTCTTAACCTAAATTAGTGTATTTTATGATTTAAAATCATTAAATTTTCAATAATTATAACTAAATATGAATTCCGCAACTTTAACATAGCCTAACCAAATGGGTACAATGATCTTCTAAGTGGATCAAACCTAAGATGTATCATATGTGTCATTTTATAAATACAAGAAGTTATGCATAAAAAGACAATTTTACACAATCCTAACTTGTAACATCCTCTTACTATTAAATTATCTCATTTTTTAATATTTTATATATATATATATATATATATATATATATATATATATATATATATATATATATATATATATATATATATATATATATATATGTATGTGTATATATTTGTAAAGTTGGATACAAACAATGTATGAATGACATGTGGCATCTCATGTGGCACAATGTAATGAATTAGCAAAATGTAATTAGTGTATGTTAGTTGGGACATTTAATCATATTTATAATCCTCAAAGAAGGTTTAAGATGATCCTCATTTGCTTGAGCTTGTAGGTAACATTTTGGAGCAAACCTTCATTTAGTTAGAATTTCAAACCGAGCCCATTTTTCATTTGGGCCTAATCCAAGCTTTTGATGAAGAATTATTAATTTCAAATTTAAATTTGAAATTAATAAATTATAAAATAAAAATTTTTGATTTTTGAAATATAAATTTATTTGAGGAATTCAGATTTTATTATTTAGAGTTTTTCTCAAAAGTTCAAATTTTAAAGATTTTTAATTGAGGGTATTTTCTTCAAATTTTGCAAACCCTAGCTAGATAATCCCCCCTTGCCCCCCTCTTTAAGCACAATGAGTTCCCAAGAAAAAGATCTGCAACCTATTTTTACGTGAAACACACTCCCATCCACCACTCTCATCTCACCTCTCTCTCTCTCTCTCTCTTCACCACAACCCTAACTCACGCCCCCTCCCCTTTGGCCACCACCACCACAACCGACCACCGCCACTACCACCAGGACACCGGCCACCCATCGTGCTACCTAGCGAAGCCACCAAACCTCCTTCCCCCTTGATTTTGTGTGAGAAAGTTTAGGTTTTTTTTTAGGTTGTTAAGTTTAAATTTTTATGCTTATAAGGAATTGATTTTCACAGTAAATTCACTCAGTTTCTAGACCCTAAATACTCCTTTTTCATATTACAATATAATTCTTAGATTTTGGGGTGGTTTGAAAGCATTCATAAAAAGTGAACATCCAAGAAATTAAATGCATTAAACAAACAATTAGCAAACAAAACTAACACAAGTAAAATCACACCTGCTTGAGTGAATTCCATTATCAACTTCCCAAATCAGATAAAAATTACATGAGTAAAACCAGAACTCAACCAATTCAAACCAACCTCCATGAATGGAGGTTCAAGCTCTTTCTTTTCATCCAAAACCCAAAAACAGAACATAATAAGGAGGAGGAATAGAGAGAGGGAAGCACCCCTTACATTCCACCTCTGCCTAGATTTGACCCTCTCCATTAATGGAAGCTAGCAGCAGACTAAACAAACAACCCAAAACACACTCAACCTAGGAAAAGTTTTAAACAAAACAGAGCTGCAAAGGAGGGGGAGCAGCAGAACCGAAAACATAGCAAAAATAGGGGAATTGATTCAACCTAGCATCCAAGTTTCTCAATGCTCCATTATTTAAACCAAGCTCCAACCAAGCACAGACTAAACTTGATAGAGAGGGAGAGTGCAAAATAGAGGAGGAAGAATAGGGGTGAAGTATCTTGAGTTTAGTCCATAGCAACCCAAACCCCCCCCCCCCAAAAGGGCCTCAAGCTTGCCCAAGCATGGCGAAAACACCATTAGCGCGACATTTGAGCTTCCAGGAACAGGCAACGAAAAACAGGGGAAGGGAAAATATTGAAATTGCTCCAAATCGAACCTAAAATTAGTAATGCTATGAATCGAAAATTAGAGATTGTAATTTGAAACTAACTAAATTGAACATCAATTACTCAAAATTGAAAACTAGAGAAACAAATATGAAATTCTGAGGTGCATAAAAGCCTAAACTTAAAGCCCTAAATACGAAAATTGAAAACCTAAAATTAAAACCTAGATTACCTAGCTCACTCGCTTTATGCTTGTCCTCCTTCAATCTCGGCCCTTCGATCTCACCCTTGATATGAATGGTGCTGATGAGAATGTGCTGGCATGCGTGAAGTGAGTTTTGGTGTTAGTGGGCACACGAACAAAGGTGGTGGAAGATGATGGAGATGGTGGAGATGTTGGTGCTGGTTTGTGCTCAAGATAAAGAGATGGAGAAGATGAAGACTAAGAAAGGAGATGGGGGGGATGTATCGAGGGTCTATTTGGTTTCAGCCGAGGGAGAGGAGAGAGAATTTAGTTAATTTCGAATTGCAATCTCTAATTTTCAATCTATAGCATTGTCGATTTTGGATTTGATTTGGAGCAATTTCGATATTTCCTCTGCCTCTGGTTTTTGTTGCCTATTCCTAGAAGCTCAAATGTCGTGTTAATTGTGTTTCTGCCATGTTTGGGTAAGCTTAAAGCCCTTCTGGGTTTTTTCTAGGTTGCTATGGGCTAAAATTGAGATATTCACCCCTGTTCTTCCTTCTCTATTTTGCACTCTCCCTTTCTGTCGAATTCAGTCTGTGCTCGATTGGAACTTGGGTTGAGTAATGGAGCTTTGAGAAACTTGGATGCCAGGTTGAATTGATTCCCATGTTTTGCTCTGCTTTCGGTTCTGCTACCCCCCTTCCCTGCTGCTCTGTTTTGATTAAAACTTTTCCTGAGTTAAATGTGTTATGAGTTGTTTGTTTAGTATGCTGATAGCTGCCATTAATGGAAGAGGTCGAATTTGGGCAGAGATGGAATGTCAGGGGTGCTTCCTTCTCTCTATTCCCCCTCCCCTATTATGTTCTGTTTTTGGGTTTTGGATGCCAAAAAAATGAGTTTGAACCTCTATTCATTGAGGTTGGTTTGAATTACTTGAGTTATGGTTTTACTCTCATCTAACTTTTATTTGATTTGGGAAATTGATCATGGAATTCACTCAGGTAGCAAGTGTGATTTTACTTTTGTTAGTTTTATTTACATAGTGCTTGTTAATGCATTTCGTTTCTTTGATGTTCACTTTTTATGTGCGTCTAATGTTATTCATTTCGCTTCAGTGTTGTTCAGATGATCTATTCAAATCTTAGGGAATTTAGTCATTTGTAGCTTAAGTAGCTGTAATTAATTCATGACTTATGTTTAGATTAATATAGTTAATTTTGCCTATTTCACTGTTTATGATAGTTTAATTCTATTTAGAATCACTTAGTTGATTGTTGCCTAAATTCATCCTCGTTCCTGAGGAAACGACCCTCAAGTAATACGATGAAAGTCTATTTAGAACAACTTAGTAGATTGTGGCCTAACTTCATCCTCGTCCCTGAGGAAACGACCCTCAACTACTACGATGAAAGTCGTACACTTGTGGCTTTAAATTCACACTAAAAATTATCCTACAATTTTTTGGCGCCGTTGTCGGGGGCGACGGCATGAGATTAGGTTGCATTCTCTTTTTCTTAGTTACTTTCTTACTAGTTGCATAGATCGTGTTTCACTTTGCTTATTTCGTTATTAGTAGTGCCTTAATTTAGTTTATTTCTTAAAAAAATCCCAAAAAAATAGAAAAGACTGAAATTTAAAAAAAAATCGGAAAAATTTTGAAAACCCCTAAAAATTGAAAGATTTTAAAAATTTTTTAAAAAAATAAAATGGTAATTTTCTATTTCCCTCAATATGAGTATGAAATATTTTGGTGATATTTGAGTAGATTGAATGAATTTGATGCTCAATGTGTTGATCATTGTTTTGAGAAATAGAAAATTTGTCAGGTGAACTTTGAGGGTCTTAATGATGAATATCAGGGTCATGTTAAGACTATGTACCCCGGGAGTTTGAGATGTTTATTCACTAAGACTCCTGATGAAATTTGGGATTTCTTTCAATATTTGGCTCATGACACCTGGGTGTATGAAAATGCTAGAGAGACATTTAGTCACCCCCCTTCCCAACCCTTACATGATGTATGCTACATCTTTATATCAGTGTCGTATTAGCACTCTCATACTCCATGTGCTCCTGTTTCATGTGATTATTCTTATTCCTTTGACCATGATGTTGATACTTGCCATTGCTTGGTAGACCACACAAATTAGAGGCATTGGTTAACTTTAATAGGGAGATTTACTTGCAAAGTTTACTCGAGATTTACCTTAGTTTAGGCTCTCCTGCACCTGAGGCTAGGTCTTGTGATGACTTTGATGTTAGGAGTGAGGCATTGATTCCTTTAGGGAATATTATTATGATGATACACCTTGTGATGACCTCGAGGTTTCGTGTGATCCATTATCTCCTTTAGCAGTTGCATCCTCCCTAGAGTTTAGCATAGTTAGTGACCACCTCGAGGGTAGTCTGATTGTTTATAACTCATCTCTTCCTTTGGCTCCCTTAGGATAGCCCAAGTAGGGAGACGGTTTTGAGACTGATGCTAGTTGTAATGATCAGTGTGGCATATTAGTTGAGTCAGAGGATACCTTTTCTGAAGTGTAGTCTCTTGATGAGCCTTTTGTTAGGAACTTTAGTGAGATTTCACCGTACATGGAGCTTGATGATCCTATCCCTGATGAGTCTTCCCTTGACTTAGCTCCCACCCCTCCCATTTCACCCCTTTCTTCTCCCCTCCCCATTTTTCTTCCTTCTCTAGACCCTCCTGAGTCTCCTTTTGTAGAGTCTGAGACTTTTGTGCTTGACAATCCTTGTTTAGATTAGACTCTTGATTATAGTGACATAGAGAGACTCGAGGATCACTTTGAGGTGAAAGACTTGACTTTAGGTCATCCTATGAGCTTTGATTTTCATATTTCATTTGATTGGCCTTACCTTGGTCCTTTCCGTTCCTCTTTTAGAGATGTTGGATTTCATTTCAGTTATTCAGATCACTCTCGATGGTTTATGCATTCATATAATCACATCATTATTAGACCATCGACTAATGTGTCTAATTTTGCATATACACATATCTTTTTTGATTGGGCTGAGAGTAGACCTGTCAGTTCGGACAGGTAGATTAAATACGGGCCGGGTGTACTCGGGTTCGGGTAAAATAAGAGTCGAGTGTATTTTGGATTCAAGTAAAATACAGGTGAGTGTATTTCGGTTTTACAGGTTTCGGCTCAACCCAACGGGTTTAGAAAGCCTTTTCTGTAAGTTATTTTTCTTTTCTTAAAATCAAAAATTCTGCATATTTATTGCTCAAAATTGTTAGTATTTAATGAAAAGGCATAATAATTGTAATTTTTCAAAAGAATATTAAAAATATTTAAAATTGTTATTGTAATATATGAACATCTTGTATGGGCGGCTAAAGAATCAAACTCCACTTGGTTTCGGGTAAATCAACCCGTATATTGAAAGAAGGTCAATTGCGGTTCAGCCAAGGCAGCTCGTCTAGAGCATTGTAACGGGTTTTAGTAGTTTGACTACTAATATCCTATTTAATAATTTGATATTTTTATTAACTAACCTATCAATATTCAATCAGTTAAAATTTTATTAATGAGTCAACCCCAATACGAATATGGCTAGCCATTTTCCTACCATTAGCATCATAGTTCAAGTCTAGTTAGAATGAAAACCAAATAAAATTGAATAAAAGAAGTACAAGATATTATCTTGCAGTTATAACATCAAAAATTAAATTACGACAAATTAATTAATTTAAAAAATAATTAGACATATTTGTTTAACTAAGTATATGATGGTATAACTTGCGCATCTTTAATGGTTGTCTTCTTTTAAATAAACTTTTTTTTTTAAAGATTAGATAGTTATTTCATGCAATTTTATACCCTTTTTGAACATTTTTTACATTTAAAAGTTATGTACAATGTTCTTTTCAGAGAATGAAGAAGAAAAAATAAGGTTATTATGGTTTAATTTGTAAATAGATATAATAGGTATATAAAGTCTTTTTAAACTATTCGATCAAAATGACTAATCATTATTGTTAAGAGGGATAAATTAGAGAAAAATCAAAAACTAAGGATATAATATTCGGGTCAAGTGGGGGGTTTAGGTTCGAGTCGGGTTTGACCCACTAATTGGCAGGTTTTTTGGATTCGGTTTATTTCGAGTTCGGATTGGATTTGACCCGCTAATTGGCGAGTTTTTTGGATTCGGTTTATTTCAGGTTCGGGTTGAGAAAATCGTGTTCAACCCCAAAATTTTCGGGCGGATTTGGGTCAAGTTTTCGGGTTGGGTCAATTTTTGCTAGATCTAGCTGAGAGCTTTGATAAGCTCAAGAGAGTCTCGAGTTGCATTCTATGTCTGCACTGTATTTGAGTTACACCACCTGCCTCTAACTATTTCCATTTTTATGAAGATTGTGCTCGGTTGTTTGACAAGTTGTTTCGAGCCTTGGTCGATTCTGATGAGTAGCAACTTGTGAGCTAAGATGGAGTAGCTGATGCTCCATGGGCCTCCTCGACATCATCTGAGTGCGGCATTTAGTTTGGGTACAATCAGTATCCACCCTGGTATGATCATTCGACCCCTTCCCTATTCTCCTTTTTCATCTTCTTTCTTTCTTTTTATACATAGTTGTAGATATTTAGAACTGTGATCGTGTGGGTGATTGATCTTGAGGATAAATTTGGGATTTGTTGAGTTGAGTTGGCTGTGATCACCCTTGGTTTGAATACTTGTTAGTTGTGGATATCTAGGATCGTGAATAGTTGTGGATATCTAGGATTTTTTTTTATATGTTGTAGTTGTGTGTATTTTTTCCTTAGCTTTGTGAGCTTTTGATTTTCTTTGGTTTTGTTTTTGTTTCATACTTTGTTTTTGTTTTCTTTTTGGTATTTTGTTGGTTTGCATTTTATTTTTCTATTATTTTGAGTCTTGTTCTGTCTCAAGATTTCTTTTCTTTTGTCTTGTATTTGGTAGTTCCTTGTTTATGTTGGGTATTTTGTTTTTTAAAGGATAGTTTAGTTGTGTTTTGTGTATTGGTGGTATGATTGTGTAAATATGTGTTAATGCTTCCTTTTGGTTCTACTGGTTTTATATTTTGTTTTTCTTTTGTGTCTTATCTTGTTTAAGGCTTCTTTTTGTTTAGTTTTGTATTCAGTAGCTCCTTGCCCTTGTTCTGTTTTTATTTTGATGATTATGTGTGTTTTGGTCTTGATTTGTTTTGTTCTATTTGGTTTTGGTTTTAGTTTTGGTTTTTGTTTTGCTTTCTTTTTGTGATTTTGGTTTTTGGTCTTTGTGGTTATGTGCGTTTGGTTTGTTTTGGTTTTGGTTATGATTTTGATTTTGATTTTGATTTTGATTTTGGTGATTTTGATTTTCATTTTGGTTTTGTTTTTAGTTTTGGTGTTGTTCTAGTTTGCATATACCCGTGAATTTGTATTGGCTTCCCAGTTGTATGGCTTATGCAATTGCTTTTTGGTGCCTTAGTCCCCACAATAAGGACATTATGGAGTTTTGGTGAGTGGTTGAAGTGCCCATTTGTACATATTTTTCAAAAATTTTGAAAAAAATTGAAAAAGAATTTTGTTTGTCGAAGTTGCCTTTTAAGCTCTTGAAAAATGCCAAAAAAAAAAGGAGAATAAAGAAGAAAAGGCCTAAAAAGGTGAATAAAAAAACCCGGGCACCAATGTTTATAGCCACTATCTTTATTTCATATCTTTAATTGGCTTCAATATGTTTTATTTCACTTGATTACACATCTGCTTAGGCAATGAAATAAGTGATTTGCACAATCTAACAAAATCCCTTTTTAGGAAAGGTCCGAATATTTATAAGTCAAGTGGGTTTATTTCTAAAGGAAAAAGAAAAGGAGGAAAAAAAGAGGGCAAAGAAGGCAATTAGGCAACAAAATAGGGATCATATCAATGTTCACAACTTGATTTATAAGGAGATACACATTTGGATAGGCATGTGTACATATCATTGCATATTGCGCATGGGGTTAAAACTGAACGTCAGAATGCATCTTGTGACTAGATCATCTTTTGATTGTACATTCTAATTTGCATATAATTTGGTGACTTGGTTACTAGGGTGATACAATTGCCTAGATTGTGTACATAATTTCCCCCATTATTGGTATACATGATCATGTTTTGAGGGGGAGAAAAAACCCAAAAAGATTTTCCTTTATTTGTGAAAAGATTTTTTGTGATATTTCAACTTAAAGACCCTCATGAAACCTCACTCGTCCACCTAGGAAATTGAGGGGTTTAAAGAGCATGTTGCATATGCTAAATGTAACCGTGATTCTTACGAAAATGAGTTAGGATTTTTTTTTTCCTTATTTCCTATTTTTTAGTTAGTTTAGATAGCGTAGGGATATTTGTTTGCGCTAAAAATATGATATTGTTAATGCAAACATAACATATCAGCTACAACTATCAGAGGAACTCTCCAAAGTCCACAATGTATTTCACGTGTCCTAATTACGTAAATGCACTATTGACCCGACTCATGTGATCAAGCTAGAACCTCTATAGCTCTGGGAGGACTTAACCTATAAGGAGCAACCAACCGAGGTCTTAGACCCCAGAGAGATGCAACTTTGCAACAAAGTAGCTCCACTTGTGAAGGTCCATTGGGGGAACTACATCAGAGCCGAGACAACATTAGAATCAGAAGAAGAGATATGATCTAAGTACCTTCATTTGTTTGCTTAACCATGTATGAGTAAGTTTTGGGGACGAAACATTTTTTAAGAGGGGTGAGATGTAAAAGCCTAGAAATTTAGATGTTTATAACAGAGTCATTTGTGAAGTTTCGAAGATGAAACCTGTTTTAAGGGGAGTGGAATGTAAAACCCCTAAAATTCATATTTATAATCCTCGAAGAAGGGCTAAGATGATCCTTAGTCACTTGAGCTTGTATGTAATATTTTAGAGGAGCTTCATTTAGTTAGAATTTCAAATCAAACCCATTTTTCATTTCGGGCCTAATCCAAGCTTTTGATGAAGAATTATTAATTTCAAATCTAAATTTGAAATTAATAAATTATAAAACAAAAATTTTGGATTTTCGAAATATAAATTTTCTTTGAGGAATTGAGATTTTATTATTTAGAGTTCTCTCATAAAAGTTCAAATTTTAAAGATTTTTAATAGGGAGCTTTTTGTGGTTAGGATATTAAAAATCCCATAATATTTAGACTTTGCAAACCCTAGCTAGATACACCCCCCCGAGCATCTGTGAGTTCCCAAAAAAAAAAAATTCTGCAACGTATTTTTAAGTGAAACACACCTCGATCACTTTCACCTCACCTCTATCTCTCTTCACCTCAACCCTAACTCACGCCTTCTCTCCCCTTCGGCCACCACCACCACAACCAACAGCCGCCACCACCACTAGGACACCGGCCGCACACCGTGCTGCCTAGCAAAGCCACCAAACCTCTTTCCTCCTTGATTTTGGGTGAGAAGGTTTAGGGTTTTTTTGGGTTGTTGAGTTTAAAATTTTTATGCTCCTGTGGAAATGATTTTACAGAAAATTTTCTCAGTTTTTTGACTCTAAATACTCCTTTATTATATATGACTCTCAAATTTTGTTCGAAAGCATTCATACAAGCATCTGGCCTCACTATTACACTCAAGGTAAATAGAAAATGTTATCTTCAAAACCTCTCGTGAGGGAGGGCTTGGATAGGCTTTATTGATTTTAGAGTTGGTATTAATAATTAAGAGTAGTTTTAAACTGATTTGCATGAGTTTAGTTGCATAAAAATTGTGATTTAATGCATAGAATTTAGAGTTAGTACCAGAAACTTCCCCCGTGATGCACCGACTTCACCGATTAAACTGCTTTTATATGCTATTGCAAAACTCATAAAAAATTCACTATAGGAGACCTATAAGTCTATTTTCATAGGAATTTTGGATCACAAATTTTGAGCTTAAAACAAGGGAGAAATTAATTTTCTCCACAGACTGCGCAACTTTGGTCTAAAACGGCTGTGTGGAAAGAAGTGAACTTTTGAGGTAGTTTTTGTGGATATTTTAGAATATCCTTAAAACAAAAGTTGAAGTAGATTAAAATACCTTTCCAAATTGTACTTAAACACCTCCATATGAGCTTTCTAGGTGAAGATATGGCTTTTATAAGTTAGGGAAGAACCATGACCTGAAACTGCCTTAAAGCCCTAATTGGTTTAAGTTTCAATGTTTGTTTTTCTTAAGTGTTTGAGCTTTTAAAAGTGGCATGATTCATAAAAATCAGAATCTAGGGGTGTTGGTCCTATCAAATGCTCCTAGTGGCATAGTTGACTTTTAGGTTGAAAAAGAATAGTTTGGGTGTAAGAATTCACTTGGGTTAGTCCATGTTGTGACGTTTTAATTTTATCGTTTCGGCCCCATACTCTAGTTTGAACTCAAGCTAGGTACCTACGCTTCTTCAATGTAATGTCTATGTCGTAACTCTCCTTGGGTGCCCTTTTGAAATGATTTTGGATGTTTATCAATTATTATGTGATGTCGTATGCCAAGGGGACCTTATGTGTAAAACATAAAATGTAACTTGCAATTTTATGTTTTTCTGAATGTGGAATATTGTATTGTGATTGAATGTTTTATTTGAGCAGTTCATGTTTTAAGTGGTTTTGTTAAGTTAATAGAAAATTGTTTGAGGTGAGTCGGGCTTTCAAGAAGCCAAACAGAATTATCCATACTATACTAAATCCTAAAGTGAAACACTGAAACGAGTTCGCACGATGGTACCTCCTGAGATCAGGGTAAGTTTATCTTGATATTGAAACAAGTTAATCTCCCCAGGTTATAGCATGCGGTTTTCAGGTATGTGTCATTATAGATGGACGCATGTCAAGATGGCTTCTGGCGACCCATAAGGCTGTTCGACGGAAGACCATGAGACCCTCTGGCGCTCACCAAGGAAAAATTGACTTGTTTTAATTTTGGATAATGGTTGTTGTTTGAGGTTGAAGATCTTGAACTAGTTGGAAATCAGTCATTTCGATCAGTTTATATATTTCCCTGTCACCCCTAAATATTTGAAATGAATTTAAGTAGGTGTTTTACGGTTAGAGGTAGACATTATTGAGTTCCGACTCACTGCTTGAAATGTTTTGTTTCAAGTACTAATGTGCTGCATAGGGATTGGATGTGAGCGAGACTGCATATGTGTTTAGTTAAATTCTATTTGCATCGAATAATATTGGAGTTATAGTTGACTGAGTTGACTCTTGACTTTAATGGATGTTAGTTGAGACATATTAATGAATTGGCAAATTGTAATTAGTAGATGTTAGTTGAGACATATTAATCAATATTAATGCTATTAATTCGGATTTATTACATGTTATTAACTTAATTATTTATTGCATGGTTTTACACTGCTAAATTATTTTATTTTTGACTAAATCCTCATATGGTTTTTGCAATGATTGATTTTACCTTAATTTTAATCATTACTATTACTTTAATCGTTACTACTACTTCTTTTTTTTTTTTTTGTTTAAAGGTTGGATTTTGAGGCAGTTGTAAATGAGTAAGAGGCTATTGCCATATATCAATTTAATCACATATGACAATATATCAATGATATATAAGACAACACATATAAAGATTGTGTCAGATTATTTGGTTACATGAATATTCGTCTAGGTTTGAAAAGTGAGTTTTCATATATCTTATATAGTAATCAGTGAGACTGTAATATAATTTTCATAAAATTAAGATATGTTAAAATATAGTTCATTTAATTACTAAAATATGCTCACCAAAAATTATTTAGATGTGTTACGTGTTCGAGAATCAGGAAAAAAATGGTAGATGGGAAATCATTATCATATGAAAATAAAAGCAATTTAGAGTGATTTTAAATGAAAAACAAAAGGAAACAATAATGATGTTGTTATAAAATTATTAATATACTTTAAAAATAATATATTTTCATTAATTATTTATACTAAAATAGTAAAACAAATCTATACTGTATATTACATAATAGCAATCTTGTGGGCCCTATGATTTATCTAAATTCTCAAAAACTTAAAGTTGTCAACCATTTGATCAATATTGTTTTTAATAATCACTATTGGATTTATTAAAAACATATTATAATTTAAATAAAGAACTATTAAAAAAATCACAAACATTAAACCAATGATCATTTTAATGTCCAACTTTATTGCTAATAAACATTAACATATTTTATTGTATTTTATTGGGCAAAGGATGTGGGTTTGGGGCTGCTGGCTTAGATTTATTTTTCAATAGCTCCAATTATCGGCAACAGTTTTTTTGAGGATTTATTTCACTACTTTAGAAAATCACGTTCTTTCTGTCTAGGACTAAATGACTAATCATGATTGCAATTGTGACCTTTATTGGCAAGAAATGCAGTGGAAGACAGATATTGCAAGTATTCTCATCTCAAATGCTCAGATAGGCATGTGCCAATCATCAGCTATAATTCATGTCCGCACTCCCAACCAATCAACTATATTATAATAAATATAATAATAATGATGATGATGACATATAGATATATATATATATATATATATATATATATATAATATATATATATATATATATATATATATATATATAAAATACATAATACATAATAGCAATTTTGTGGGCCCTATGATTTATCTAATTTCTTAAAAATTAGAAATTGTCAACTTTTTTATCAATGTTGTTTTTAATAATCACTGTTGGATTCACTAAAAATATTATCATTTAAGTAGAAAATTATTAAAAGAAAAAAATCCCAACCATTATATCAATGGTCATTTTAATCTCCAACTTTATAGCTAACAAACATTTTTATGTTTATTGTTTTTGTTAAAGAAAACTCATCTATATTTATCTATGCTATACTAATAGTAATATTTGGAAAACCCTAAAATGCTGTTTATGCATTACATCAAAACTGTTTATTTTAAATTTAATATATCACTTTATTTTATTAAAAAAATATCCAACAATTTTGGATATAGATGATAAAAAATAGATGATAATCCAATTATCTAGGGGAAAAATTCTACCAAAAAAATTATATAGATAAAAAAAAAATAGGATTTATATTTATTCATTAAATCATGAGTTACATGGCATATTTTACATATGTATATTGAATTATTGATCTTATATATATATATATATATATATATATATATATATATATATATATATATATGCTCATGTCACTTATCATAGTTGTTAATGTTAGAAATACTGTATAGCAATTGTGTCCAATCCAAATCCACATTCATCTAACATTTAAATCCATACTCAAAATTTTGGATTTGAATTGGATTAGTTTTTTTTTGGGGGGGCTGTTTGAGAGATTGTGAAACAAAAGTGTCTATCATTCTTATTACATCGGCCGAGTGGAAGTAAAAAGTTTATCACTTGAAGAATACCAAATCTAATACACCAAAAAAACACAATACACGCACTTAAACTTCATTTATATCAATATTCACAATCAAATAATTACTAGAAAAATTTATTTTCTGCACAGGTACAAGAAGAAGAAGACGAAATGTCTTTGTCATCATGCTTGACTCATTAAATTATCATCATATCATTTACCGTAATCTTTATCTTTATATGTATTTTTGTATGTCATATGGTGACCTTTCTCCATACAATATTTTAGATGATTATTTAGACAAACCATGAGTATTTATTATTGAGCCTCCATGCCACCGTGAAACAAAAGTGCCCGTCATTCTTATTATGTTCACTGATTGGGAGGAAGAAGTTTTTTACTTGAAGTATACCAAATCCAAGCACACCAACAAAGCCATAAAACACGCATGTAAACTTCATTTATATCAATTTTCGTAATCAAATGATTACTAAAAAGTTTTATTTTCTGCACAGTTACAAGAAGAAGATGATGAGGTGTCCTTGTCGTCTTGCTTGGCTCATTAACATATCAGCATACCATTTACCATGATCTTTATCTTTATATATTTTATCCTACATCATATGGTAACCTTTAACCATACACTATTTTACATGATTATTTAGACAAACTACGGGTATTTATTATTGAGCCTCCACGTCACTGTGAAGCAAAAGTGCCTATCATTCTTATTACACTAGCTGACTGGGAGGAAGAAGTTTTTCCCTTGAAGAATACCAAATTCAAGTACACCAACAAAAAAGACAATACACGCACACAAAGATCATTTATGTCAATCTTTGCAATCAAATGATTACTAGAAAATGTCTCTATCATTCTTGTTACGTCGGCCGACTTGAAGGAAGAAGTTTTTACTTGAAGTATACCAAATCCAAGTACACCAACAAAGCATAAAACACAAACTTCATTTATATCAATATTTGCAATCAAATGATTACTAGAAAATTTTACTTTCTGCACAGTTACAAGAAGAAGAAGATGAGGTGTCTTTGTCATCTTGCTTGACTCATTAACGTATTAGCATACCATTTACCATGATATTTATCATTATATCTACACACACACACACACACACACACACACACACATATATATACATATATGTATATGTATATATATGTATATATATATATATATATATATATATATATAATATATATATATATATATATATATATATATATATATATATATACACACACACACATACATACATACATAATATATACAATATACATATATATATATATATATATATTATATATATATAATATATATATATATATATATATATATATATTCTCGTACTGTCTAACCTTTTAGCATACACTATTTTAGATGATTATTTAGACAAACCATGGGTATTTAATATTGAGCCACCATGCCACCGTGAAACAAAAGTGTCTATCATTCTTACTACATCGGCCAAGTGGAAGGAAGAAGTTTTTCTCTTGAAGAATACCAAATTCAAATACACCAATAAAACACAATACGCGCACATAAACTTCATTTATATCAATATTCGCAATCAAATGATTACTAGAAAATTTATTTTTCACGCAGGTGGTACAAGAAGAAGAAGATGGGGTGTCTTTGCCATCCTGCTTGACTAATTGCTTATCATCACACCATTTACCATGATCTTTATCTTTATATATATTACCGTACGTCATATGGTGACCTTTCACCATAAACTACTTTTGATGATTATTTGGGCAAACCTGTTCAGGCACAATGTGCGTGAATTTTACACCTCATTCCATCTAGATTTAGCTCAAATAATTGAAATTAGGATATTTATTTGTGTTTTGTTGGGTTTGTAGGTAATAAAGAAAATTGTGCAAATGGCAGGATAATTTGTGCAAAGCATGCCAAAAGTTAGTCACATCAACCCAGAAAACCTTGAAGGATAAGCTAAGATAATTATGAAGCAAGATCGTGTCAACAAGCACAAAAATTGTGAGAGAAATAAGGAAGAAAAATACTGCAGAAATTTGGTATGGACTGCCAGCGCCAGGTGGCAACCGCTGCCAATGCCAGGTGGCATGAGGTGCCCATGCCAAGTAGCACGGCTGTGTCAAATCTTATTTTTACTATATTTTGTGTGCAGAATTCTAGAAATTTGGCACGGGGGTGCCCGTGCCATCTGGGACAACCGTGCCGCCCGATGTCCTGCCTTGCTTCTATTGTTGGCTTCCAGAGGTTTGGCACGATTTTTCGCATCGCTTGGCAATACTGTGCCAAACCTGCTGTGTCATGATCTATTTAAAGCCCCATCCCCCATTTATGTAAGCATCTGATTTTTAGGTTTTAAGAATAGAGCTTAGCCTAGGGTTTAGGAGGGATTAACGTAGATTTACTTTCATTTTGTAGCCACATTTCAAGAGTAATGAAGTTTTGATACAATTAGCTTTCTTTCTCTCTCTTCAGTCTTCATTTTCATTCAAGTTCTTACTTTGTTTGGTTTGATTTTCTAGTTTAATTCCCAAATTTATATGCTTTTGTTTGTTAATGGATTGAAATTAGTGTCTCTCTTTCTTAATCATCTTTATATTCTCTTATCTACTCTTAATCTCTCATTCTCTTTCTTCAAGAATGCAAAATTTCAACCTTTTTCTCTCTCCTCCATCTTAGGATTTGAAAATCTGCTTTTACAAGTTTAAGGTTTTGGCTCCCAATGGGTTAGAGTAGGAGCAATTCAATTAGATTAGAGAAAATAAGTAGAGAGTCTACCTCCAATCATCACTCACTTGCTCCAACAATGAAGGTCTTTCAAGCTTTTAACGTAACCCCTTTCTCCCTATCTTCTTTCAGTTAGTAAATTTAATGCTTTCTTAGTTAACTAGATTCTTCGCTAGTTATTATTGGTTAATATGATGTGTACGGTTGATTTAGTTAATTATGCTTGTTTTAGCTTAGTTTAATTAACTATGTTTAAGTTAGAAATTAGAATTAGTGAGTCGTTAATTTAGTTAATCATGCTTAGTGACCTTTATCGCTTTTCCTAGGTTAGAGTTGGGGTCGAGAATAATTAGTGACTTGATTTCCACACAGTCTCAGAGGACGACAAATTTTTACCCTTACTCCACCCTAATAAAACTACTTCAACAAAAGCACAGGTATTTGTTGTTGAGCCTCCATGCCACCGCGAAATAAAAGTGTCTATCATTCTTATTACGTCGTTTGACTAGGAAGAAGAAGCTTTTCACTTGAAGTATACCAAATCCAAGTACACCAACAAAGCACAACACACGCTCATAGACTTCATTTATATCAATATTTGCAATCAAATGATTACTAGAAAATTTTATTTTCTGCATAGGTACAAGAAGAAGAATAGGAGGGTTCTTTGTCATCTTGCTTGACTTATTAGCTTATCATCATACTATTTACCATGATCTTTATCTTTATATAGATTTGTATTTTGTTAGTTTTACAGGAAATAAAGAAAATTGTGCAAATGGCAGATAATTCGTGCAAAGTAGACTTGATCAATGGATCGGGGCCCTGCTTGACCCGCCTCGACCCGACCCGACCCTCAAAAGTAGCGTCAGGGTCAACTTTTTTGGTCTCCAACTTGCCCTGACCCTCAAATTGAGGGTACCCGACTACGATGAGGGTCAGGCTTGGATAAAGATTTTGACCCTTTGACCCGAGCCGCTGGCCCTCACTTTTTCAAAAAAATAAAAATTTAAGATCAAAATTTATAATCAAAGTAAGATACTTTGGATTTCATTTATTCCAAAACCTTTTTCGCTTTCTACTTTCTTATCTTCTCTCAACCTCTTTCCGTTAAATCTCACTGGCTTGTGATCTTATATTATCGTTTGACCTCTTGTTTTACAGGATATTTAATGTCAAACTTCATAATAAAAAGGAAACATAGTGAAAAATCTCATTTCCTGTGTCGAGAATATTTGAGGGTCGGGTCTAATCTGATGACCCAAGGGTACCAGTTGGGTCAGGGTCAAGGTCGGGGTCAAGGATATTACGACCTCCATAAGGATCGAGTAGGGTCAGGGTCAAGAAAATCATGTCTTCCAACCCTCATGACCCAACCCTCAACCTGACTCGACCCTCAATTTGATCAAGTCTAGTGCAAAGCATGCTAAAAGTTAGACATGTTAACTCAGAAAACCTTGGAGGATAACTCGGGGTAATTATAAAGAAAGATCGGGTCAATAAACACAAAAATTGTGAGAGAAATAAGGAAGAAAAACACTGCAGAAATTTAGCATCGATAGCGAGCGCTAGGTGGTAAGGGCTGCCAGTGCCAGGCGATAAGTGCTGCCCGTGCCAAGTGGTACAGCGATGCCAAGTTTTGTTTTTGCTCCATTTTGCATGTGGAATTCCAGAAATTTGGCACGGGATGCCCATGCCATGTGGCACAACCATGCCGCCCACTGTCTTGCTCTGCTACTGTTGTTGGCTTCAAGAGGTTTGGCATGGTTTGCCTGTGCCACTTGGCATGACCGTGCCAAACCTGCTGCGTCGGGACCTATTTAAAGCCCCATCCCCCATTTGTGTAAGAATCTGATTTTAAGGTTTTAAGAATAGAGTTTAGCCTAGGGTTTAGGAGAGATTAATGTAGATTTACTTTCATTTTGTAGCCACATTTCAAGAATAATGAAGTTTTGATAGAATTGACTTTCTTTTTCTCTCTTTAATCTTCATTTTCGTGCAAGTTCTAACTTTGTTTGGTTTGATTTTCTAGTTTAATGCCCAAATTTACATGCTTTTGTTTGTTAATGGATTGAAATTAGTGTCTGCCTTTCCTAATCATCTTTCTATTCTCTTATCTTCTCTTAATCTCTCATTCTTCAAGAATACAAAATTTTAAGCTTTTTCTCTCTCCTCCATCTTGGGGTTTGAAAATCCACTTTTACAAGTTTTATTTTTTGGCTCTCAATGGGTTAGAGTAGGAGTAATTGAGTTAGATTAGAGAAAATAAGTGGAGAGTCTACCTCCAATCATCACTCACTTGCTCTAAAAATAGAGGCCAACCTCCATTGTTGGATTTTCAAGCTTTTGAGGTAATCCCCTTTCTCCCTATCGTCTTTTAGTTAGTAAATTTAATGCTTTCTTGGTTAATTAGATTCTTTGCTAGTTATTATTGGCTAATATGATGTTTGCGGTTGATTTAGTTAATTATGCTTGTTTTAGCTTAGTTTAATCAACCATGTTTAGATTAGAAATTAGAATTAGTGAGCAGTTAATTTAGTTAATCATGCCTAGTGACCTTTATCGCTTTTCCTAGGTTAGAGTTAGGGTTGAGAACAATTAGTGAATTGATTTTCATACCGCCTCATATGACGATAAATTTCTACCCTTACTCCCCCCTTAAACAACTACTTTAACAAATTGGCACTGTTGCCGGGGATGGTGGCATGAAATTAAATCACTTCTCATAAATATGCCCCTTTTTAGTTCATTGTGTACTAGTGTAGTCTCTTTTATTATTTCTTTATTTCTTCTCTTGAGTTATAGAGTAGCTACTTATTTGGATGACATTGAAAAACACAAAAAAAATTAGAACATGTGAAAAATCCCAAAAAAATTGAAAAAATTGAAATCCAAAAAGTTGTCGCTCATTAAATATTAATGATGGGTTTGAGAATTTTTGAGGAAACAAATGTAATTAATGTTAAACTCAAGTCCACTAAACTTGATGAGCCCATTCTTGAAAGAGTAAAACTCAAATCACCACGTTCATTGAGGGATCATTTCTATCCTCCTTGAATGTCCCAACAATCATGTTTTGACCGCCGTTCTATCCCTAAGGATGTGACATTTGAGTTTAATCCAGATCATGTTGGCATGCTTCCTAAATTTAAGGGCTTTGAAGATCCTTATTTGTTTATTCGTGAGTTTGAGGAGGTGTGTTTGTTAATTAACATGCCTAGTGTACCAAACGATGCTGTGAGGATGAAATTCATTCCCTTTATTCTCAAAGATGATGCTAAGAGATGGATGCATGGTCTTAAGGTTGGTTATATTAAATCCTAGGATTCTTTTATTGATATCTTCCTTAATAGATACTTTTCCACTAGCAAGACCATTAGAATTAGGACTGAAATCCTTTCTTTTGTCCAACTTGAACATAAGCCTTTTTGGAAGTACATGAATAGGTTCAAGGAGTTACTTACCCAATGCCCTCACCATGGTTTAGAGAGATGGAATTTGTGCTAGATAGTTTATAAGGGTTTGGATGTGAGTACTAGGACAATGGTTGAATCTACGTGTAGGGGAGAGTTTCTTTGTAAGAATGTAAATGAAGCTTAGGACTTTCTTAAGGATTTAACTGATAAGATATATAAATGAGAGACAATTAGGGAAGCCCCTAGCATTGCATCTAAGATTTTTGTGGATAATGAGGGCAAGCTACCTAATGACTTCATTACTTTAGAGGATACTATGCTTCATTGTGAGCATCAACTTGAATTTCCGCTTTTTTCAACCTCCTTAACCTCATGATTACATTCCTCCCTCTTATTCTTATGATTTTCTCTTGGACTACGGTGTTAACTCATACTCTCACCCTTTTAATCAAATGTCTTTTGAGGGCATGAGTGATCCTTCATTGTATTCCCTAATGATCAACCCTTATCTTAAAACTGGGGATAGTCTGGGGGGGCATATGGTTTAGATGACGCACCTTTTCTCATAGCCCCTTTAAGAGAGAATGATAAGAGTGAGAAACTAGTGGTTAAGGCTACTTATGAGTTTGAGCCTGACACGATTGTGGTTTCTATGGATATTTTTGTTGAGAAGGAGTATTTACTTGAGAAGACTCATTCCGAGGAGCCTTGTGTTGAGGACTGTGTTGAGGTCATGCCACATGATTTGGAACTTGTTGATCTAGTCTCTATTGAGTGTCCTCCTAATTCCATTCCCACTTCTATCGCCTTACCCCCATCATCATCGTTTCACTATTCTATGGATCCTTCAATGTCCACATCCCCAGAGTCCGAGACTTGCATGAATTATGCCCCTAATTTAGATCGGACTCATGAGCTCGATGTGACTATAGGACTTGAGGATTAGGTAGATGATTTAGGATTCATGCCTAATTTGTGTGTTCATGCTCTTTGTGAAACATCTAACCCCTTATCCTCGACATTAAGTGATACTGGGCATGTGTATAACTCTTATGATTGGGCCCAAAGCTTTGATAAGCTCAAGAGAGCTATCAGTTCTATTCTGGTGATATGCTTTCTTTGGGGCATCCTCCTTGTTGATAATGGTTTTAACTTTTTTGAGGATTGTTCAAGTTTATTTGATAAGTTGCTTCAGGCTTTAGTGGGAATTGAAATACGTGGCAACATGATGATAAGACAGAGTGCTAATGCTCTATGAACCTCTTCGATATCATCTGAGTGAGGCATAGTTTAGGTGCACTCAGGGCCTAACCTGGTATGATCGTTTCAACTCTTCTCTTCTCCTTTTTTTATTTTTGTCTTTCTTTTTGTACATAGTTGGGGATACTTAAGATTATGATTTTCTATGGATGATCAATTTTGAGGTGAACTTTGGGATTTGTTGAGCTAAGATTGCTATGATCACCCTTGTTTGATTTGTGTATTTTGTGTTATGTGTGTTTGTTGGTGGTGTGTTTTGTTTTGTGAATATTTGTTGGTGTCGTTTGGTTTTGTGATTGTTAGTGCTATCATAGGTTTGTGTACACTTGTGAATTTCTGTTTGTTTTGTGGTTGGATTGCTCATGTACTTGCTTTTTTGGCGCCTTAGTTCCCACAATAAGGACATTGAAAAGTTTTGGTGTAGGGTTGAGGTGCTTATTTGTACATATTTTTCAAAAATTGTGAAAAATTCAAAAAAATTCTTTTTCTTTTGAGATTTCGGTGCTTTCTTTGGCAATTATGATCCTATGTTGCTAGGTCATTGAGTTATATATAAATAGAGTTTGCATGATGAGATGTGATGTCTAGTTGAAGATGGAGATTCGATTTTCATAATAAACTCATCCCATATGTGTGATTTTGTGCTGCGTTGCTCACTTTATCTTCAATTCTTGAGGTCTTGTTGTTAAATTGGTATGAGAACTTTTTGTATGTCGAAGTTGCTTTCTAAGCTCTTGGAAAATGCAAAAAAAAAAAAGGGAAAAAGTCTAAAAAAGTGAATAAAAACTCGGGCACCAATGTTCATAGCCACAATCTTTATTTCATACCTTTAATTGGCTTGAATATGCGCTATTTTGCTTGATTACTCATTTGTTTGGACAATGAAATAAGTGCTTTGCACATTCAAATAAGACCCCTTTTTAGGGAAGACTCAAATATTTGTAAGTCAAGTGGGTTTAGGATGTGTACATTATTATTCTTTCAAAAAAAGAAGCAAAAAAATGGGAAAAATGGAGCAAAGAAGTCACTTAGGTAAGCAAATAGGGATCGTGTCAATGTTAGCAACTTGATTCATAAGGATTGATACACATTTGGACATGCACCAAGGTACACATATTATTGCATATCGTGTGTGCGGTGAAAAATGAGAGTCGCGATGCTTCTTTGACTTAGTTACCTCTTGATTGTATATTCTATTTGTGTATAATTTGGTGACTTGGTTGCTGGGATGTTGTAATTACCTAAGTTATGTGCATAATTTCCCCGTTATTTGTATATATGATCATGCTTTGGAAAAACCCAAAAAGATTTTCGTTTGTTTTTGAAATAATTTTTGTGGATATTTCACTTGAAAACCCTCACGAGACCTCACTCATCCACTTGGGAAACCGAGGGGATTAAAGAGCTTGTTACATATGCTAAATGCAACCATGATCCATACGAAAGTAAGCTAGGATTTTCTTTTTTTGTTATTTTCCATTTCCTTTTAGGTAGTCTAGTTTGGCTTGCTCAAAGACGAGCAAAGTCTTGGTGTGTAGGTATTTGTTTGGGCATGAAGCGCGTGAATTTTACATCTCATTCTGCCTAGATTTCACTCAAGCAAATGGTAAATTAGGTTATTTATTTGTGTTCTGTTGGTTCTGTTGATAATAAAGAAAATTGTGCAAATGACAGATAATTTGTGCAAAGCATGCTAAAAGTTAGCCATGTAAACCCGAAAAAACTTAGAGGATAACGTGGGATAATTATGAAGCAAGATCGGGTCAACAAACACAAAAATTGTGGGAGAAATAAGGAAAAAAAAATTCACAGCAGAAATTTGGCATGGGCAGCCAGCCTCAGGTGACAACGGCTGCCAGTGCCAGTCGGCAAGGGCTACCCGTGCCAAGTGGCACAGCCATGCGAAATCCTATTTTTGCTCTATTTGGTGTGCAGACTTCCAGGAATTTAGCACAGGGTGCCCGTGTCATGTGGTCGACCGTGCCACCCGCTGTCCTACTCTTCTTCTGTTGTTGGCTTCCAGAGGTTTGGCACGGTTTGACCGTGACAAACCTGCTGTGTTAGGATCTATTTAAAGCTTCATCCCCCATTTGTGTAAGGATCTAATTTTTAGGTTTTAAGAATAGAGTTTACCCTAGGGTTTAGGAGAGATTAATGTAGATTTACTTTCATTTTGTAGCCATATTTCAAGAGTAATGAAGTTTTGATGCAATTAGCTTTCTTTCTCTCTTTAATATTCATTTTCATTCAAATTCTAACTTTGTGTGATTTGATTTTCTAGTTTAATGCCCAAAATTACATACTTTTGTTTGTTAATGGATTGAAATTAATGTCTTTTTCCTAATCATCTTTCTATTCTTTTATCTACTCTTAATCTCTCATTCTCTTTCTTCAAGAATGCAAATTTCAAGCTTTTTCTCTCTCCTCTATCTTAGGGTTTGAAAATCTACTTTTACAAGTTCAAGTTTTTGGCTCTCCATGGGTTAGACTAAGAGTAATTGAGTTAGATTAGAGAAAATAAGTGGAGAGTCTACCTCCAATCATCACTCATTTGTTCTAACAGTGGACGCCAACCTCCATTGTTGGATTTTCAAGCTTTTGACGTAATCCCCTTTCTCCCTATCTTCTTTTAGTTAGTAAATTTAATATTTTCTTAGTTAATTAGATTCTTATCTAGTTATTATTGGTTAATATCATGTTTGCGGTTGATTTAGTTAATTATGCTTGTTTTAGCTTAGTTTAATTAACTATATTTAGATTAGAAATTAGAATTAGTGAGTAGTTAATTTAGTTAATCATGCTTAGTGACCTTTATTGCTTTTCGTATGTTAGAGTTGGGGTCAAGAATAATTAGTGACTTGATTTCCACACCGTCCCAGAGGATGATAAATTTCTACCCTTACTTCACCCTCAAAAAACTACTTCAACAAAACCATAGGTATTTATTATTGAGCCTCCCTGCCATCATGAAATAAAAGTGTCTATTATTCTTATTACGTTGGTTGACTGGAAAGAAGAAGTTTTTCACTTGAAGTATACCAAATCCACAGACCCCAAGAAAGCACAATACACGCATCTAAACTTCATTGATATCAACATTCGCAATCAAATGATTACTCAAAAAATTTATTTTCTGCACAGGTATAGAAGAAGAAGAGGAGGTTTCTTTGTCATCTTGCTTGACTCATTAGCTTATCATCATACTATTTACCACGATCTTTATCTTTATATATATTACTGTATGTCATATGGTGACCTTTGGCCATACGCTATTTTAGATTATTATCTAGACAAACCATAGGTATTTATTATTGAGCCTCCACGCCACCAAACAAAAGTGCATATCATTCTTATTAACGTCGGCCGACTGGGAGGAAAATGTTTTTAACTTGAAGAATACCAAATTCAAGCACACCAACCAAACACAATCCACGCACATAAACTCCATTTATATCAATATTCACAATCAAATGATTACTACAAAAATTTATTTTCTGCACCGGTACAAGAAGAAGAAAAGGAGTCTTAGTCATTCTACTCGACTCATTAACTTATCATTATATCATTTACCATAATCTGTAGCTTCATATATTTTACCGTATGTCATATGTTTTTTATATTACTAATCTCAGTTGCTATGTATGAAGTTGACAACTTCTTATGTTTTTCACTAACTACTTATCCTCCTATCTTTTCTAAGTTGTAATATCAATTATCTATGTAATGATATTTTTTAAAAAAAAAAATTCAATGATACATATGTTCTAAATGTCTATTTCATCATGCATCGTATACAGCTCCGGTCTACACTGGTATTAACTAATGTCCTTGTATCACAAGAGCATAACACTAGTAATATATAATTTCAAAATCAAGATCTCATAAGGTTTTATTACAACATGCCATTTATGATTTTGCTAAAAACTTTAAAAAAAAAACCCCCACTGGTTGCCCCTATGAATCAATTCTTTCTGTGGGTATATTGCAGATATGGAATAGAAAAGAGTGGGAAGAAGTTAATGGAAGTGGGCAGGAGTAGGAAGAAGTTGGTGGGAGTGGGAATGAGTGAGAAGGAGTGAAAGTGAGTAGAATAGAATGGAAATATCGATATTGTTTATGTTAACAATTTGTGTAACATAATAATAATTATTAACAATAATAATAATTATTATTATTAATAAAACTAATAATTAATCACAATAATAGTTATTATTAATATTGTTAATAATAATAATTAACAATAATAATTACAACAATAATTCTTATAAATATTAGTAGTAGTAATCATAACAACTAATAATAATAATAAATATTCATATTCATATTCATATTCATATTAATATTAACAACTATTATTAATTATTAATATTAATAGTAATAATAATAATTATCATAATTATAATAACAATAATTATTATTAATGAATATTAGTAATAATTATAATAATTATTATCATTAATACTAGTACTGACTATTGTTATTGTCAATAATAGTAATAACTAACACTAATATTGATAATAATACAAATTAACAATTACTAATATTAATAATAATTGATAATAATAAAAATAATAATTAATAATATTAAGAATAATATTAATTATTATTAATAATATTAATAATAATATAAATTTTAACAATTAAAAATATTAATAATTACTTAATTCTTAAATAACAATGATTATAATAACTATTATTAATATTAAAAATAATTACTATTATTATAATTATTATTGTTATCATCATCATCATCGTCATCATCATTGTTGTTGTTGTTGTTGTTATTGTTGCTATTAATATTTATAATAATAAAAATTGCTAGTTAATAATATTAATGATAATTAATAATAATAAAAATAATAATTACTAATATTGAGAACAATAATTACTATTACTATTAATAATAATAATTAATATCAAGAGTTATAAATATTGATAATTAATAATTAATAACAAAATAATAATAGTTATTATTAATATTTAAAATAATTAAATTAACCTTATTATTAATAATAATAAATGATTATTAATAATACTTATTATAATAATAATATTTAATTAATAATAAAAATATTAATGAATCATCAATAATAATAATGATTAAATTAATAATACTATTTTACAATAATAATTATAATAATCATTCTTATTAATTTTAACAATAATTGAAATAATTGTTAATAATAATAATAATAACAATAATAATGATGATGATTATTATTATTATTATTATTATTATTATTATTATTATTATTATTATTATTGTTGTTGTTGTTGTTGTTGTTGTTGTTGTTGTTGTTGTTGGTGTTGTTGTTGTTGTTGTTGTTGTTGTTCATGAATTTTGGCAATAAATACAATAATTATTATTATCAATATTAATAAATTACTATATTACCTTTAATAACAATAACAATAATTAATACTAACATTAATAATATTAAAAATTATTAATCACTAACATTAATAAAAATCAGTAATAATAAAAATAATAATTAATCGTTTCTGGGTTTTCTCTCTCTAAGCCGTTAGAGCTCGTTGCTCTTCCATGGCACAGGGGAAGAGGGGAAAACCTAGGAAAGCTTGATAATCATCAGCGAATTCCATTTCACCATATAATTAGGCATATCTACCTCCAAATACTGTATCAGTCACACCGCAAACAAGTGCTGGGATTACGACTATGGGACCTTCTGTTTCTGGTCACTCGATTGTATAGAGATCATTACACCAAGTGAGTGAAGAACAATCAATTCAAGCACAACCGGGTATTCCTATTGCTAGATCAATTTGGGAAGATTTTGATATCTCAAAACTGCAAAATGTTGGGCATAAGCTAGAATTTGTCCAGCTCCAGAAAGAGCAGGATGTGACCTACACAAGGACTGGAATGGATGATATTGAATCAGAAATCAAATTCTGGAAATCAGTACTAGCATGTTACGTATTAGGGGCATCCCCTCCATTCCCTATCCTGAATGGATTTATTCAAAGGATAGCGAAGAATTTCGTAATCGAACGAGTGGTCATGCTCAACAATGGGGTTGTTCTGGTCGGATTTGACTTTGTGGAAAGCCGGGATGAGGTTTTGCAATTGGGATTATACCAGTTTGATAAGAAACCCTTCATCGTCAAACCCTGCCATAAGGATTTTGAAAAGGACAATATCAACTGTATTCCAGTATGGATACAGTTGCCTGACCTAGATGCCAAATGCTGGAGTCCATCAGCGCTAAGCAAACTAACTATGCTTGTGTATTGGTGGAGATATCTATACAAAAACAGACCCCTCAATATATCTACTATGAAGATGAGCATGGGATTCTTATGAAGCAGGAGGTTGTTTTTGAATAGGAACCAGTATTATGTGACACTTGTCATAAGCATAGGCATGAAACTGCTAAATGCAAAAAGAATAGCAAATGGCAATAGAGGCCTAAAGATAACCAACCAGTCCAGAATCAGCAGCAGGAACCAGTTGTAGAGGTTGAACACAATAAGCAAGTTGAGCAAAATACAACTGAGGAGGCATCACCTGTCCCGGAGGAACACAAAATGATACAACACAGAAGCTTGATCACTATGCTTACCTCAATGAGTAATTCATTTATTATAATAAATAGAGATGTGAAGGAGGAGATTGGAGAATAGATAAATGTCACTCCCAGTGTAATTCCACCACATGGATAATATCACTACTTGGAATATAGGGGGTCTAAATGGCCCAAATAAGCAAAAGGATGTAAAAGCCTTTTTGTTGGAAGAATAAAGTAGGTTTACTTACTTTGATGGAAACCAAGGTTCGACAAATAAATTTTACAAAGGAAAAGGATGCTTTTCAAGGATGGACTCATTTTGTCAACTATAATACAAGCGATAGAGGTATACTTTGGATCATGTGGTTGGAACATGTGTTTCAAGTGCAGATTTTATCTTCTACTACTCAGTTAGTGCACTGTATGGTCAAACATATCTTCTCTACAAAGGTATTTCTCCTTACTGTAGTTTATGGCTCAAATGACAATATTGAAAGATAGCTATTATGGGAAACCTTAGTTGATTTAGCTGGAAATATTAGCAGGCTATGGATTGTTTTAGGTGATTTTAATCATCTTCTATATATTGATGATAGAATTGGAGGGATACCAGTTACTCAAAATGATGTTCAGGATTTCCAAAATTGCATCTGTACAACAGGGCTGCAAAATATGGAGTAGAAAGGATGCCATTATTCTTGGACCAATAAGCAAGAGTTTGGTTATAATGTTGTCAAGAATTGATAAAGTCTTAGTGAATGGGCTCTGGCTATCTGCTCACTCTAATTTTGAGGTTATTTTCTTACCTGATGAGACATCAGACCACTATCTTGGATTGATTAAGTTCTTTGATATAAAAGATGAGCCTAAACCATTCAATTTTTTTGATATGTAGACAATAGACCCTAAGTTTATTGACATTATGGTTGACACATGGAATTATCCAATACTGGGGAATAGCATGTATAGAGTAGCTAAGAAGCTCAAGATGCTACAGAAACCACTCAAAGCATTGAATAAAGATCATTTTGGAGATGTAACAGTGCAGTTTGTTGCAGCAAAAGAAAAACTAAATAGCATTCAGTTTGAAACACGGACAAAGCCTTATGATGTACAACTCTATACTGATGAGGACAAAGCTTGGGATGACTATCATACATGGCATAACAGACTAGAGAGCTTCTATGTTCAAAAAACAAAGGAGAACTGGCTTAACCTTGGAGATTCAAATGATAAGTTCTTCTTTAAGAGATAAAAGCAAAAACATCATGAAAACAGAATATCCTCTTATCAAAAGGAGGATGGACAATGGACATGGGATTATGAAGAAGTCAAGCAGCATTTTATTCAACATTATTCTGACTTCCTTGGGGTCCCTACCGTTACGACTGAGGTAATCAAGGATGATATTATCAAAATAGGGCCTGGACTAGATATTACTCAACAACTGCATTTGATCAGGCCATTCACAAAACAAGATGTTAAGATAACCCTCTTTTCTATTCCAAACCATAAAAGCTCAGGACCATATGGGTACTCAAGTGGTTTTTTCAAGAAAAGTTGGACTGTTATTGGAGATGAAGTCAGTCAAGCAATGCTTGATTTTTTTCCAACAAGGGAAATTGCTTGCTCAATGGAACAACACTAGGATTACATTGATACCAAAGGTAGAATGCCCTGCCACAGTGGTAGATTACAGAACCATCTCTTATTGCAATACACTATACAAGTGTATTTCAAAGATAATTTGTGATAGGTTGAAAAGTAATCTACCTCACCTGATAAATAAGAATTAATCTGTATTCATTCAGGGTAGGCTCATCTCTCATAATGTCATGATATACTAGGATTTAGTTTGACTATATAAGAGGAAAAAAGTCTCACCTAGATGCCTCTTCAAGTTAGATCTTAAGAAAGCATATGATTTCACATCTTGGGATTTTCTATTGCAATTACTCTCAAAACTGAAATTCCCCCCTAAGTTTGTTCATTGGATTCATTTACTTCTAACTACCTCCAGTTTCACCATTAATATTAATGGTAGTAATCAAGGGTGGTTTAAGGGTGGGAAGGGGTTGAGACAAGGAGATCCTTTGTCACCCCTCCTTTTTGTTATTATAATGGAATATCTTATAAGGTCTTTGAACCATGCTGCTCAGGTTAAAGCTTTCAGATTTCATCCACTGTGTAAAGGCCTCAACTTAATTAACCTATGTTTTGCTAATGACCTAATGATTTGTTCTAAAGTTCATATGCCAACCATCCAGATAGTTATGGAAGTTTTTGCACATTTTTCTCATGCAACAGGGCTACAAATGAATGCACATAAGTCTCAGGCCTTTATAGCTGGTGTTTCAAGCCAAGAAAAAGAGCAGATTTTGAAGATGACAGGATTTATCCAAGGTACCTTCTTTATTGGATACCTTGGGATCCCTTTATCACCTACAAAATGGAAAAGAACTGACTGCAATGCCTTGGTGATTTTGGATTAGATGCTGGACATCTAGATATCTCTCTTATGCTGGCCAAGTGCAATTAATAAATTCAGTGTTATTTTCTCTACAAACTTATTGGTCTTTCATTTTTGTGCTACCTAAATATGTGATAAAGGAAATAGAAGGGGTTTGCAGAAATTTTTTATGGAGTCAAACTGTGGGGTACCAGAAAGTCCCATCTATGGCATGGGATTTTGTATGCACATCTAAAATTATTGGTGGTTTGGGGATCAAAAAATGTGATATATGGAATGTAGCAGCTGTGGCAAAACATCTCTAGTACATTGCAGCAGACAAGAAATGCCTTTGGGTAAAATGGACACATAGGCTGTACTTAAAGAGAAAATACATATGGTCAATCCAAAAGCCTGATAACTTAGCATGGCACTAGAAAAAACTCCTCAAAGTCAGAGATATCTTTTATAAGGGATATAATAGGGGTGTATGGATAGCTTCATCTTCAGGTCAGTACTCAATATCAAACAGGTATACCTGGCTGCTGGGACCTTTACCTAAGTCTATATGGGCACAAGTGACATGGAACAGGTATAATATTCCTAAATATTCTCTATGTTTTTAGAGAATGAGCATTAGAAGATTATATACCTTGGACAGGCTACATAAAATTGGGATACATGTGGATTACACTGAATGCCTATTATGTTTTGAGCAGCAAGAAACACATGAACACATCTTTATCACTGCTGGTATAGCCAATGTCTTGTTCGAAATATGTGCAGCTTGCTCAAGTTTAATGTACAAATTCATAAGACACAGGACATTGTGAATATTAAAGGCAGATGGAAGGGAAGTAAAGTATAGAAATAAGTTTTCTTCACTTGCATGACTGTGGTTACATACTGTATATGGGAGGAAAGAAATAGTAGGGCTTTTAAGAAGGAGCAACAAATAGTAAACAAGGTGTTTGAGATGTGTAAAAATTTACTTTATAGTAGACTTAGTTTTTTGGAAAGAAATTATAGAAATCAGAAAGGTAGAGAGAAAATCTTGCTGCTTTTGAAGTGAAGGCCTGGACTGAGATTCCCCCTTCACGGGTTTGTACATGAGCTGGTTTTTTGGAAAGTATGATAATGAAATGAGCTATTTTCTTACCAAAAAAAATAGTAACTAATAGTATTGAGAAGAATAATACAAATTTTTATTAATATTATTAGTAAAAATAATCAATATAAATAATTATTATTCAAAATTAATTAATTAATAATAATTATTATTCTTAATGTAAAATAATTACTATTAATGTCATTATTAATTATTAATAATTATTATAATGATAATTATTAATTAATAATAAAAGTAATAATTAATCATTAATAACACTAATTAGAAAAAATAATTACAACAATAGCTCCAATTAATGATAACAATCATAATAATTGTTAATATTAATATTAATAATAATTAATATTAATATTAATATTAATGTTAATAATATTTACCATTATTAGTATTAATAATAATTATTATTATATTACAACTACTATATTAATTATTATTGTTAAAGAATATTTTTAATAATTACAATAATAATTAAAATTAATATTTATAATAATTATTATTACCGTTAATAATTATAATAATTATTAATGTTAGTATTAATAACAATAAAAATTACTAATTACTAATATTAGTGACAATTAATGTTGTTAAGAATAATTATAATTATTGTCATTATTATTAATAATAATAAATGTTAATAATTATTATTTAACAATCAATTAATTAATGAATAATAATAATTATTATTGTTAAAAATAATTACTATATTATTATTTATTCATTATAATCATTATTAATATTAAATAATAATTAATGATAATTATTATAATAATAGTAATTATTATTTAATAGTAAAAATCACAATAAATCATAAAAAATTATTAATAGTAATCATAATTAATAATTACAATATTAATCACTATTTATATTTATAATAATTATTTTTATCAATTTATATAATAATTATTAATATTGTTAATAATAATAATTAATGAAAATGCGCATTGATATTAATATCTATCATATAGATATATATAAAACTGAATAAGTTGTTGTAGAATTGACAAGTATCAAATGTTCATTGGTTCTTTTTTATGCAATTAAATAATTTGATAATTAAAAGACTATTAATTATACTAAATTTTAATGCAATTAAAAGTCTATGTTGAGTATGTTGAGTTTCAATGCAAAGTGAAAACATATTTAATGTAAAAATGCAACTAATATTTTTTTTAATTCTTTCATAATTCTTTTTACAAGGTGGTTATCATGGAACTAACTTCCTTCTTTTTCTTTTTTTCCCCCCCAAATGATCATATTCCAATCTTTCATTGACATCTTCTCAATTTTTTTTTTTTTTAAGGTGATCAAACGATTCCAATGCGACCAAAGTTTTTTGCGTTTTTTAAATGAATTCTAAAAATGTATATTAATTAACTCATGCCTGTGTAAATTTAAGTTGACATATAAAAGTGAAAGAATTCATGGTGGTTTGACAAGTGTCAGATTATAATTGAATTGTTTTTACTGTTTTAAAATTTAGGTTGGCAATAATGAAAATTCTAATTTTTATTGAATTTCAATCTATGAATCAAATGTTAATTAGACTATTACAATTAAATACATATTAAGACGCCGTATTGATTATTGGGAAAGATTAGACTTTTGCTAATTTTAAATTGTTATTAACCATTAACCTATTTAAGTTATGAATTGTTACAAAATATTATTTCACTTTCATTATTAAACAAATATTCGTGCGAAGCATGGTATTATTCCTAGTCATATAATAATTACTTAATTAACTATGTAATAATCCTTCTAATTAATAATAATTATTAATAATATTAAAAATAATTACTATTAATATTATTATTGATTAATAGTTATATTGATTACTAATTAATAATATAAATAATAATTAATCATAATTAATAATAATAATAATAATAATAAAGATCATAATAAAAGTGAGTCTGAGTAGGAATGAGTGAAAATGAGTGATATTTATTTTATGATTTATAAAGTAGAAAGAAGCGGAAAAGAGTGGGGTGGAAGATTTCCAGCAAAAAGAACACCGCCTACACGTGTCAACAGAGATCTCCGACTTATGCCTTTCTGGCTTTCGCCCTTGCCTCTCTCCCTCGTTTAAAACGATTCATGTGAAGACAATGCCAGTCTAAAGGGCCTCATTTAAAATATCGTGCGCGCACATAAAAGGCCATCTTTTTATTCGGCAACATTACCAAGAAGTGTTACCATTTTTTGTCATTACTCATAGGTGTTGTGTGAACTAGAAGGTGTTGATTTTTGAGATAATATGCAAAGCCTGCTTTTGAGGTGGCAAGTTATTATCTGGAGGAATTGACTTCCCAGCCCTTACTTAGAGGGAAATGTAGAGTGTGTGGGGAAGGGTTGGGAAGTTGTTTTGTGGAAGCAAATGGAAGGAGTCTCTGGGTCCTCATCCTGGGAACCGATAATAGAGATTTAGAGGATCATGTAACCGAAGGAAGAGAAAGAGAGTGCAGGTTGCAAAGGAGGCATCTCAAAAGTAAAAGTAAGCTGAGGACGTCTAAGTATGAACACTTCAGGTAAGTATGCTGTAGATCTGAGCTTAGAATTTCGGTTGAAAATGTTGATGTGCAAGTGAGATATCTGACTTTGTGAAGTTAGGGTGTCCACAATATGTGTTGATTGGAGGTGATTATGATTGTGGGCAGTATAATAGGTATAAATTTTATTAATGGGATAAATGAATGAGATAGCGGTTAATGTATCATGAATTGAGGGTTATTACTTAAGGGAGATGGGCATTTGTTTGGGATGGGATGATGTTTGTATTTAGGTGTACAAGGCAAATGAATTGTGAAGTTGTAGTGGTCTCCAAACGTGGGAGGAAGGTTATTTTGGCATTGAAGGTGGCCTAATATGTGGTGTGCTGTGTGATTACACAACCTGAGACGACTTCGTAAAGTAATTATGTAACTTGGTTGACATAATCACATGTGTCATGTGTTCATCCCTGCAAACAGTTGGAGATATCTTAGGAAATAAGGTATTGTAGATTGGGATGGCCGTCATGAAATAGTATGTTCTGGGGTACCCATATGAATAAGAAGTTATGTTCAAATATTAGTATGTGCTGTGTTAATGTAATTGGTGTTCTTGATTGACAGTTGTTCATCCTTAATATTGTAATTGACATGTGAAGGCCATATGATTTATAATGCAGGTGTATGGTGATTGTTACCGGTAATAAGGATCCGTTGGTAGTGTAGTTGATGATGGAGGGTAAAGCAGTTGGAAATGGAGTATTTGCTACGAAGGAGATTGTTGTGTGTATGTTGGGGAGGT